>CALZFC010000117.1:482500-625000 GCA_945643635.1 Allodiplogaster sudhausi
CTTCTTCCTCCTCTCTCTTCTTAATCTTCTCTCTCGTCTTCCTCTTCTCTCTCTTCTTCCTCTTCTCTCTCTTCTTCCTATTCTCTCTCTTCTTCCTCCTCTCTCTTCTTCCTCTTCTCTCACTTCTTCCTCTTCTCTCTCTTCTTCCTCTTCTCTCTCTTCTTCCTCTTCTCTCTTCTTCCTCTTTTCTCTCTTCTTCCTCTTCTCTCTCTTCTTCCTCTTCTCTCTCTTCTTCCTCTTCTCTCTCTTCTTCCTCTTCTCTCTTCTTCCTCTTTTCTCTCTTCTTCCTCTTCTCTCTCTTCTTCCTCTTCTCTCTCTTCTTCCTCTTCTCTCTCTTCTTCCTCTTCTCTTTCCGGCCGTCTGCCAATGACTAAGACTTTGCTTCAATTTGGTGAAGAATTGGAGGCGAAATAAAATTAGCCTTTGATGTGCAGGTGCCGCGAAACATTCGTCACGTGAACATGGTGGAGCTGAACTCGATGGTCGTTGGATTCTCGTATTCACAACGACTCTCAGGCGGTCGATACGTGGAGTACACCGAGGTCTGGGAACTTCATTTTATGCAAAGCTCTGGAGTTCTGTTACTTGATTGTATTGTTCTGTTTTTGTGAGAGAGAAGAGTAAATTCCTGCTCCCTGCAGATCGTCTTTGTTCCGGGAAGGATGGCTCCGCAGCCTCCGCCTCGTGCTGAGTTGCCACCTCCGGCTCCAGTGGAGATTCCGCGGCCGGCGTCGGTGGGCGCCGAGAGCGCCTCTCAGCCCCGCGACTCTGCTCCCCGTCGCCGCTCTTCTCCTCTGCAGATCTTCCGCCGCGCCATCATGATCCCATTCTGCCACGGCATCAGCAGTCGCCGATCCGAGTCCCAGGCTCATCTCCTCGCCGCTTCTTCCTCCTTCAGTTCACTCCCTTCTCTGGTCCGTGCTTGAGGAGACTGCAGCCTTCCCCCTTTAGCTGATTAGACTTCCCTTTACATGGTGCTTTTCCTTAAGCTATAGTTTTATTTCCCTATTGACAGAAATAAGAAGTCATTTCCTTTGTCCTCGTTCCTCTTGATTTTGTCCCTGTAATTGATTACTTTTCCCATTAGTACTAAACTATTACAGCTCGCTTTCCCCTTCTTTCTCTTTCTCCCACTTTTCCTTTTTCTCCCACTCTCTAATTTGAAATGTCTCACTGCTCCCTGAGACGGTAATGCTGCTAGCGTGAGCTTGTACATGCTTCACTACTCAAATCCACATAAAATATGCGCCGATTTTTGCCTAATTCCTGAAACACCAAAAACGCTTTTTGAGATTCATGTGAATTTATTTGTTGCATTCTTTTGAATAGTGCTGGCAAGTATTTACCATGTCCTTGTTTCCAGTCGATTGCTATATGTTTGATTAATTACTTTGTCGTGTAGTGAAATTGAATTTCGTGTACTTCTTCTGTCGCTCTTTCGAAATGTGTTTGGTGCAAGTTTCCTGCGGCTTTTCTTACAGTTCCGATTACCGTATTCCGTAGAATTCCGGGCGTAGAGTCTCTCAGAGTATGAAAGTCTCTCAGAGTATGACAGCCTAAGCCGGGTGTTTCCAGTCCAACTTGTCTCGAGACTTGTGCTGTGTTTTTGTGAAGAGGATTGGAGTCTGACGCAATAAAATTATGGCCAATTAGTTTTCTCCAGACTGTTGTAGCCAAATGATAATTATTCTAGAGCACAGATATATTAGGTTATTTTGATAAGTGAAATATTAGAGCATTTCCGATGCATAATATTCGGCGCGGCGTTAGACTCTTCTCTGTTTCTCGCTCGGAACATAGTTCTCTCTGTATTCATTCTTTTGTAATTCTTCTTTGTGATTGCGATTTGAATGGATTTGTCATTCTGCTCAGCTTCTCTCCATATTCTCTATCTCCGAGCTTAGCTTGTCCAGTGCTACCGTAGTCCGTGCACGTACAGTAATCCACAATCAGTGGGAACACGTTTGCAGATTCATTGCTTCTCACGATATCACTCATATTCTGACACAACGCGATTACATTAACCACATCAATAATATTATGGTGGATAAAGTCATTTAACTTGAATGGACAGAAATCGCTCCGACAGATTGGAAAAGAAGCACGCATAAAGGGAACATGAAGTCGCACGAGCTATAAAAAGTCTGAATTGTCTGCGTATAATGTGGACAACATCTATGTATGAGAAGCATGTCTGGAGGCTACTAGGCAAGCAATATGACTAATAGGCCGTATATGGCAAACAGGCAGTATCTGGCGCATGTTTACAGTTTAAAAAAACAAAGATTGTAGACAGACAAGAATACAAAATGCATGCATAGCATTAAAAAATAAGAAGTTCATTTTTAATGTAAATAATGACAACTGAAAAATAAAATTGTGTGTATTTTCGAGAACAGACGATGAATAAGTAAAATAATGAATGGAGATATAATAATGAACGGAGAGAATAAGTCGGAACATAAATGTCATTTAGTGAATTTAAGGGAAATGAAAATAAACTCCTATCGGAATACCCAATTTTGCTCGATTTTGCCGCTGTCGAGAGAGTCGGAAGGTTTACGGTAAAGACAATTTCTCTCGGGCATGCTACAACCTACCGACCTACCATCAGTTCTGAAAATGACGAAATCAGTCAATATGCACCTCATACTTGAAGGTGAGCGCAGCCTACTTCGCCTCGCCCCAGCCGATCCTCCAACAAAGTCGAAGTCTCTCTTGAATGGTGGACTGAAAGTGTGACGGAGGCCGTGCCCTCTTCGGCGCCTTCGACAACGGATTTGTGCAAATCTTCTGGTTTTTATACTTTTCATGTCCCATTCAATTTCTCTTACAGTTTAAAATTCTCGAAATGAATGACAATACTCTTTGTAAGCGACCGAGTCATCTGAGGCTGCTCGCTCTGCGAGCATGTCTGGCTATTGGGGCATCTTCAGCAAGGTCTTCCGCGCCGAGTGTTTTTTTTATTTTTGCCATTTTGTGGTCGGTCTCGGATCACAATTCCTAGAGGAGTAAACCACCTGCAAAAAAAATTTCTTTAAGAGTTCATCGTAAAATTATGATAATAAAGTCTTGCATACACTCAAAATCGTTTTAAAACT
This sequence comes from Allodiplogaster sudhausi, assembly GCA_945643635.1. NCBI lineage: Eukaryota > Metazoa > Nematoda > Chromadorea > Rhabditida > Diplogasteridae > Allodiplogaster > Allodiplogaster sudhausi. Next base: position 485,602 of record CALZFC010000117.1, read on the forward strand.
GGATAAACTGTGCCCTTTATTATCACATTAAACAAAACAGTTGAAGCAAATAATCTTCGTCACCAAAGGAATCGAACCCGTGACCTAGAAAATTGAAAGCATGAAGGTAGCCCACTGCGTTGCACAGGCTAAGTGAACGACTGATAATGGTCGAGCGTTTCTATGTAAATTTTATCCATTTTTTAAAAATTCATTAAAATCGCAAATGCGACGAGCGCAGTTTTAAAATAGCTTGCCTGAAGAGAAGAGTGCCAATGGTACTGAGGAGAGCTCATGAAATCATTTCTGTTATGATTCCAACTCGCTTCTCTCCCTGCAGGTCATCGTCTCCAACACGACCTCAGGCCTTCTGGATGCTTCATGCCCGAGTGGTCTTGTCCTCTACGGCTATAGCTCCTCCAGTGCGACAAGGACACTCTGATCTGTGGTCTGGAGGGATCTTGGGAGAGCTACGCCTTCATTTATTACGCCGATAGTGAGTTAGGATTATTTTATGCTTTACTTTCATTTCCTTCATCTTCGATTGAAAGTTTTAGTTTCGTAGGGAAAAACCAAGAAAATAAGATTTGCTTGACTTTGCACTGCTTTTCCTCAATTCCAGTGCCTCTTCCCGACGACATTTCATTTCCCCCTGGCTTCGAGAATGTCACAGAAGTATAATTGACTCGGACTGGAAGGCCTCGTGCGAGGATGACCGGGTCCTTTATGGAATCGACAACACCACCCTTCAGAATGTCGAGGCGAGTATTCTTTGAGATGGGATAACCGCAAAATAGATAGTGATAATATATGCCGTTAACAATTCTTGTCGAGAAGTCAGCTCTCCTCCGCCTGGATGTCCGAGTGCACGCGTTCTCGTGCTGGTCTCTGGGCTGCCCGCTTCTCCTTCGTTGTCTGTGCCAGTCGTAAGAACATTTTCTTTTTCTACACCTATCAATCGATAATACAATACAGCCCCGAATAATTTACTTGTTTCAACCAAGATAAAATGCAGGAATTTTCTTCCCACTCCCACCCCCTCGGCAGTGATGACGCCTTTGAAGTTGCCCTGCCGATGCCTTCGTTGTGGCCTACACGACTGAAGGAAGCTTCAAACAATCCGTCACCATTTTCAGCTTTAATATGTATTTTATATTTGAGCACTTATTTTACCGTCAATGCTAATTTTCAGATTCAAGAGTTCTCATATGGACCTTTTCGTATGTACTTCCTTTGCAGCTGGAAGAGCTGAAGAGTGAACGGCTGACCAAGGTTGGCATCTTGCAGTCAACGGTCTTCCTCCAGTGCAACAGGCCGGATGGGGTTGAGGTATGTGGCATACCTTTTCTATTAATAACATTATCTATTATTTTCTTGATTCATAAATATGCTGCTGGTGTCGATAAACCAAATATCATGAGAAATATGGTATGATTTTGAGATTTGGAGCGTGCACACTCTGACTCCCAGCAGTCATCAACGAGTCTATGCTGTTCATGTTAATCAGGTGGGAATGAGAATTCTAGACTGGAAAGGCACAATGGCATTCCAGCTCATCAATTATTATGTATTCATAACTGCACTATCATCTTTGGCAGGTCTATTATGCATTTTCTGCTTTTGCCCTCGACAGCGCACGCGATGCACACATTTTCCTCTTTATTGTCGGACAAGAGGTTCACATTTTTCTGTATTGATGATATGTTGAAGAAAGTGAAGATTGCCCTTCCAGGAATAGGTAGTTTCCTCTCTTACAGAGTGAGGCTGATGAAATGTTGGTGCTGCTCATTGAGCTGTGGCCGATGAGAGTGAACAGACAGAATGGTAGCTGTGAGGCAAGACAGTACAGACTCAGCCTTGATGTTGTACAGGCAAGCTTACCGAGATTATATATTATATATGTACAATGCATTTTGTGGACATTTTGAAATTAATCACAGGAATTCTTCACCATTCCTCTTCACAACACCACAATTGGAGCAGGATATGCTCGGTTAATTCCCAGTAATTTTTTTTTATTTGGGGATAATATTAATTTCAAGAAGTTATTTTTGTAATTCTTACCATAGCATATTTCTTAGCGAAAGTGACAGAATGCTGAGTTTGTTCATCTACGACCGCTCCATCGTGCAAGGCCCCATTCCCTACTGGCACATTCCACGAAACGAGCAGGTTCCTTTAGCAAATCATTTCACAAAAACAACAACAAATAACGAATAAGAATGGATTTAACTGGCCGAGATGCTAGAGAGTAAAGACTGTAAGCAGAGTGTAGGAATCCACGTTCTCTCTTCGCCACGACAACATCCCTGGCAGTGACCCAGTCCGCCATGTCTGGGAAGGGCGGAGGATGAACCACGCATGGCCAGCCGATTCCCCATTGAAATTGACGGAGCAAAGTTAGCCAGAGCGATTTCAAAATTACACATTGCTGATTTTCAGTTAATTTCATTACTAAATCTACAGTCATTCAAAAATGAGACATTTATATATACGACAGCCTTCTTGAGACGTAAATTCATGCGGTTATCCGAGGACAGTCGACTCTTCATCTTTCATGACAACGACTGGATTCCATTTGAGAGCGACACGGGCAACTTAGTTCAGGTTACTTTTTCTGCAACTACAGTATCATGTGCCGTACAATAATACGGTTTCGGGGAGACGACAATTATATACGCAATATCAGCTGTCGGAGATAAGCCATACGCGAGGAATACGAGAGACGTACTCTATGAGTGGACACAGAATGACTGGTGAGTGATAAAGTATCCTCTTCATTATGTAGTTCTCCCTTCCTCTGTAGCCATCGAGAGCCCTTACTCGTTCATCGCAGACGGCTCCGGGTGTTGCGTCCTTCGACATGTGCGAGAATCACAGCATCACTTCTGGCGACTAATCTTGGGTAATAGTAAACATGAAAAAAAACCTTCGGAATCATGAAAAACCTGCAGAATCAATGAAAAGAAATGAAAGCATAGCTTCTCACTCCCTCGAAGTACTTGCTTGTGATTTCCCCTTTCCTCCCCAGACGACTCTCTTCACACCTTCTGCTTCGTGCCATCTGGCGGAGCCAATTTCCCTCCTCGACGACTCAGCGTAGGAAGAATGAGCTACACTCTTGCCAACCACAGCATTGTGAGTCTTTCAACTGTCTTAGTGCACACTGCTGGAGTATGACTTCCTTGATTCCAGGCAGTATTTGTGGGCTCGCATGAGATGGCCGTGGTGTACCTGCAACCGCCAAGTCTCCGCGAGATCGCATTCTGGGCCCTCCAGACTGCGCTTTCCAGCAGAGACCATGAAACGGGTGCCTATTCGAATGGGTGGACCATTGAACAGGTCGCCACAGCAATCAACTACGTGGGTAGCAAGCCCCTCATCGTTTAGCCACTTTATCTCATTTTGTCGCGTAAAAATATAATGTTGTGTATCTTAATTGCCAATATCACGTTTAATGGTTACGGATTGCAAGTTTGATAAAAACGAACTGCTATGTATTGTACGAAATGAGAAGGAATACATTTGCGCTAGGCAAATATCTCTTATTATATAAAAGTCGACTGTAATTTATTTACGGGTATAGCGCGGAGCGGTGTAGCGGGCGGGGAGATTGAGATATCGGGAAGCGGTTTTTTGGAGAACATGCAAAAGTTTCCGGACTACAAGAATATGTGGGTTTCAAAAAATTGGGTTCCATATTGGCGCCGGCGCCGGCGCCCAAACTTTGGTCCGAGGTGACTTCGATTTGGGCACTTTGGTGACTTTGAGGGACTGTATCTTTTTTTCGGGTAGAGATATGAGGATGAAAAAAATACTGGTAGATAGATCGTTCAAAAATTAATATGATTCCTGGAGTTGAGATCATTTCGAGCTTTGGTAGATCAGTGGGAGGTCGGCGCGCAAACCATACGTTTTTGGGGTACTTTTTGAGAGGGTATTTGCCCCTTTTCTCCTAGATCCCTCCATTCCGCTTTTGATCTAACTGAATCCGATTTTAGAGTTTTTGACGGCGCATCTTTTGATACCATAATTATCAACTTCTGGGCACTGTGTGTATGAGATATTATCGATTGAAGGTTCAAATTTTTTTGTTAGGAGCGAACCTTCTAAAATTCATATCTTTATGAATAGGGAAGGTAAAGGGATGAGAGTTTCAGAATCATGCAGAGTTTCAAGAGAGCTTCTATATGAGTATACATAGGTTAGGCTGGCTCTTCATTAAAGTGCCCTGCCAGGGCCGTAAAGTGTGAAATTTTTGGAACGCATTTTGGGCCTCCGTTTCTTCTCGGTAGTTAAAGGTTGTGCCACACATGATATATCATTCTGTAGCTCTCGAGATGGCGAATAACTTTCTCATACAAAACATTTTGATATTTTGTCATTTTTGATCTACTTTTTGGGTCAGAATGTTCAGGCCACTATTTCGGCCTTAGCTATCACTGACACTTTTTGGCGCATATTTTTTTCTTTGTAGAGCCAAAAATTAGCTATCGAATGATAGTTCAATCATGCAAAACGATTCAGGCATATTCGAGATATGAATTATTTTGTGGCTTTTTGGGCTATTTTCAGTGCACATCGAAAGTCATGGGTCGCAGGTTCGAATCCGCGCGCGCACAAACTCTTTTGCGCGCTTTTATATGAGTCCTGATGAAATTATAAGAGTGCTATCATGTACAAAAGACTCCAAGCTTTCTAATGAGCTTAAATTCAAAGGCCCAGATAGTCCAGTAGCGCCGCTAGAACAGACTTTTGACCCTTTAGAGCCAAATTTTAACCCTTAGAGCCAACTTATAACCCTTGGATAAATCTTTACATCGGGAAATGGCCTCCGGGGCGATAGCCCCGGTGGCCATTGACCGGGCCAAAGGCCCGTAGCGTGGCTGCGCCACGCTAGTCTAGAGTTATCTAAAAGTCGACTGTAATTTATTTACGGGTATAGCGCGGAGCGGTGTAGCGGGCGGGGGGATTGAGATATCGGGAAGCGGTTTTTTGGGGAACATGCAAAAGTTTCCGGACTACAAGAATATGTGGGTTTCAAAAAATTGGGTTCCATATTGGCGCCGGCGCCGGCGCCCAAACTTTGGTCCGAGGTGACTTCGATTTGGGCACTTTGGTGATTTTGAGGGACTGTATCTTTTTTTCGGGTAGAGATATGAGGATGAAAAAAATACTGGTAGATAGATCGTTCAAAAATGAATATGATTCCTGGAGTTGAGATCATTTCGAGCTTTGGTAGATCAGTGGGAGGTCGGCGCGCAAACCATACGTTTTTGGGGTACTTTTTGAGAGGGTATTTGCCCCTTTTCTCCTAGATCCCTCCATTCCGCTTTTGATATAACTGAATCCGATTTTAGAGTTTTTGACGGCGCATCTTTTAATACCATAATTATCCACTTTTGGGCACTTGGTCTATGAGATATTATCGATTGAAGGGTCAAATTTTTTTGTTAGGAGCGAACCTTCTAAAATTCATATCTTTATGAATAGGAAAGATATAGGGATGACAGTTTCAGAATCATGCAGAATTTCACAAGAGCTTCAATATGAGTATACATAGGTTAGGCTGGCTCTTCATTAAAGTGCCCTGCCAGGGCCGTGAAGTGTCAAATTTTTGGAGCGCACTTTGGGTCTCCGTTTCTTCTCGGTAGTTAAAGGTTTTGCCACATGTAATATACCATTCGGTAGGTCTTGAGATGGCGAACAACTTTCTCATACAAAGCTTTTTCATAGTTTGTCATTTTTGATCTACTTTTGGGATCAGAAAGTTCAGGCCACTTTTTCGGTCTTAGCTATCACTGACACTTTTTGGCGCATATTTTTTTTATTGTAGAGCCTAAAATTAGCTATCGAATGATAGGTAAACCATGGGATTTGATCCAGGCGTATTCGAGATATGAATTATTTTGTGGCTTTTTGGGCTATTTTCTCTGCACTTCGAAAGTCATGGGTCACAGGTTCGAATCCGCGCGCGCGCATACTCTTTTGCGCGCTTTTGTATGACTCCTGAGTATGTTAAAAGAGTGATATCATATAGTAAAGACTCCAAGCTTTCTAATGAGTTTAAATTCAAAGGCCCAGATAGTCCAGTAGCGCCGCTAGAACAGACTTTTGACCCTTTAGAGCCATATTTTAACCCTTAGAGCCCACTAACGACCCAACTTACTATCTTTTTATCGGGAAATGGCCTCCGGGGCGATAGCCCCGGTGGCCATTGACCGGGCCAAAGGCCCGTAGCGTGACAAAGTCACGCTAGTCTAGAGTTATCTAAAAGTCGACTGTAATTTATTTACGGGTATAGCGCGGAGCGGTGTAGCGGGCGGGGGGATTGAGATATCGGGAAGCGGTTTTTTGGGGAACATGCAAAAGTTTCCGGACTACAAGAATATGTGGGTTTCAAAAAATTGGGTTCCATATTGGCGCCGGCGCGGGCGCCCAAACTTTGGTCGGAGGCGACTCTGATTTGGGCTGTTCGGTGACTTTGAGGGGCTGTATCTTTTTTTCGGTTTGAGATATGGCGATGAAAAAAATACTTGGAGATAGATCGTTTAAAAATGAATATGATTCCTGGAGTTGAGATCATTCCGAGTTTTGGTAGATCAGTGGGAGGCCGCCGCGCAAACCATACCTTTTTGGGGTACTTTTTGAGAGGGTATTTGCCCCTTTTCTCCTAGATCCCTCCATTCCGCTTTTGATGTAACTGAATCCGATTTTAGAGTTTTTGACGGCGCATCTTTTAATACCATAATTATCCACTTTTGGGCACTTGGTCTATGAGATATTATCGATTGAAGGGTCAAATTTTTTTGTTAGGAGCGAACCTTCTAAAATTCATATCTTTATGAATAGGGATTGTAGCGGGATGAGAGTTTCAGAATCATGCAGAGTTTCTCGAGAGCTTCAATATGAGTATACATAGGTTAGGCTGGCTTATCATTAAAGTGCCCTGCCAGGGCCGTAAAATGGAAAATTTTTGGAACGCATTTTGGGCCTCCGTTTCTTCTCGGTAGTTAAAGCTTATGCCACATGTTATATACCATTCTGTAGCTCTCGAGAAGGAGAACAACTTTCTCATACAAAACGTTTTCATATTTTGTCATTTTTGATCTACTTTTGGGGTCAGAATGTTCAGGCCACTATTTCGGCCTTAGCTATCACTGACACTTTCTGGCGCATATTTTTTTATTGTAGAGCATAAAATCAGCTATCGAATGATAGGTAGATCATGGGATTTGATCCAGGCATATTCGAGATATGAATTATTTTGTGGCTTTTTGGTACATTTTCAGTGCACGTCGAAACTCATGGGTCGCAGGTTCGAATCCGCGCGCGTGCAAACTCTTTTGCGCGCTTTTGTATGACTCCTGAGTGTGTTAAAAGAGTGATATCATATAGTAAAGACTCCAAGCTCTCTAATGAGCTTAAATTCAAAGGCCCAGAGAGTCCAGTAGCGCCGCTAGAACAGACTTTTGACCCTTTAGAGCCAACTATAAACCCCTAGAGCCAACTAACGACCCAACTTACTATCTTTTTATAGGGAAATGGCCTCCGGGGCGATAGCCCCGGTGGCCATTGACCGGGCCAAAGGCCCGTAGCGTGACAAAGTCACGCTAGTCTAGAGTTATCTAAAAGTCGACTGTAATTTATTCACCGGGATAGCGCCGAGAGGTATTACGGTCGATGGGAGTGAGATACGAGGAAGCGGTTTTTTGCATTTTGTAGATTATCCCTTGGGCTACAAGAATATGTTGGTTTCAAAAAATTAGCGTTGGCGCCGGCGCCGGCGCGGGCGGCCAAACTTTGGTTGGAGGCGACTCTGATTTGGCGCGCTTCGCTACTTTGACGGGCTGCAACTTTTTTTCTGGTGGACGTACAGAAATGAAAAAAATAGTGGCGTGTAGCCCGTTCAAAAATGAATATGATTCCTGGAGTTGAGATCATTTCGAGTTTTGGTAGATCAGTGGGAGGCCGCCGCGCAAACCATACCTTTTTGGGGTACTTTTTGAGAGGGTATTTGCCCCTTTTCTCGAAATCTACAAATTCGCTTTTTGATCTAACTGAATCCGATTTTAGAGTTTTTGACGGCGCATCTTTTAATACCATAATTATCCACTTTTGGACACTAGAAGTTGTAGATATTATCGATTGAAGGGTCAAATTTTTTTGTTAGGAGCGAACCTTCTAAAATACATATCTTTATGAATAGGCAAGGTAGAGGGATGAGAGTTTCAGAATCATGCAGAGTTTCACGAGAGCTTCAATATGAGTATAGTTGGGTTTGTCAGGCTTTTCATTAAAGTGCCCTGCCAGGGCCGTGAAGTGGCAAATTTTTGGAACGCACTTTGGGCCTCCGTTTCTTCTCGGTAGTTAAAGCTTATGCCACATGTTATATACCATTCTGTAGCTCTCGAGAAGGAGAACAACTTTCTCATACAAAATGTTTTCATATTTTCACATTTTTGGTCTACTTTCGGGGTCAGAAGGTTCAGGCCACTATTTCGGCCTTAGCTATCACTGACACTTTTTGGCGCTTATTTTTTTATTGTAGAGCCTACAATTAGCTATCAAATGATAGGTAGATCGTGGGATTTGATCCAGGCATATTCGAGATATGAATTATTGTATGGCTTTTTGGTGCATTTTCAGCGTACGTCGAAACTCATGGGTCGCAGGTTCGGAGTCGCGCGCGCGCAAACTCTTTTGCGCGCTTTTGTATGACTCCTGATGAAATTATAAGAGTGCTAACATATACTAAAGACTGCAAGCTTTCCAATGAGCGGAAATTCAAAGGCCCAGGTAGTCAATTTGTGGCTCTATCTCATCAAAACCAAGGTTGGTGACCGTGCTAGAGCAGACTTTTGCGTTTTAGAGCCTACTAACAACCCTTAGAGCCAACAAACAACAACCCAAACAACAACACATAGTCAACCAACAACCCTTGGAGCCTACTGACAATGGCCAAAGGCCCGTAGCGTGACAAAGTCACGCTAGTCTAGAGTTATCTAAAAGTCGACTGTAATTTATTCACCGGGATAGCGCCGAGAGGTATTACGGGCGATGGGAGTGAGATACGAGGAAGCGGTTTTTTGCATTTTGTAGATTATCCCTTGGGCTACAAGAATATGTTGGTTTCAAAAAATTAGCGTTGGCGCCGGCGCCGGCGCGGGCGGCCAAACTTTGGTTGGAGGCGACTCTGATTTGGCGCGCTTCGCTACTTTGACGGGCTGCAACTTTTTTTCTGGTGGACGTACAGAAATGAAAAAAATAGTGGCGTGTAGCCCGTTCAAAAATGAATATGATTCCTGGAGTTGAGATCATTTCGAGTTTTGGTAGATCAGTGGGAGGCCGCCGCGCAAACCATACCTTTTTGGGGTACTTTTTGAGAGGGTATTTGCCCCTTTTCTCGAAATCTACAAATTCGCTTTTTGATCTAACTGAATCCGATTTTAGAGTTTTTGACGGCGCATCTTTTAATACCATAATTATCCACTTTTGGACACTAGAAGTTGTAGATATTATCGATTGAAGGGTCAAATTTTTTTGTTAGGAGCGAACCTTCTAAAATACATATCTTTATGAATAGGCAAGGTAGAGGGATGAGAGTTTCAGAATCATGCAGAGTTTCACGAGAGCTTCAATATGAGTATAGTTGGGTTTGTCAGGCTTTTCATTAAAGTGCCCTGCCAGGGCCGTGAAGTGGCAAATTTTTGGAACGCACTTTGGGCCTCCGTTTCTTCTCGGTAGTTAAAGCTTATGCCACATGTTATATACCATTCTGTAGCTCTCGAGAAGGAGAACAACTTTCTCATACAAAATGTTTTCATATTTTCACATTTTTGGTCTACTTTCGGGGTCAGAAGGTTCAGGCCACTATTTCGGCCTTAGCTATCACTGACACTTTTTGGCGCTTATTTTTTTTATTGTAGAGCCTACAATTAGCTATCAAATGATAGGTAGATCGTGGGATTTGATCCAGGCATATTCGAGATATGAATTATTGTATGGCTTTTTGGTGCATTTTCAGCGTACGTCGAAACTCATGGGTCGCAGGTTCGGAGTCGCGCGCGCGCAAACTCTTTTGCGCGCTTTTGTATGACTCCTGATGAAATTATAAGAGTGCTAACATATACTAAAGACTGCAAGCTTTCCAATGAGCGGAAATTCAAAGGCCCAGGTAGTCAATTTGTGGCTCTATCTCATCAAAACCAAGGTTGGTGACCGTGCTAGAGCAGACTTTTGCGTTTTAGAGCCTACTAACAACCCTTAGAGCCAACAAACAACAACCCAAACAACAACACATAGTCAACCAACAACCCTTGGAGCCTACTGACAATGGCCAAAGGCCCGTAGCGTGACAAAGTCACGCTAGTCTAGAGTTATCTAAAAGTCGACTGTAATTTATTTACGGGTATAGCGCGGAGCGGTGTAGCGGGCGGGGGGATTGAGATATCGGGAAGCGGTTTTTTGGGGAACATGCAAAAGTTTCCGGACTACAAGAATATGTGGGATTCAAAAAATTGGGTTCCATATTGGCGCCGGCGCCGGCGCCCAAACTTTGGTCCGAGGTGACTTCGATTTGGGCACTTTGGTGATTTTGAGGGACTGTATCTTTTTTTCGGGTAGAGATATGAGGATGAAAAAAATACTGGTAGATAGATCGTTCAAAAATGAATATGATTCCTGGAGTTGAGATCATTTCGAGCTTTGGTAGATCAGTGGGAGGTCGGCGCGCAAACCATACGTTTTTGGGGTACTTTTTGAGAGGGTATTTGCCCCTTTTCTCCTAGATCCCTCCATTCCGCTTTTGATATAACTGAATCCGATTTTAGAGTTTTTGACGGCGCATCTTTTAATACCATAATTATCCACTTTTGGGCACTTGGTCTATGAGATATTATCGATTGAAGGTTCAAATTTTTTTGTTAGGAGCGAACCTTCTAAAATTCATATCTTTATGAATAGGGAAGATAGAGGGATGAGAGTTTCAGAATCATTCAGAGTTTCACGAGAGCTTCAATATGAGCATACATAGGTTAGGCTGGCTTATCATTAAAGTGCCCTGCCAGGGCCGTAAAATGGAAAATTTTTGGAACGCATTTTGGGCCTTCGTTTCTTCTCGGTAGTTAAAGCTTATGCCACATATTATATACCATTCTGTAGCTCTCGAGAAGGAGAACAACTTTCTCATACAAAACGTTTTCATATTTTGTCATTTTTGATCTACTTTTGGGGTCAGAATGTTCAGGCCACTATTTCGGCCTTAGCTATCACTGACACTTTCTGGCGCATATTTTTTTTATTGTAGAGCCAAAAATTAGCTATCGAATGATAGGTAGATCATGGGATTTGATCCAGGCATATTCGAGATATGAATTATTTTGTGGCTTTTTGGTACATTTTCAGTGCACGTCGAAAGTCATGAGTCGCAGGTTCGAATTCGCGCGCGCGCAAACTCTTTTGCGCGCTTTTATATGACTCCTGAGTATGTTAAAAGAGTGACATCATATAGTAAAGACTCCAAGCTTTCTAATGAGCTTAAATTCAATGGCCCAGATAGTCCAGTAGCGCCGCTAGAATAGACTTTTGACCCTTTAGAGCCAAATTTTAACCCTTAGAGCCAACTAACGACCCAACTTACTATCTGTTTATCGGGAAATGGCCTCCGGGGCGATAGCCCCGGTGGCCATTGACCGGGCCAAAGGCCCGTAGCGTGACGAAGTCACGCTAGTCTAGAGTTATCTAAAAGTCGACTGTAATTTATTCACCGGGATAGCGCCGAGAGGTATTACGGGCGATGGGAGTGAGATACGAGGAAGCGGTTTTTTGCATTTTGTAGATTATCCCTTGGGCTACAAGAATATGTTGGTTTCAAAAAATTAGCGTTGGCGCCGGCGCCGGCGCGGGCGGCCAAACTTTGGTTGGAGGCGACTCTGATTTGGCGCGCTTCGCTACTTTGACGGGCTGCAACTTTTTTTCTGGTGGACGTACAGAAATGAAAAAAATAGTGGCGTGTAGCCCGTTCAAAAATGAATATGATTCCTGGAGTTGAGATCATTTCGAGTTTTGGTAGATCAGTGGGAGGCCGCCGCGCAAACCATACCTTTTTGGGGTACTTTTTGAGAGGGTATTTGCCCCTTTTCTCGAAATCTACAAATTCGCTTTTTGATCTAACTGAATCCGATTTTAGAGTTTTTGACGGCGCATCTTTTAATACCATAATTATCCACTTTTGGACACTAGAAGTTGTAGATATTATCGATTGAAGGGTCAAATTGTTTTGTTAGGAGCGAACCTTCTAAAATACATATCTTTATGAATAGGGAAGGTAGAGTGATGAGAGTTTCAGAATCATGCAGAGTTTCACGAGAGCTTCAATATGAGTATAGCTGGGTTTGTTTGGCTTTTCATTAAAGTGCCCTGCCAGGGCCGTGAAATGGGAAATTTTTGGAACGCTCTTTGGGCCTCGGTTTTTCCTCGGTAGTTAAAGGTGTTGCCACATGTTATATACCATTCGGTTGCTCTCGAGAAGGCGAATAACTTTCTCATACAAAACATTTTGATATTTTGACGGTTTGATCTACTTCCTTCGGTCAGAATGTTCAGGCCACAATTTCGGCCTTAGCTATCACTGACACTTTTTGGCGCATATTTTTTTAATTGTATAGCCAAAAATTAGCTATCGAATGATAGGTAGATCATGGGATTTGATTCAGACATATTCGAGATATGAATTATTATGTGGCTTTTTGGGCTATTTTCTCTGCACGTCGAAAGTCATGGGTCGCAGGTTCGAATCCGCGCGCGCGCAAACTCTTTTGCGCGCTTTTGTATAACTTCTGGTTAAATAAAAAAAGTGCTAACATATACAAACGACTCCAGGCTTTCTAATGGGGGTAACTATATGCACCCAGGTCCTCCAGTAGCGCCGCTAGAGCAGACTTTTGTCCTTTTTAAGCCAACTAACGACCCTTAGAGCCAACAAACAACGCTTAGAGCTAACAAACAACCCTCAGAGTCAACCAACAGCAAACGAAGAACCCAACCAACAACCCTTGGAGCCTACTGACAATGGCCAAAGGCCCGTAGCGTGACGAAGTCACGCTAGTCTACTATTATATACAAGTCGACTGTACTTTATTTACGGGGATAGCGCGGAGAGGTGCTGTGGGCGGTGGGGTGAGATATGGGGAAGCGGTTTTTTGGGGAACATGTAAAAGTTTCCGGACTACAAGAATATGTGGGTTTCAAAAAATTGGGTTCGATATTGGCGCCGGCGCGGGCGGCCAAACTTTGGTCCGAGGTGACTTCGATTTGTGCCCTTTGGCGACTTTGAGGTGGTATATCTTTTTTTAGGGTAGAGATACGGGGTTGAAAAAAATACTGGTAGATAGATCGTCCAAAAATGAATATGATTCCTGGAGTTGAGATCGATTGGAGCTTTGGTAGATCGGTACGAGCCCGGCGCGTTTTGACCTCATTTTTCGGCACTTTTTGAGAGGGTATTTGCTCATTTTCTCAGAATCTACAAATTCCGCTTTTTGATTGTCTGACTCAGATTGTAGAGTTTTTGACGGCGCATCTTTTAATACTATTCTTATCAACTTTTGGGCACTGCGCATTGTAGATATTATCGATTGAAGTTCCAACTTTTTTTGTTAGGAGCAATTTTCAAAAATTCACGTATTTAATTGTAGGGATCGTAGAGCGATGGGACTTGCAGAATATTGAAGGGTATGGAGTCAGCTTGAATATGATTATACTTGCATTCCGATAGGTGATCAATAAAGTGCCCTGAGGGTGCTCTGAAGTGGAAAATTTTTGGAAGCCATTTTGAGCCTCCGTTTTTCCTCGGTGGTGAAAGCTTTTGCGACATGTTATATACCAATCTGTAGCTAACTTGCAGGCGAACAACTTTCTCATACAAAACGTTTTCATATTTTGTCATTTTTGATCTACTTTTGGGGTCAGAAGGTTCAGGCCACTATTTCGGCCTTAGCTATCACTGACACTTTTTGGCGCATATTTTTTTTATTGTAGAGCCTAAAATTAGCTATCGAATGGTGTGCCAATCGTGGAAATCGGTTCAGGCATATTCGAGAAAAAAATTATTTTGTGGCTTTTTGGTACATTTTCAGGGCATTTAGATATATTACCGACCCAGGTTCGAACCCGCGCGCGTGCAAACTCTTTTGCGCGTTTTAATATGACTTCTGATTAGATTAAAAGTATGTTAGAATGGATAGAAGACTCCAATCTTTCTTATAGGCTGAATTTAAAAGGCTCAGATCGTCCAGTAGCACCGCTAGAGCAGACTTTTGTCCTTTCAGAGCCAACTAACAACCCTCAGACCCCAACTAACAACCCTCAGACCCCAACTAACAACCCTTAGAGCGAAATAACAACAACCCGAATCAACCCCCAGGCCAAAGGCCCGTAGCAGAAATGAAAAAAATAGTGGCGGGTAGCCCGTTCAAAAATGAATATGATTCCTGGAGTTGAGATCATTTCGAGTTTTGGTAGATCAGTGGGAGGCCGCCGCGCAAACCATACCTTTTTGGGGTACTTTTTGAGAGGGTATTTGCCCCTTTTCTCGAAATCTACAATTGATCTAACTGAATCCGATTTTAGAGTTTTTGACGGCGCATCTTTTAATACCATAATTATCCACTTTTGGACACTAGAAGTTGTAGATATTATCGATTGAAGGGTCAAATTGTTTTGTTAGGAGCGAACCTTCTAAAATACATATCTTTATGAATAGGGAAGGTAGAGTGATGAGAGTTTCAGAATCATGCAGAGTTTCACGAGAGCTTCAATATGAGTATAGTTGGGTTTGTTTGGCTTTTCATTAAAGTGCCCTGCCAGGGCCGTGAAATGGGAAATTTTTGGAACGCTTTTGGGCCTCGGTTTTTCCTCGGTAGTTAAAGGTTTTGCCACATGTTATATACCATTCGGTTGCACTCGAGAAGGCGAATAACTTTCTCATACAAAATGTTTTCATATTTTAACATTTTTGGTCTACTTTCGGGGTCAGAAGGTTCAGGCCACTATTTCGGCCTTAGCTATCACTGACACTTTTTGGCGCTTATTTTTTTTATTGTAGAGCCTACAATTAGCTATCGAATGGTGTGCCAATCGTGGAAATCGGTTCAGGCATTTTCGAGATATGAATTATTTTGTGGCTTTTTGGTACATTTTCAGGGCACTTAGATATATTACCGACCCAGGTTCGAACCCGCGCGCGTGCAAACTCTTTTGCGCGTTTTAATATGACTTCTCATTAAATAAAAAGTATGTTAGAATGGATAGAAGACTCCAAGCTTTCTTATAGGCAGAATTTAAAAGCCCCAGATCGTCCCGTAATCACCGCTAGAGCAGACTTTTCCCCCTTTAGAGCCAACAAACAACCCTCAGACCCCAACTAACAACCCTCAGACCCCAACTAACAACCCTTAGAGCGAAATAACAACAACCCGAATCAACCCCCAGGCCAAAGGCCCGTAGCGTGACAAAGTCACGCTAGTCTAGAGTTATCTAAAAGTCGACTGTAATTTATTAGCATGGTTGTTTAATGTTAGTTGTCATTCGATCTGACTATAGGTATTTTGTTTTATTTTAATGGTTCTTGTGCACTTTTTATTTAAGAATTCAAATATATTCGAATAGTTTTAAAGTTTTCGCTATAGTGGCGACTCTGCGGAAGCCGCCGGAGAAGGCGTCCGCCGGCGCGAAGGGACGCGAGGGATCGACGGCGCTTCCTATGGTTAGACATTACCTTTTTTGTTTTTCTATTTGTGTTATATTATTAGCTTTTTGTTAAATGTTAATCTTCAGAACTATTTATATTTGTATAGTCCGAATTATAGATGAATAGGTTATGTTTGTTGAGTATGCCATGGTGTTTTGAATCGAGTGAATTTTCTAACAGTTGGCGATTCTGGGTGTTTGGTTTTGTACTAAAAAAATGGCATGTGCATTTTTCCCCTTATTTAAGTTTGTTTTACATAGGACTAAACTCTCTTAGCTGTTTCAGGATGAAGGTGATCTCTTTTATAGACTCCTTTGAAAATGCATTATCTTTTTTTGGGGTTATTTTTCGCATATTTTTTCCTTTTATATTTTAACTACTTAATTCTGGAGCTAAATGGCTATTGTAATTCTGTGTGTATCCTTTTTATATAAGTTTTTTTTACCTTTTTCCTTCTACATTTTTGTTAACAGTAAGTTATTCCTGGGGAGCTGTTAATTTTTATTCCGCTTTGGATTTCTTTATCTTTTTTACTATTCCGAGGTTTATTAAGGCTAATGCAAATAGTTAAAACATATTCGACTCATTTTAAACGTTACTTTGTAGTAGCGATCGCCTGGACGCCGCCAGAGAACTCTTCAGCCGACACCAATGGACGTGAGGGGCGGCGTCGCCTCCCCACGGTATTCTTTTTTTAATGATGAATTTTTCGTATTTATATTTTAAATGGAACTTATTTTATTTATTAATCATTTTTTGGGTAAAAATTTCTGGGATTAACCACATTTAAAGTATTTGTTTAATACATTTTGGTCTAACCTTTGACTTAAGAATAGTTATCTTTTCGATGTTAACTTTTTTATGTTTTCGAATACGACTAGTGTACTGTAATGTTCTTTTGGAATCCAGGGTACTGTAGATGGGATGTAAGTATTAAACTATTTTAGAATAATATATATATATAATACAAGGGAACTTTGTTTTTTACCTGCTTTTAAAAATGCCTTTAGTTCTTTCAACTTCTTAAATTGTCTGCACAATAAGCTTTTGCAAAGTATTCATTTTTCAGCAGGACTGGAAGGCGACTTGAAGATCGACCGCTCCATGAAGTCTGCAAGGACTTCGGCCACACCGGCCACCCAAGATTTTAAAGGTACTTTTAGTTTGAGTTTTCACATTGTTAATTGGGATATTGAAATAGTTTTATAGTTTTTTCCATATTTGTTTTGAGATAATAGTTTATTTAATAGAACAGTAGGTTTTTTTTAAACTGCATTTCAATGCAAGCGGGGGATAATGTAAGTGTACTGGAATGGGTTACTGTGGTTATGACTTTAGCGTACCATTAAGTTATTTTATATTGGCATTCTTTGCTCTCACTTCGAACGCTCACAAAAATGTTGCAAAGTTAAAGCATCTCGGGCACCGAACTTGGGTCTCTTATGCTGCAGTCGAACCATTTACCAATTGGACACGTAACCTCGTAAGGGGAGTGCTATTTTAGTTTGAATGATGTAAATCAGAGAACTGAGTGGAAAACCCTAGCTATATGTATATCTATCGAAAGAGAAATGGAAGAGCAGTTAATTGCATTTTGAATAATCCATATTGGTTTATTGTGGACTGAGCAATATTAGCAGGAAACGAGGAGCTTTGGCATGTTCGCTAAGGCGTTCTGATAGAAGCATTGAATAGGCAATCGATTGGAGGATCCGTGGTATGTTGCTAGCGATGTTGGTTGTGCACCCAAAGGTCCCGGGTTTAATTCCCTTGTAATGAAAGAACTTTTGTCGTTTTAGTTTACTCATCTGAGCATAAGGAATGTTATGTGCTCACCTGTAATAAAGGTAATTGTGTTCAATTCCCATTTCCTCTTTTGAAATTCTCTCGCTCCACTATAATTTTTTTCTTTGATTTTATTATTTTTATTTTTGTTCGAATGCGGTGAATGTCACTGTTCTTGTCTCTCTCTCTTTCTCTTTTCTCCTTTCTCTCTCGTTCCAATCTAATTTTTTTTCCTTTTTTTTTCTTTTTGTTCGAATGAATCAAAATTAAGACTAATAAAAAATTTGTGTTTTTAAGAAAAATTTTTTTATGTTTGTTTTATTTTTAAGTTTAAGAATATATATATTTTTTCTAATATTTTAACTAACTTTTTAGGTTTGAATATCTTTTTTTAAACTAAATTTTTAAAGACTGCTTTTTTCAGGTAGTATGTCTGAAGAAGTGAGTAAGGTGCTGCGATCTGCGGAACGTGTGTGCAGTGACGACTGCGATGAAAGCAACCACACCGGCCATGGCGAGCACAAGGTACTTCACTCGGTAGAATAGGATAAAGAGAGAATGAGTGTGAGAGAAAGAGAGAGAATAGGATTAGACATATCCCACCTCATCCCTCACATCATTGACTGTGACGCCCGTGTCGTTTGTCGAGGAAGATGGCCATCGTCCTCATCGGCAACTCGGATGTCAGTCCGCCCTTCCCTGACTAATCTACAGTACCTTTGCAGCATTGATTCAAGAGATGAAGGGAGAGTTTTTGTTCCAATTTTTTTATGAAGGGATGATATAAAGTGGGCAGGACAGGATTAATATTCTCTAATTAATTTTTTTATTACTTTAGTTTAATAGAAAAGAAATAGCGCAGTGGTTGAAGCACATTCATTTTTTTCTCAGAACATTTTTTTGCGAAGTTTATGGTGAAGTATTTTATTCAACAGTCTGTCTAAAAATAATTAAATAACTTGGAAATAGTTTTGTGCTATTTTAAATTGGTTAAAATTTTCAACCAATGCGTTTTTTTCTCGATATTTTTTTATTATTTTAAGATAAGAGTTATTTACTAGAATGTTTTTTATCTGTGCATGAATCACTTTTATCACTGCACGGCATGGCACAACTCATGCACACAGATAGAGACCACATTAAAGTGTTAAGGTAAAGATCCGTGAAAAGGATGTAGACCTTATTATTGGCATAGATCTGTGGCATGAGTTCACATCACCACTCTGCACTGCACTGTTTGAATCATTGTAAATTGGTAGTCTTATTAGGTCCCGTACTGATATGGACAAAGGCATAGATCCGCTATGAAGGATAGAGGCCACAGGCAAAGATCCGTTTACGGATATAGGCCATCGCATAAATCAGTACGGTCAACTTGATGAGGCTATCTTTTTGCAAAGAATTACAGCGTTTCTCTTTCAGTCTCTCTCTCTCTCTCTCTCTCTTTCTCTCTATTGTATGAGTTAATTGATAACCTTGTAAGGTTCACCGTAACTGAAAAAGGCAACGGTAAAGATCCGCTATGAAGGATAGAGACCAAAGGCAAAGATCCTTTTAAGGATATAGGCCACTGCATAAATCAGTATGGTGAATCTGATAGGGAAGCCTTTTTGTTATGATGTGTTTTGTTATGATCATTGTGAATTGGTTGTCTTATTGAGTCCCGCACTGATAAAGGCAAAGGCAAAGATCCGCTATGAAGGATAGAGGCCACAGGCAAAGATCCATTAATGGATATAGGCCACCGCATACATCAGTACGGTCAACTTGATGAGACTACCTTTTCTCTATCTCTCCCTTTGTATGTGTTAAGTGGTAACCTTGTTAGGTTCACCTAACACTGATAGAGGCAACGGCAAAGATCCGCTCTGAAGGATAGAGGCCAAAGGCAAAGATCCGTTTAAGGATATAGGCCACTGCATAAATCAGTATGGTGAATCTAATGGGGAAGCCTTTTTGTTACGATGTCATACATGATATATCCGTTCAAAGGCCTTCGCAGCAAGCCTATAAACTGCTACATCTAATTGAAAGGCAAAGATCCGTTATGAAGGATAGAGGCCAAGGCAAAGATCCTTTTATGGATATAAGCCACAACAAAGCAGAGTGAATTGGTAGTCCCGGTTGGTTCACATCATACTGGCAACGGTAAAGATCCGCAATGAAGGATAGAGACCAAAGGCAAAGATCCGTTTATGGATATAGGCCACTGCAAAGATCAGTATGGTGAGCCTTCTGGGGCTACCTAATTGATTTTATATCATTCAACTGTTTTCCGCTCTTTCACCTTTTATCTTTATTTCTCTCTCTCTCTCTCTCTCTCTCTTTCTCTTTCTATCTCTCACTCTATCTTTCTCTGTCTCTGTGTCTGTGTGTCTCTCTCTTTCTTCCTTTATTTCTCTCTCTCTCTCTCTCGCTCTCTCTTTTTGCCTCTGTCCCTGTGTCTTCTCTCTCTCTCTCTCTCTCTCTCTCTCTCTCTCTGTCGCTCTCTCTGCCTGTCTCTCTCTTTCCCTCTATTTCTTTCTCTCTCTCTCTCTCTCTCTCTCTCGCTCTCTTTTTTCTCTTTCTGCCTCTGTCCCTGTGTCTTTTCTCTCTCTCTCTCTCTCTCTCTCTCTCTCTCTCTCATTCTCTCTCTCTCTCTCTCGCTCTCTCTCCCTGTCTCTCTTTCTCTCTCTTTCTTTCTCTCTACTTATCAATGAAAGACCAAGACGCAGCAAGTCTCTAAACTGCAGTCTCACTGAATGCCATGAAAGCCAATTAATGATTGAACTGAGCCATAAAAAGGCGACGAATGATCTGTAATTCATACGAGTATTACCTCAGGTTTATTAAAGAACCCGTCATGAGATTAAAGGGACGAAACGGGTCAATGTTTCTGAATGTATCAGGTTCTCATCTGATGAGTCCCGCCTGAACTGATATGTTGGTTAAGAATGCTATCAAAGCACTATTAATTGTTGTGAATTGTATTAACAAGGTTCCATTTCCGTACCTTCCTGTCATTCTTTCAAACAGCTGCTGATGTTCATATCATGAATGCGCGAAATTTTAATGAGTCGGGGTGAAAGTAACATGAACGACTGAGTCATATTTTTTAATATTATGCATCGATAAAGATCCATTGGTTTTTATTAATTAAGAATGATCGCTGATTTTTGCACTGAATCACATGAATATTTTGTAGAAGAACGGGTGTTTTTCCGAATAACGAATGAATGAAGTATTCTGTACATATTACTCAAGAAACAAAGCAATGATCGGATATGCATTGTGAATAAGTATTCTTTTTGTTATTCATCGTTCCGTTGAGAATTATCTGATTATTATGTACATGTGCTGAATGATTGAACTGCAATTGTCCTCAAAGCTTCAATTGCAGAACCCGTCATGAGATTAAAGGGATGAAACGGGTCAACGTTTCTGAATGTATCAGGTTCTCATCTGATGAGTCCCGCCTGAAGAAATATTTTGATTAAGAATGCTATCAGTGCAATAATATTATGTGTGTGAATATTATTAACAAGGTTTGCTTTATGTTCCTTCATGTCATTCTTTTGAATGAACCAGAATGTGAAGTTCATCTGAACGACTGATCTCATTTATTTTAAATATTATAAATCAATAAAGATCAATCGACCTTTATTAATTATGAATGATAGACAATTTTTGCTCTGGATTACGTGAATATTTTGGAGATCAATGGGTGATCTTCCATATAAAGAATGATTGAAGTATTCTGACAATATTAATCGAGAATGAAACGAATGATCAGATATGAATTGTATATAAGAAATTTTTTACTGTTCACCATTCCGTTGAAAATTATCAGAGTATGATATATACTGAATGATTGAACTTCAAGTGCCGTCAAAGATACAATTGCATTACCCGTCATCAGATTAAAGGGACGAAACGGGATAATTGTTTGCAATGTACCAGGTTCTGATCTGATGAGTCCCGCCTGGAGAAAAAATATCAGTAAAACAGTCATTATCATATTCAAGCTATTAACTGGTTATTGTGAGCTCTCAGCTATGAATGAAGGAAGTGGAATTGATTAAAGAAGAGATTGATATTGCATTCAATTTGAATTAATAATTCAGTTTGTTTGAGAAATGTGAAGAATGAATTTAATCAGTGATCAAGATGTGACCGCAAGAATTGCAGGTACATATCGAGAGTGATGAGTTATGAACTAATAATAAGGATACATGTTACAATTCGACGTTTATTATGTATGTTTTGTTGCGCCCGTTTTATTATTATGACTTTCATATGTACATACACTTATGATCTGGCATTCTGCTAATTGTTTAAGCATACAGACGACACTTTTGAAATGCTTAACTGAGAGTGTATCTGCTTTGTCTGATGTGCTATCAGCAAAGATTTCTTTAGTGCCTGTGTGCAAATGAGGTGCAGAAGTGCCCGCTCATGAATGTATGTACATAGCAGCGCCGTTGATGTTGCGTGGCGCATAAGATATGTGTAGCGGATAACAGAACAGAGAACTATTTAATTCACTTTTGCAGGAGGTAAGCAGTACTCTGGTGACAGTGACCTGACCCTTTCTTCTCAGATGTCCTTCCGACTTCGATGTGATGGCGGGCTGGTCGATCTTCGGCCGGACCGTCGTCGCGGAGAGGCCGCGCTGGGCTCAGAGGGAACCGGGGGAGTACCTCTGAGCCCATCCCGCTACTCCCCCTACTCAGAGCTGTTGTGGACAGGGTCTCTGATGTGTCAATGCTACTGTCCACAGGCTTCCCCAGTGCCTCAAACTGGTTTCAATGAAACAAATGTATCCGAAATGAAAAATTATGAACATGTTGAATGCAAGGATACATTGAATTGCCAAGTGCATAGCACATCCATCAAGAGAAGTGAAAAGCACGCAATGATGAATCAGAAATCTGAAAATGAAAGACCGCAAACCAGAATAAAGAAGAATGAAAATTATGAAGAACTACAGAATCATGAAATGAAAATGAATATGACTGAAACTGAACACACAAATGACCACTTTATGTACAAGAATCTCAGAGGAGGAGGCGTTGATGAAAAGAAAGACGAATACAAAGCCCTGACTGAAAAAAGTCACAGAATTCCGAGCAAGTTTATTGATGAGTATTCAAAGCAGAAATTGAGCATTTGGATCGAAGGGGATGAAAGAAATATTGGAAAAGTGATCATTGCGCACCTAGAAGTTTTCCAAAATGCAAATGCTGAGATCCAGATAAGTGAGATGCATTTTATTGGAATGAATGAAGAAAACCGTTTCAGTTTCGAGCGACTTATTATTCCAGTTGCTGTGAATGGTCACATGTGTTGTGCGAAGTACAACAGAAATGAAAATGTGTTGCATATGTACGATTCTGGAAAAGATACTCTGATTGCACTGAAATCGGTCAGAGATTCTCTCAGCAAAATTGTCCAATTTGTTACCAAGTCGAAAGTAGTTCCGAGATTTGAAAATATGGAATTTGCGAAAATGAAGAATGCTAATGAAGACGCAGCCGTTTATCTTGTGAGTGCCTTGGAAAGTTCGATCACAAACTCGGATTACAGTCGCTTCGGAATGAACTCAAATGACATAAAGAATAGCATGTACTCAATTCTGACTGGTAAGAAAGGAGACTTAACAATTAGTGCACAACCTGGATTTGTGGAACTCAGCGATCTCAGATCACAATTTGACATGCTTACAACTGAGACTGTGGACAGATACATCAGAAAACTGGCTGAATCATACTCTGGAAACGACACAATTTTCGCATTGAGTTCCATTTATCAGGTCTTTGCGCAGAAAAAAGATGCAACAGCAGCAGGCGAATGTTACTTGGAAGATCAGATCCACATTGACTTTGCATTTGCAAGAATGACCGACGCGATGAAGCTCACTGCAAAGCGGATTCTCTTTGCTGTCCACTACGGAGTTCACTTTTGGTTTGCCGAGTATATTAGAGAGGAGAATGTTGTGAAAATATCAGATTCCATGGAAGGCAAAACATATCATAAGGGCACATACTCGCAGCACATAAGTGCAATGGGAATTTGTCAACTGATCAAGCACGTGTTTGGAGATGTTCCAAAGCCAAGCTTTATGTGGGAAAAGGTTCAACAGCAGCCAGACACATTCAATTGTGGTGTATTCACATGCAAATACTACGAGTGCGCAGTGAAAAGAATTCCACAACCAAAGGAAGGATTTGATTACAGACTGTACAGATATGTCATGCTTAATGCTTTGGAAGGGCGCAATCAAGTTCCTGTAATTATTCCAGCAGAAGAGAAGGAAAAGCCGGTGCGAATTGAAAAGAAAATTGAAAATGAGTGGATTGAAGTAAAGCCAAGAAGAAGTCAGAGATCAAGTTCGAAAAATGATGATTACCTATTCAAAAAGCCTCTGGGACCAGCAAAAAGGAAGAGCACCTTAAAGAAAAATGCCAGTACGATCGAAGTAGCCCCAGAGATTGAGACTGTCAGACCGTACAATCTTCTCGAGCTTAACGATTCAGATGATGGCGAAGAAGCCATTGAAGAACCATATGATGAGCTCCTGGACTCAACGAGAAAGTTGAAAGAAATGACAGTACAAAAAATTTTTGAGAAAATTTCTGAACAAAATAACAAATCTGAGACTATGCTTCTGAATGTATCTGCTTCTCACGTACTTAGGTATCTGGATTATGGTCACAAGTTTGATGCAAAGGAAATGCGTACATTGTTCAAGGAATATTCAGTTCAAAAGTGCAAGTCAATGAAAAGAATTCTTATGCCACTTGTTGATGACCATAGAAAAGGACATTATCTGTGTGCAGTTTATGAGAAAAATGAAAACATTTTGACCATTTACGATTCATTGTGGAGTGATGGAGAGGAATATGAGTGGATTCAAATGAATGTGCGAAATTTAATCAGTCACCTTGTGAGGCCAACGAATGAAATAAAAATAACGACGGTTCTATGTACGAAGCAAAAAGCAATCGTCGACTCAGGAGTGCATGCAATTAGGTTTGCTGTTAATTGTTTGAATAATAATCCAGTTATGGAAGCCAATCTCAATGTATCTGAATATCGGAAAGAAATATACGAAATTTTGATTGGAAACCGTGATCTCGTGCCTAAATGTACAGTTAGAAGCGCTGCAGCAGCCAAGGATAAATCTGAAGACACTCAACAAATTATGTTTGATGTTGCCAAAATGAGTAATAAAATTTTGATTGGAAACAGTGACTTCGTGCATAAATGTACAAATAAAAGCCCTGCAGCAGCCAAGCATAAATCTGAAGACACTCAAGAAATTATATTTGATGTTGCCAAAATTAAGAAACAATTGAATGCAAAAGAAAAACCATTGGATGTCGATGTCATCGAATCGTGTATGCTTCGATTGGCAATAAATAACCCTACAGCAAAAGCAGTAGTGTGTAAATTTGATCTTTTCAAAAATAAGGCTATTTCTATCGACAGAGCATTTATGCAATCGTATGAAGGATCACTTTCTGACTGTAACTTGGCTCAATTTGCTGTTTCTGATCAGAATCGCCCAAAGCATGTTTATTACTGTGATTACGACTGGTCTTCCGGCAAATTAAGAATCTGCGATTCTGATGAACAGGATAACAAAGAATACTACAAAACCACAATCGATGCCATTTATGAAGTTATTTCGGTTATAAAGCCTTGCTCAAATGGATTTAATGCTGATCTTCAAGAATGCAAACAGCACAGTAAATCTTCAAAATTCTATGCTCACTTTTATGTATGTGCATTTGCGGATTGCGCAATCTCAGAAGCAATTTCAGACACAAACTTTGAGACCGACTTTGATCTACTAGGCCATAATCCAATGATTTTCAAAAAGAAGTTGATATCACTGTTTTTAACTGATGAGGAAAGAAACACAAAAAGGAAAAGCGGTACTCCTGCTTCGGCGAATAAAAATAAAACTGGCATTGAAATGAAAACTATGGAGCCTAATGACTCTGTCCGAATTACAAGAAGTCGAAGCAGAACTCCGGTTTCTGACACTGACAACAACTCCTTTAAAGAACCAGCATCTGAAAATAAAAGAGTAAAGCAGACCCCAAAACGTAAAATCAGAGATAATGAAGTACAAAGTTCTGAAAATAAAAGAAAGACTGGAGAGTTTGAAAGCCCGTCTATTTTGCTAAATAGAATGAGTCAGATGCAATTAATACAGAGTCCTTTAAGTCGGACGTCTCGAAGAAAGAGAAAGGTGGAAGGACAAGTATCAGATTCACCATCGACAATTTTGTCTAATATGAGCCAAATGCACATTGCTGCAGATAACACACCGGTGCGTACATCTATGAGGAAAGCCAGATCGCTATTCAAAAGTGAAGCGAATGACGAAACGTTCAGAGCAATATTCAACTCAGCCAGATCAAGTGCGCCTATTGGGACCATCTCATACGAAAGTTTGAATAAATTGGACAGCGTAGAATGCCTGCCTTGTGATGTCGTGTACCGTGCTTTACAAGTTATCTGCTACAAGAAGAATGTGTATCTAATTGATCCCCTTGAATACCACGGTTACTGCGACAATTCACGAAAAGTACAAAAATTGAAGGAACAAAATTTTAACCGATATTCGAAAATTATATTTCCTCTGGTTAATAATAATCACTACATGCTCTGTGTCATTGAACCTGAGAATAAGAGAGCCACAGTGTATGACTCGCTGAACAGAGTGCAAAGAAGTGAACTGAACACAATTAAGCAATGCATCTTCCATCTCATGGGACTTGAAGTTGATGTAGATGCACAGGACGAGAGCAAAGTGACAATGCAGAGTGATAGTATCAGCTGTGGACCCATTACTATTTTTCATGGATTACAAATTATTAACAAACGAGCAACGGTTGTTAAAAATTTTAATGTAACATCATTTAGACTTCAATTGAAGAAATATTTGCAAAGTTGCAATTTACTAAAGATTGGAGGAGGTAGTGAGGAAGTTACAGAGGAAAGGTCTCGGAGATCGAGTTCATACTGTTCATTTACTTCTGAAAGCAGCATTGCTTCATCAACAACTTCGGTTAGATCGATTGGCAACGATTATTCTAAGGAAGCACTCGAAATGTTGAGAAAGTTTGCATGGGTACCATGCACTGATAAACGAAAACGGAGAGAGATTGAAATATCTGCAATATCATTGCTCACCGCCCACGACGGAAAGAATTTTGAAAATTTAATGGTTTATGCAATGCTAAGGCTTTTGGTCAAGGAATCAAATAAAGATATTTTTGTATGCAATCCAAACGACATTCAAATATGTCTGAACAAGGAAAATTTGCCTAATGGCATGCAGTCAATTAAACAGTCAGTAATATTTCTTCCATTGAAATGTGATAACGAATGGATTCTTGGGATTATTGAGCGGAAAAAATATATTATTTTAAGATTATACGATCAAGAGCGAAGAGATAAAATGATGAATCAATTAATAAAATTAACTGAAGTCATATTTTCACAAAAGCCAGATGATCTAGACATGAAAAGGACTAATCAACTATGTAAATATGTACTTCCTGCTGAATCTGGACCGTCGATCTATTTCAATGCCGAACATTACATGTGTGACGTTTCAAAGAAGAAGAAAAAGAACTTTAAAGATTTTAATGAGCCTGCCGTGCGTGAAATGATTGTTGGGAAAATAATTTCGTCGAGTATGACATCCAATCTGATTGAAATTTTTGGGAATAGCGAGAGTGCGGCTAAAGAAGTAGTGAATATAATTCCATTCACGATTAATGATCTGAATGCAAACGAACTATCTTTGCTCACTAAGAATGACGAGACGTTAACCGATGGAATAATAAACCATTTCTCTCTTGCTCTTCAAAGCAAGAAATTTGTTGTATTGCCAATTGAAGCATTTGAAACTGAAGGCAGATTGGAAGGATTTAAAATTAATAAGAAACAGGCGCTCTTGATCCCTATAAAGAAGAGACTAAATGAATATTCCCTTATTGTCATCAGAGAGCGAAGAGCCAAAATTTACGATCCCTACATAACAGCTATTTCCTCTGAGATGTCTGAGAAAATAAAGAAAGTTGCATGCTACTATGACCGAAATAGAGCAGAGTGTCACTTGATTAGACAATATCCGTCAATTGCTTCTAGATCTCATACCGGCATATACATATGTGCATTGATTCATTCGTTGTTAATTCATAACAAGGATAGACCTGAGAGCAGCAATCCGAAAGTTGTTAAAGGAATTATGCGAAAATATCTGCAAATGCAAGACGATGCTAATGATGACGCAGAAGACAATATTCCAGATTTGGTAGACACTTCAGTAAATGATCTTATGAGTACACCCGATCCAAAAAGCAAAGAGTATATATCTTATATGGTTCAACAAAGGCGCAACGTTCTGAAGCAAGTTTTAGCTGCACAGATCGGTGGGCCACCACCAGAATATTTTGAACTACCACCCCAATATGAATGTGAGCACTGCAAAGCATGGCGATGGCCAGGCGAGCATGATTCGATATGTTGCAAGGGCGGACAAATCAGCATTCAAGATGAATTCCCGCTGACTGTTGAGGATGAAGAAATGAGGAAGATAAAACAATATGTACTTTCAAAGGAAGGAAAAGCGGCATGGGACACACTGAGACCGATGAATGTACATCTTAGTTTTGTCTGTCCAAAAGTGAATTATAAACAAAGACATGAATTTCCGAAAGGTGGCCCTGTGCCTCTTGTACTTAAAGGAGCAATGGAGACAACGATTGTGTGTCCCAAGTTTAACTCCAAAAATATGCCTGCTTTTGTTAATCTGGTTATCAGCAACGACGAAGAACTTGCAAAGAAATCTTGCACAGAATTCATGAAGAAGCACAAACTGAAATACGATCCTATAATTTTCATGCGCATTCGAAAAGTTTTGCAAGAAAACAACTGCTTAATAAAGCTGTACAAGCAGCTTGATGAAATCATACAGATGGAAAATAAAGAAGCCAAAGAAAGTGGTAGAAAACCAAATAGAATAATGTTAAACATTCTAGAGAGAGACGAAGCAATAAAAAAGTATGAACCAGTGAAACAGGCAGGCGGAAAAATGATGTCATTGGAATCCATTCATCCCGGAAGATTGAACAAGCCAACTTCAGACAAATTTACTGCTGCAGTGTATGTGTATCCAGACGGCCAATGGCCGAGCCATGAGGAATTAAATAGAGGAGTACGAATTTTCCCCAGATCTGATATGACTGAGAAGACACTACCGCATTTCAGCGAATTGCAGGATGCAATGACATTCGTTGTACTCTTGCCATATGGTAATCGATCTTACAAGTACAATCTGCCAAAAAACATCAGCATGAGAAAGAAGAAGGCAAAACCGGGTGTACAGTCTCGCGAACGTGTATCAAGAGCAGAATGGACCAATTATGCAATGGCATTGAGAGGAGATCTTGAGCAACAAAAAATGCACTGGTGCAAGTTCTGGGGTGGAATCACTCAGCAATATGGTCTAGCTGCGTATTCGAGAATTGAAGCAGACCGTTTGGAAGCAATCCGAAGAGAGTGCACTGATACGGTTAACAAAATGACTAAAGTAAGCGCGAATGCAAGGTATGCAGAAAGAAAACTTCAAGAGCAAGGATTCGAACTTGGAAATTTTGTTACCATGCCTCAGGTATATCCTGGAAGTCCAAAATGGTTTAAAAAGAAATATTATGACTGCATCGCAATTTCTAAACGGTTTGGAAAACCTGCACGCTTCATCACATTCACTGGAAATCCTGATTGGAAAGAGATAAGAGAGTTTAAAGAGCGAATTTCTCCCAATATGAGCTGGCAGGATATGCCGGATGAAGTTTGCAGAATATTCTGGCTCAAAGCAAAAGAATTTATTAAAGACATCGTTGAGCGCGGAGTACTTGGAGAAGTGACTGGATACATTTATAATACCGAGTTTCAGCAAAGAGGAATGCCTCACATTCACATGTTAATTATGTTTGACAAAGATCATGTTGATATGCCAGAAATAATTGATCAAACTATTAGTGCAGAAATACCCATTCTACCCGATGAAAGTCATCCAGATTATGCAGAACGAAAGTTGGAAAGAGAATTGGTTATGAAGCATATGGTGCATGGACCTTGTCTTGGAAATGTAGAAATTGCATGCAGGAAGAGCAGACCAACTGCTTATCGGTGCGCCAAAAGATTCCCGAAAGATAACCGCGATGAAACTGAGATCAAAGAGGATGCTTACCCACTATATAGACGAAGAAATCTTGGCCAGTGTTTCGTATACAGATCATATGGAAGAGCAAATAGAGTTGCCACTAACAGAGATATTGTACCGTATAATCCTTATCTGTTGATGAAGTATCAATCTCACATTAATGTGGAAGTATGTTCAAGTGTATCAAGCTTTAGATACATTTTCAAGTATATATTCAAGGGAGTAGACCGTTTGCTCATGGAGCTCGATGACATGGATGAGAAGGAGTTGTATAAAGAAGGAATTGTACTCCGAAATGAACGTGTAACAAAACCTGATGGCACCGTACGACAAGTTGTAGATGTGGATGAAACAAAGAGCTTTTTGAATTGCAGAGCTATCTCAAGTATCGAAGCATCTTACAGAAGACTTGGATTCCCCTTGTCTGGACAATCTCATACTGTTACTGCGCTATTTACACATCTTGAAAACGATAAC
Source organism: Allodiplogaster sudhausi (assembly GCA_945643635.1). Taxonomy (NCBI): domain Eukaryota; kingdom Metazoa; phylum Nematoda; class Chromadorea; order Rhabditida; family Diplogasteridae; genus Allodiplogaster; species Allodiplogaster sudhausi. The sequence continues at coordinate 515,823 of CALZFC010000117.1, forward strand.
TGGTTCCAAATGAAGGAGAATGATGATGAAGCAACCAGGCAGAGCAAAGCGGAAAGAGCTGTCTCCAGATTTATGGCATTCATGAATTTGAATGAGACTGATGAAAATGCGAGAAATTTCACATTCCACGAGGTTGACGAGAATTATAGATTTGACGTTAAAGAGAAAAAGTACAAGCCGTACGTAAAGAAGGGCCAGATTGAAAATAATATCTCATACGTGACACCAGTTAACCCGAGAAACAAAGAACAATATGCATTGTATGTACTTGTAAGAAATATGAAAGGTTACACGTGCTATGCAGATTTGCTTAGGTCAGAAGACGGACAGGAAACATATGCAACTTTTGATGAGTCGGCAAGAAAACGAGGATTTTTGCATGATGATACTGAATGGGACCGCTGTATGAGTGAAGCCTGTTACGTATTGGCGAGTCCAAAGGCAGTACGACAGCTCTTTTGTGTTATCCTAATGCATTGCAATCCGCCTAATCCGGAAGAATTGTTTGAAAAATATTTGGAATACATGCATGATCGTGACAAGTATGATACATTTACCAAAGATGAACGTACACAAAAGGCACTCAGACACATTCATTCGATTATTCGACACTCGAATCTAACTCTCAAACAATTTGGCCTGCCCGCATTGAAAAAGAATTTGGATCTTGATCGAAAGGTTACGTCTGAGAATAAAAAGGAAGCAGCAGCAGTCGTTAAAAAAATGCAGCCAATGCTCAATAAAGAACAGAAAGAAATTGCTGAGAAATTGCTTGCTGCTATAAAGGACGAGAATGCATCCAAACGTTGTTTCTTTGTGAGTGGAAGTGGTGGATGTGGAAAAACTTTCCTTTATCAGTACATAATAAATTGGTGCATTGCAAATGATAAGCCGATTCTACCAGTTGCATCGACTGGAATTGCAGCAACATTGTTGAAGAATGGAACAACGGCACACAGTGGCTTCGGCATCCCTCTTGAAGTTGATGAACTGGATCGAATTAATATTGACGTCACTTCTGACAAGGGCGAAACATTGAGAAATGTCGAAGTTATTATTTGGGACGAAGCTCCTATGCAATCTTGCACAATCCTTAGATTTGTCGATGAGACAATGAAGGCTGTGACACCAATCGACAAGAAAGATAAGCCATTTGGAGGCCGTGTCGTACTACTTGGAGGAGATTGGAAACAGATTTTACCCGTCGTGGTCGGAGCACAAGACAGAGAAATTTTGCATCACACACTTAATAATGCATGGGTTTATCGTGAATTCGAGCAGTGCAAGTTGACAGTGAACATGAGAGTGGATAAGGATCAGAAAGACTTCATGAAGTATCAGACTGCAGTTGGCGAGGGAACTGCTAACTTTGACCCCATACACATCAGAGTGCCTGAAAAATTGCTGTGTGCCGATGAAGATGAGCTGATTGAAGCCATACATCCATTGGAAATAAGATCACGAGGAATTGACATGAGCAAAAGGGCAATTCTGGCTGTTCGAAATGATGCAGTTATTAAACTGAATGACAAGATTTTGGAATTGCTGCCTGGCGAAGCAGAAGAATTTGTTGGAATAACAGAGCTTCCACCGGAAGACGAGAACATGGGACTACCTCCTGATATGATTGAAACACTTGAAGAAAAGACGCCTAATGGACTGCCACCTCACAAATTGATTCTAAAGCCACAGACTCCTGTTATGTTGTTGAGAAATATTGACGTTGAAAACAAGCTCTGCAATGGTACAAAACTTGTCTTCCTGAGCTCTGTCAGGAGAGATAAGAAAGAAAAAGTTGTGCTACTGAGATGTCTGAATGTATCTGTGGAACCAGTGCAAGAAGTATTTCTGCCCAGAATTATTATTAATTATTTAAATCGATCTGATGGAACGCACTTTTCGAGGCGACAGTTCCCAATAAGAGTGAGCTTTGCATGTACGATTAATAAGAGCCAAGGGCAAACACTGGACAGAGTCGGTCTCGACCTCAGAACACCAACGTTTTCTCATGGACATTTTTATGTTGCAATTTCTCGTGTTAAAAAGGAGTCTCATCTCAAAATTTTGGTACCGAAAGAATTTGTGCGTGAAGATAAAGAGAACGGAAACCACGCTGTTGTCAGAAATATTGTGTACAAAGATTTATTCAAAATGGTTAATTATGAGATGTCCAATCAGCCACCCGTTCTCGCGCCTTTGCCGGCAATCAGTGACCCCCTTGCGGGGCAGACCATTGATGATGAAGAACAAGCACTAAGCGATGCAGACGATATTATGGAACAGATTGCGGAAATTGATGCGAATGAAATTAATGAAAGAAACCGGCTGGATGATGAGCTCATAGCATTTCAAGATAATTGGAGACATGAACTGAATGCCCAAAATACAGATGAACCAGTGGAAAAGAGGCCAAGAGCAGAACAAGAAAAGGAGCAAAAAGACGATGAAGAGGATGAGGACGTAAACATGCATTTTAGAACAGATTATGACAGCGACGAACGTGAACATGACTTTAATGATTATGCAGAAGAACTTCCGGATGAACTAAATGTTACGATTGACGATGAGGAGGAAAATGAAGAAGAGGAAGAGAACTAACTTATGAACAGTGGCACAACTTTTGAATCATGTAAGAATGGAATTCTTGCTAATTAAGGCAAATACGAGGAATATGGCCAAATAAGATGACTATTTGATGGGAATAAAAATATTGAAAACAAAAACAAAAAAACCCGTCGCGAGATTAAAGGGGCGAAACGGGTATCTTTTTAACCAGGTTCTCGCCTGACGAGTTCCCCGCCTGGTATCTCTGTCTATGTATGTACATAAATGTATACATAAAGTTAATTATGTATTTATTCTCCTAAAGAATAATTGTTTTATGTGAAGAAATGCATGCAAATAGTATACATATAGACTGGACAAACACAAAATATGTTCCATGTTATGGAATCGTTGAATGAAAATGAATATATGGCAATCAGCAGTCAGTGTGCATAGCAGGTAGCGGGCGAGCGATGCCGTTCGATCTTACAAGTTAGTCAACATCGGGCGAAGGCAGTCCCTAGTTCGTGTCACTACAAAGCAGAATGATAGTGAGGACAATGATATGATGTTTGAGGAGAAGCTTGAAATAGCCCGAGGGTACATGCTAATATCTCATCTTAAAATTACCTAGAAACTTCATCAATAGCTCAAAATGACTCGAAAATGCCGTAGATCACAATGAAATGTTCTCTCCAGCCCAAATATTTTTCATTTCATAACTTGGCTTAGAGATAACGTAGAATCTTTTACAATAGCTCAAAATGACCATAAAAATTAGGAGATCTCTACAAAGCTGTGTTGAGGAGTCTGTTAATTCGCATGAGATGTTAAGAACGCTAGAACAGACTTTTCCACCTTTAGAGCCAACTAACAACCCTCAGAGCCAACAAACCTACCCTTAGAGCCAACTAACCTTCCCTTAGAGATAATTTATATCGGGAAATGGCCTCCGGGGCGATAGCCCCGGTGGCCATTGACCGGGCCAAAGGCCCGTAGCGTGACAAAGTCAGTCTAGAGTTATCTAAAAGTCGACTGTAATTTATCGGCTGGTATAGCGCCGAGCGGTGTAGCGGGCAGGGGGGTGGAGCGTTTGGGGTGAAAATTTCAGCGATTATAAAATAGTGTCTGGGCTACAAGAATATGTGGGTTTCAAAAAATTAGGTTCGATATTGGCGTCGGCGCGGGCGCCCAAATTTTGGTCCGAGGCGACTTCGATTTGGGCACTTTGGCGACTTTGAGGGGTTGTATCTTTTTTTCAGGTAGAGATATGGCGACAAAAAAAATACTGGAAGATAGCCCGTCCAAAAATGAATATGATTCCTGGAGTTGAGATCATTTTGAGTTTTGGTAGATCAATACGAGGCCGCCGCGCAAACCATACCTTTTGGGGTACTTTTTGAGAGGGTATTTGCCCCTTTTCTCGAAATCTACAAATTCCGCTTTTGATCTAACTGACTCCGATTGTAGAGTTTTTGACGGCGCATCTTTTAATACCATAATTATCCACTTTTCGACACTGGGTGTATGAGATATTATCGATTGAAGGGTCAAATTTTTTTGTTAGGAGCGAACCTTCTAAAATTCATATCTTTATGAATCGGGAAGGTAGAGGGATGAGAGTTTCAGAATCATGCAGAGTGTCACGAGAGCTTCAATATGAGTGTACTTGTGTTTGGCTGGCTTTTCATTATAGTGCCCTGCCAGGGCCGTGAAGTGTCAAATTTTTGGAGCGCACTTTGAGCCTCCGTTTCTTCTCGGTAGTTAAGGGTTAGGCCAAACATTATATACCATTCTGTAGCTCTCGAGAAGCCGAACAACTCTCTCATACAAACCATTTTGATATTTCGATGTTTTTGATCTACTTTTGGGGTCAGAATGTTCAGGCCACTATTTCGGCCTTAGCTACCACTGACACTTTTCGGCGCATATTTTTTTTATTGTAGAGCCAAAAATTAGCTATCGAATGGCAGGTCAAACTTCACATTTGATCCAGGCATATTCGAGATATGACTTATTTTGTGGCTTTTTGGTTATTTTCTCTGCACTTCCAAACTCATGGGTCGCAGGTTCGAATCCGCGCGCGCGCAAACTCTTTTGCGCGTTTTTATGTGACTCCTGAGTATGTTAAAAGAGTGATATCATATAGTAAAGACTCCACGCTTTCTAATGAGCTTAAATTCATAGGCCCAGATAGTCCAGCAGCGCCGCTAGAACAGACTTTTGACCTTTTAGAGCCAAATAACTACCCTTAGAGCCAACTATCCTACCCTTCGATAAATTTTTATATCGGGAAATGGCCTCCGGGGCGATAGCCCCGGTGGCCATTGACCGGGCCAAAGGCCCGTAGCGTGGCTGCGCCACGCTCGTCACTCTATAGACTAAACAACGTAAAAACGTAATTTACCGGTTACGGCAAATTGATTCCTGTGGGCGGCAGGATTGGTGGATTTGGATGAAACTTTCCAAAAAGGTACATTGAAGTCTCGGCTATCGTCCTATGAGGGTTTGGAAATTTTTGGTTGGCGCCGGCGCCGCAAAGGGGGTCACTCGGGAAAATTTGAGGTGGAATTTCTCTTTTTCTAGGGCACCTACAAAAATAACAAAAATAGTAGTCGATTCGTCAGGGGGGAATCTACCAATGACCAGAAGTTCGATTTCGTAAATCAATTGGTAGATCGGTGGGAATTTATTTTCCAAAAAGGGCACTTTTTCGAAGGTTTTTGCCCCTTTTCTCAAAATCTGTAAATACGATTGGTTGATTGTCGGGTCCTATCGATGCAGTTTTTAAAGGGGCATCTTTTAATGTATGACTTGTAAACTTTTGCGCATCAGGGATATCAAAAAAATCGATTTTTTTTTTGTTAGGGACCAACTTTGAACTTTTATATCTCAAGAAGTAGGGAACGTATCGGGATGGGACTAGGAGCATCTTGTTAAGAATTGAACTGGCTTCCATATGAGCCTATTAGGGTTAGGCTGGGTTTCCGGGAAAGTGCCCTGAGGGTGAGGTGAAATTTAGGTCACTTTCCTGACATTTTTCTCCTCGGTTTTAGAACATATGGCTACATCTTATATACCAATCCGTAGCTTAGGAATAACGTAACAATTCTCTCATACAAAACTTTTGCGTAAAATGCATTTTTGATCTACATATGGGGCCGACCATGTTCTCGTGCAAATTTAGGCCTGATACTCGAGTTAACGTTCGGGGGGACTATTTTTAATGGCATAAGGATGAAAAAAGCAGTATAATGAGCTATTTTATTTCATATGTTACCGCTGGAAAAATCGATATTTCGTAGGTCAGTATTTTTTTTAGGGGCAAGGAGTTGGAATTTTTGGCTCATAAGTTAGTTCTAAAGAGAGTCGCGGATTACAAGCTCTCTGCCGTCAAGATTATGAAAATCCGATACTTCTGCACGAAGATATGGACACGAACGTGAATATGAGCCTCGTTTCTTTGCCATTCTGCATCTAACATCTCACGAGTGAAGTCAGCATTAAGCCTCATTGGTCTAATGATAAGGAGCTCACTGAGATGTCCAAAGAACCCAGGTTCGATGCCTGGCCGAGTACAAGGTTTTTGCACATTTTGGAAAACTTAATTTCTATTTATAAATCTTATTTAACTAAAGAAAATTAAATAAAAAGAGCCATTCTAAAGGTTTTAATACTACGTGCGTGGTCAAGTGCATGCATGATCAAGTGCTTTTCGATTGCGTTTGCGAATTCATTGTATATGCATCCAATCTACCGTGCATCCAATCTAGCGACTCACACATATAATAATAATAATAATATTAGTAATAATGATAAGATATAAGAATAAAAGATATAAGAATAAAAAACAAAGAGAAATATTCGTCTTGGTATTACGTTCACTCCTCCCATTGAACTCGGGCTTGGGCCAGCAATCCTTCACAAAATGGCCTGTGGCAAAAACCGTCTAATATAGGTTGCGCCGCTGGATGGGGCTGGCCGAGCATAAACGCAATCAAGCAATTCGGCTCGCTTAAGGAAGCATGCAGGGCGGCTGTTTTAACGGCTGCTCGCAGGTGTCGGACGCAGGCATCCAATGCGTGCTGGCGTCCGATGCTTGGGTCCGATTGGCTCATTTTTCTCCAATTTTTTTTTCTTAGCAATAGCTCAAAGTTTTTCATTGCTAGAAGAGCGAAACCTGAATCAAACACAACAAAGTAACCCTCGCTGGACTAACGACCCCCACTTATACGTTCTTAAATCGGGAAATGGCCACCGGGGCGATAGCCCCGGTGGCCATTGACCGGGCCGAAGGCCCGTAGCGTGCCGAAGGCACGCTAGTTAAAACAAGTATCGGATCTACCGTAATTCAGAACACAGAATTCGGAAGTCTGCCTAGTAAATCAATCTCTCTCCTTATCTACACGATCAAAGTTCCTTCTTAGACGATAGTTTTTCACAAAGCTTGATCAGTAGAGAATATATCAGGAAATACATACCGATTTGGTTTAGAAATACACTCGCAACATGCAAGGCATATGAGCGACTATGGGAATGCAAGAAAAACTACCTTCAATTGTGTCGGTTGAGCGTCTGGCTAAACTTGCTCTTGAGGACTGGCCGTTGAATGAGAACAGAAGAAGGGGCGAGAGAGGAGTCGAAGGGGCGTAGGCCGGAGCGAGGAACAGAGGCGGGCACTTCTTCCGTACCGCGCTAAAACTTACTTCATTTCTACTTTAATAATGAAAGGGAGGAAGATGGGTACCGCGTAGCCTGGAGTTCGAGAGTGTAGATGTCGTGGATAAGGAGCAGGCCACCGACTCGAGTGATCACTGACTGTCGCTGCAGGTTGCAACTGAGAACTGAACAAGGAACCCATTTAATTAATGGTTTCACTATCACATTGTCAAGATATCCATATCATATTTATTTTCTTCACTAAATAGGGCTAATCCTTGCATTTTCCCAGCAACCTAACGACATCAGCACTTAGAAGTAAAGGAAGACAACATTTCTGGTTCGATGTCTTGTTCAGCTTCTTCGTCTTCATCCACATTATCGAAGATTGGCCTGCGCGGAATGTTCTGTCCCTCCCGATGAGAGGAGTGGGCCTGGGGAGTCTCCACAATCACAGAACCATTCTGAGAACCCTCAAAAACCACCAATTACATTAATACGAATAAAAGTAAGTCGAGAACCACTAATAAAGTATAGAAAAAGTAATTTGAGACGGGGGCTAACAAAAGGGATTGTAAAAAATACTTTCAAGAAATAAACAATGTAAAAAAACGCAGCCCTAAGAAAAAGTGAAATCTGCCTTTGTATACGAAAAGCCGCTTTTATAATAGCTCCAAACCAGGAAAATAAACATATTTTAATTGTACCTGCAATTCGCATATCCTATTGGAGTCGAACTGGCGTTGTTGGAGGCTAGCAGAATAAATATTTGCTAAAAAAAAAAAAGTTTAACAACTCGTGATAATGAACTTTTTAAAACGGTGCATATATTTCGAGAGAATCAGAAAGGAACAGAGCTTTACATGTAAAGAAAGATGATACCAAAATTATTGATAGGATCAGAAGGCAACGACGAATGGCACGTGGAGTTTCTAAAAAAAAAAAACATAAATTTTCGAAAGAAATGATTCGCTGATGAATTCGTTCAAATAACTGTAATATGTCTTCTTGTGACAAGGAAAAAGACCGACGTAGAGTCGCGAAGAATTGGCGAAGGAGCCCTTGCAGGCACATTTCGCTGCAGATCCAACTGAAAAAGAAGTCTCAATTGTTGGTATAAACTTTATATACACAGACATCTGACATACCATTTAAAGTGAGCTCTGACCTGAGCCATTAGACGACGAATTCCATCTATTGTGTTCCCAGTGTTCTCTGGGTTCGCAACGCCCGGACGAGGAATCGAAGAATTGCCCGCTCGCGATAAAAAGATGGACTTCTGGGCACTTAGCATGAAGCGGTTACCACTGAACATTACAACACCGTTACCAAAGACTCGCACGACCTTCATGTCAAGAACTCTCTACAATAGTAGTAATGATATAACTCAACTTCAACATTTTTCTAACGATGGATTTAAGAGTGACATCGGAACAGGTTGAGGCTCCGTCGACGGTTCTGGTTTCGCTTTCCGAAGAAAAGTGAAGTCTCTTGAGCTCAACTTTTGCTCCACGTCTAAAAAAACCATATCTAATAAAATGTAAACGTGTTTATTGTCATTAGAAACTCAATTAATTCAGCTGCATACTCTTGAACATGTCGTCTCGTTTCTCCAATATTTGCAGAGCATCCTGAGTAGCCGAAAAGAACTTCTTTCTCGCATCACGCAGATTCAGAAGAGCCATAGCGACTTGCTGTAAAGTATATGCAGTATTTTCTCTACTAATACCTGCGGGGTAGTATTTTTCAATACCCATGTGAGGGAGGGGTACTATTAGAGAGAAGGGTTCTGGTAGAGGGAGGTGCACTATTTTTCAATATGAAACACGAAATGTTTGCTAACAACATCTTGTTGTAAAAAAAGAATAATTGTTGGATTTGAAAGAAATCCATAGTTTAAAAGCCAATTCCTAGCCAACTTTTCAGTCATCCTTCCTGATAAAAAAAAATCTACATTTTGAACCCACTCGACATGTAATAGAATATATTAGCTATTTTTAACAGAAAATACGGTATTCATTAATTTTTTTAGAGCTCCTCGAATAAAAAATGCAAGCCTTATTTATGCTGTAAAGAAGGAAGAGCAAACTCGCCTTCTTTGCGTCTAAAATCTGCTTATGCGCGGTGACGGTCATTTCAGTGATGACCACCTCAAGCCCGAAAAGTTCTTGGAATTCCGCAGCGCGCAACTCATGCTCCAGTCCCTCATACTGCAAGTAAATCGTGCTCGAAATATCAGCCACAATAAGAAAAAGCGTTAAGATAAAAAAAAAACACGAGAATATAAACCAACGTTAAGGGTGGGCTGCTCGCAGAACTTCTGGAGACAAATCGCATACGCACGAGTGGTTGCATCCTCCAATAGTTGATCATTCGACGACATGTGAAGCAGGGCCTGCTAAAATATATATATATTTTTTTTTAAATAAAATTCGCACCTTGTTATGCCAAAATTCGTAAAGAAAAGATATTCCCGCCCATTGTGTTGAATGCGTAGCAGCCCATAAGGTTTGCGATATTGGGCTGCTACGCACTGGTTCACATTTCCTTGTAATTTTCAGAAAGTTTGTTTCAAAGAAGTTATTTTCTATTCTGGTTATTTTCTGGTAAAAAGCGAATGGGAAATAAATGCTGCTGGTAAAGTATCCTCGTGTTTTTGGCCAGATAATGGCACAAGAGTACTAGTTACTGAAACTCGTTCTACCATTAATGAACCAGTTCTACGAAATATTGCAAGTTTTGCACCATTTCCTCGCATGGAATGGGATCATTCGCTTTTTACAAGAGTTATCCCATGGGTGTTGTTAATTATTAATACAGTGTTTCTTTTTTCAGTCAAATTCATCGAGGATTCCCTGCAATGTCTGAGGGAGGGTCAGTTTGTCCTTCCTTTTTCGTTGCCTGCTTGTGGTTCTCTCATCGAGCTGTGATTTTTTTTTGATAATTGTAAACCCAAGCACCCTTGAAAATCAACATTTATTTATATTTGAGTAGTCATTTGCATGTAATAGTTGAAGGGGGGTTCCTTGCAGAGATGACGTCAAGCCGGCGCCTGCCCCGGCCGCCCCGGCTGCGCCTGCGGTCATGGACGTGCAGACCGCGCTGAAGGCCGCGCTCCGCTCGGCTCACTTCGCCGACGGACTCGCCAAGGGTCTCCACGAGGCCGCCAAGGCTCTCGACAAGTCAGTCCGCCTCAATATTCATTTATTTCTACACTTTCACAGTGTTACAATTGGGTGAATTTAATTTATACTGCAGTTTTTTTTTATAATTTGAGGTGCTATCCTAGTTGGGAGGGGCATGATTTCTTCGAAGTTCGTTAGGCACTTTTTTCCTCTATTCTTGCCTTTGGAAGATGACTATCAGTGTTAATTTTTTCGTGCGGAATACAGATTTGTTAACTATTACGACAATTCAGCTACTTTTGCACAAAATTTTCGCTGATTTAGGCACTATCTCGCAATTTTACCTCATTTGAGCAATATTTCGCTGTGAATTGCCATTTGTGCTTGAATTCGAGGCAGTTCACAGCATATTTGCATTCCGAGAATTATCTAAGCCAGCTTAGGCTCCGTGGAAACAAAGAAAATTAGTTCGAAAAACTTTGGAAAAAATCATGCCCCTCCCAACTAGGATAGCACCTAATTTGAATCCTCTGCAGGCGCGAGGCGCACTTCTGCGTGCTGGCCGAGAACTGCGAGGAGCCGATGTACGTGAAGCTGGTGGAGGCGCTCTGCAAGGAGCATTCCATTCCGCTCATGAAGGTTTCCGACAAGAAGCTTCTTGGCGAGTGGTGCGGCCTTTGCAAGTACGACCAGGAGGGCAAAGCCCGCAAGGTTTGTTCTTAAAAGTCAGCATCGAAGCCTTTCAGTAGTGATGAACGTCCTGATAGTGCTCTAATTCGGGTATTCTATGCATAATTCATGTAAACATTAGCTAGTTCTTCAAAACTGATGTATACTTGCGCAGTACGTATTGTCATATTTGTCTTGTTTAAATTGGTATTATATGAATTCTGCGGAAATACTTTATCAAGATGTGTCTGGTAGTCACAGGAACTATTGATAAAATGGGTTGTGTAGGTCGTCGGTTGCTCATGCGCCGTGGTCCGTGACTACGGAACGGACGAGCAGGCCAAGATCGTCCTGCAGCACTACTTCGACTCGAAGAAGTAAGCAGCCCGCGCCAAGCTGAGCCGCTTCTCCATCTTCGCGGCTGGGGACACTTATCCACCGAGTGGCCCCGTTGTTTCTTGTTGATAAAGTTTGTCTTCTGCCAATGTGATGTGTCCAGCATTGAACACTGCACGGTTAGAAGCGCAGATTATCGCACGTTGACTACCATTTGCTGTGGAGCAAAATGAGGACACGAGGAAGGGAGGCTCATGGTTTACATGTTATTGTCTGAAAACAGGCCGAATTTCTCATGCGAGGGCTCGTTACATGCATATCTTATTTATGGGAATTCTTATAAGGAAGCTGTAGACAATTATGTAGCCTTTTATGTTTCTCTACGATATCCTTTCCTGCTGCGTTCCTCTTGCGCTTTCTGGTTGTCTTGACAGCTCGCAATGAATCGATTCCATTCCCGCAAACTGTATGCGCAGCGAATCCACGTTGCTCTAATGCTTGGGCGTGGCAAAAGGGGCTATTCGCATTCCGGTATTCAATTCGGATCACTTTCTGAGTGTCATTGCCGATGTACGATGTGCCTCCAAGTCATTACACCGTTATGAGTTTTCCAGTGGACATTTGTTTCCTAGGTTGAGATCAGGAGGCGGCATCTTTGTTGTGTCGGCGAGAGGGAGAAGGGGGGAAGCGAGCTGCTCATGCTTCCTACAACGAGCGCCGATGTCGAACGAAAGACCAGATCTCAGGCGGTTTATCTTCTCGGATACGATCTCACTGAAAAGTTTGATCCTTTCTAAATTGTTGTTCTTCTGCTTTCTCAAATGATGATTCATCCATTGCAGACCCCTATGGATTCAATTTACATTGCTGTCCCTTGCTATATTCTTCTTTTATGTTGGTTACGGCTATATGCAGGTGAGGATATTGAAGTTGATTCGTGGCGTCAGACGTCTTTCATTTTATTTAGAAGCTTCTTGAGCTTCTTCTTATTTACTATTTTCAGGAGCTGATGTTCCAATTGCCAGGGATGAAGCCTTTTGGCTGGTACCTCACGCTCCTCCAGTTCATCATTTACAGTGTGTGTGGTTATGCAGAAGGCGCCATTCATCGCGACACTGAAAGGAAGTTGGTATTTGGTTCTTTCTAACTAGCTATCGATTCTTCAATTTACGCTCTTTTACTATTTTTGATATTTAAAACGATAGTTGTATTATAGTTGCTTGGTCAATTAAATTTTAGGCTGAAGATGTTTGGTTTAGACTTCCCATGAAGGTCTATTTGATGCTTGCTGGCTTCACTGTCGCAACCATGGGTCTTTCGAATGCATCTGTTGGGTATCTAAACTACCCTACGCAGGTTTCCTTTTTTTTGTTTTGGGTTCTGAGCAAACTATTTGTCCTTTTCCTGCTCCACTGTTTCTTTGGAAGCTTTATGTCTGTATAATCGTAAGCTTCATATAAACATTGGCCATACAGTAGATATCTGTTTAGGTGATATTCAAGTGTTGTAAGCTAGTGCCTGTTCTGGTTGGCGGAATTCTTCTCCAAGGAAAGCGATACGGATGTCTCGACCTTGCCGCTGCACTGCTTATGAGTATTGGTTAGCTTCTTTTCTAGTTCCTTCTTCATCAATCAATGACGGAATTGGCAGATATTCGCCTTAAGGGAGTAGATTGTCATGAAATGTGGCTAATCGAAATTGTATGTGCCCAGGCCTGGCGATGTTTACCCTGGCGGATAGCCAGGTGTCTCCGATGTTCGATCCAAGAGGGTACATCATGATCAGCGGGGCTCTGCTCGCTGATGCTGTCATCGGCAATCTGCAAGAGAAGAACATGAAAATATACGGAGGCAGCACCAATGAAATGGTTCCGTTTATTCTCTTCTTTCAATTTCACGTATTTGCAGACTAAAGTAGATTTACGGGATCTCAACTAAAACAAGCTAATTTTATCCTTTAGGTGCTGTATTCTTATTCAATCGGCGCGGTGTATATCTTCGTCCTGACACTCTTAAGCGGAGAGTTCTTCTCTGCCTTCGAATTTTTCATGGGGGTTTGACCATTACTTGCCACTTTTTCCTGGTCTGTTTATCGTTAAGCTGATGGATAAAATTTAGCATCCGTATGAGACTTACGGATACGGACTGATCTTTGGCTTCCTCGGTTATCTGGGAGTGAATGTAGTACTAACGATGGTCAAGGTTTGGGTATTTCTTTTTATTATCCAAAATGGTTAATTCCGGTCTGGAGTTGTCTTTTAGGTGTGCGGTGCTCTGGTTGCTGTTACGGTCACAACGTTACGAAAGGCAAATCTATTCTTCCTTTAACTTAAATACAAATTCTCCCTTTCTAATTGATTTCCTTTGGTGACATTTCCCTTTCTGCAGGCTCTGACAATCATTCTGTCGTTCATTCTCTTCTCGAAGCCTTTCACTCTTGATTACGTCTGGGCCGGCCTGGTCATTCTACTCGCGATATACTTGAATCTCTACAGCAAGAATAGGGACAAATGGGATCCTTATATAAAGGCTTTTATTGCCAGGTCAATTCGTGTCAAGATTTTCAGCTATTTTCTCCTAAATTAGACACTGGTAATTTGTACTGATCAATGCAGGAAGATTGCATGATTCTAGGTACATCTTCGGCATGAAAGCGCAGAAGCAAGACTTGCTCATGGTCTGATTGTGAGTGTCGAGTCATATTATTATAAATCTCTAGGTATTATTTGATTCCAACAAATCCGTGATTCTGTTTTACTGGTACGACTTATTAACCCAGTTGTCCATATGCGGGAATTATAGTGCAATAAAACATTTTGCAGGAACACTGCTTTAAAGGAAATGAATATGTTCCCCCCTCCTTATTTAATGCCGTGCTCGATTATTTCATTGCATAAACAACAAGAGCTGGAACACCATTCTTTTTATGACATGAAGTGGGTTCCACGGAATGAAATATCGAGGTCGGGTAAAACAGAGGACAAAGAGATGGCAGTGTTAAATGAGCGGGGTTCCGAATAAAAAAAAGGTCAGAGCTACGACAAATCCAACGAAATCAGTAGTAACGGAAAGTGGAAATGTCAAGAAGCGGGGAAAAAACGCTTGATATCATTCATAGTATGGGGAATTAGAATAATAGCATAGAAAAATGCAGCGATGGATTGTAAAACAACCCTTGCATTTCTATGTTTATAACGGTTGAAGCATTCGGCGTAGAAAGGCAAGAAGATCCAGGGTGGAAGGCCTGGATACTAGCCTTCTATCTTTTCGCGGTGCGCCGCGTCTTGTGCAGACGCTCCCAGCAAGAACCACCACACTTGAGATCGGGGCAGAAGCTGGACTGGCTGAGAGGGATGGAGTGGGCGGAGGGAGGGGTGTTCTTGTGGGCCTTCTCCCACTCGGAAAGCAGTCTCTGCTTCCATCCTAAGCAGGCCTTTTCCTCGTCCTCTCCCATTGCACTCGACGCTTCTCGGAGAATTCGGAGCGGCGCGACGCGTGGAGCCCATGCCATCTGCAAGCGGAAGTATCAATACTCATCATGGTAGACCTGAACTGGATACTAACATTCTTTTCACTCATTCATTTTCTCCATAACCATCCCTCGTTTATTTTTCTTGTATCTTCAGGGTACTTTTTTCTTTGCTCAAAGATACTTTAAACACCTATTGGCCAACATGTTGCGGTCACTAATCCATTTCAATCCGTCACATTATTCACATACCTACTATGTGTTTCGTGGTTTCCACTCCACTTTAATGCAAGCCAGATAAAAATATATTTAAAGCGCACTTCTGGAAAAGGTTTTCTAATGTAAAATGAGATGCTTTTTCAACTAATTTACTAGTTGCAAGAAACAATAGAATAGACTTGTATGAGAAACCTGAAGAACACGAGTCTCCTTGTCCACTCGCACAATAGAGACCGACAGCGTTTTCAGCGTCTTCGAGGTGAGACTTTCCCAGAGCGAGCGAGGAACCTCAAGTTTTATCACTGATACCCAAGGAATTACTCTCTTACCAAGTTAACATAATTCTCTGGAATAAACAAAGAATGTAACGGACAGAATGGACGAATGCAGCCGGAATGCAGAATGCGGGCGGCAGTGCAAGTTCTTCCGGGCAGACACGAAGGAGGGAGGCATCAACCCACTGCTGTAAAGATTCTTTCGTTAATGAAGGTATTCAAATCGTTATCAATATGTATTTCTGCAAAAAAGAAGCTAAGAACGGCACCGTCCACCCGTAGTCTCGAGAAATGACATGGACTCTTCCCGCACTGCTTGGACTGTCTTCAGCCAGCCAAACTCGATACCAGCCACCACCATTCTAAGAGGAATGCAGAGACTGGTAAAACGTGATAAAGATAAATTCATCCTTTTCTTGAAAGAATGCAACAAACCTGGGTAACATAGAGCGTATTTAGTTGCAAAGGCATCCGGGGGATCGCAGCCGACATCATGTTTCTGCAAACATCGTTAGTTCGATGACTAATAAATAACGCTGGATCATCGCTAAAATGGCTGGACTAAAATCCGACTGCGTACACGAATTTACGGTCATTTCAAGCACGAGCAACATACAAACTCAAAAATTAGCAATATTTAAAATGAATTAACAGTGTCCGCCTTAGCTCCCGATCCCCCCACTCTTCCTTCGTCGGGGTATTGGGCGCCCCATTTTAAGCCATGCTCTGGATTCGCTTCCGACTTCATCTCTACTAGAACTAACTCGACAAATCCGCTCTCCAAGTAAGTGAGAGCCATGCGCATTCCCTCATTCGTGATGAAGATGCAATCGCGGTCGAGCACTGTAACAATTTCCACACGGCGACGACAGCCTAAAAGAGAAGGGATGAGCGACCAAGGGCGGGGGCGGACAGTTGAATGAAGTTCAGCTCAGTTCTATAACTTACACCCTATTCGTGATAATGTCCTCGCTTTATTTCGTATGCGTTATAGATCTGTTGCGCAAACGAATTTTCTCAATTTTGGATGATTTTTTTCCTAAGAGGAAGTTATGTTATAAATTTTTTCAGCTATGGGCCGTGGCCGGTTTCGGGGCCGAACGTTTTCGGCCCCCGGCCACAGCGAGAGAGAGAGAGAGAGAAAGAGAGAGAGAGAGAGAGAGAGAGAGAGACGAACAGGAACCTGAATGTGGCAACTTGATTGGAGTGTGCTTGGTGGCAGCGAGGGCGTTCTTCTCGCACCTGGCAAGGCGTCGCAGTGCCTTTTGATGTTCATTGCTCTGGATCGCGTAGTTGGCGTTCGGGTTTCTACCCTTGAAATACAAAATGATTCAGCTCTAAAAAATGTGAAGAGCAAGGCTAGACAAAAAAATATGTCTTGAAATGGAAGTCTACCGCTGGCATGGCGAGCTGTCGCTCCACAGTGGGGGGCGCTGAGAAAGCACGTCGAACAAGTCTGAAACTACTTCACTCTGAAAAGCAAGGCATGCTAGAATTTTCGGGTCACAGTGCGCTAATTCATTAAATGAACAATAAGGTAGAGCTGAATATAACTAATGAAGAACCTCTTGTTACTGCTCGAGTGAATCTGCACCCATCTGTACACTGCATTCTTGTCGAACTATAATAATTTGATTCATTCCCCATCTTTAAAACAATAGGCCCAAAATTTCGATGAGCGTGAAATAAAATATAACATATTTAAAAAAAATCCCAAATAGTCATTAAGTGCAGTGCTTAATTGAAACCTCGATAGCCGCAACTTGAACCATGCACTCCGTCTTATTCCATTGAGGCTCCTAAAAGTGCATACATTGAGGTTACAGAAGAAACTACTTGGTACAGGGTCGAGAAATGTTAGAAAAGAACAAATGTCGGAAGATACTTGTAAGGCTGCAGCAGCATCGGGCTCTTCGTGTGGCAGGCGAATATCCTCGCGACGAGCGTGGTTCGGGCAACCTGCAATCCAATCATCCAGACAGATCAACAGGCGGATTACTCCACTTAAAACACCTAATTTCAACTTTGCAAGTAACAACAAGGAAAATCAGGAACACTGACGCGTATAGCGATCGGAAGCGAAGGCAGCGATTGCGAAGTTATTCTAAGAGTTTCATGTTTTTAGATAAAAGATAGTTCAAGCACACAAACTTCCCAAAATTGCACAGTGGGCGGACAGAGGGCGCGGCGAGTTGGCAGAGGGAGCTGAGGGGGTTTCCTCGCTGAGAAGAAGACAGGAATCAGTCTGCCAGCACCTTCAGTGTAATACCTGATCTGTTCTTGCGATACTCGGCAGAGTTGTCATCCGCAATGAAGTAGGCAGAGCTGGCAGCTCCGATTAGCGACGACTCAGCCATGGGTTCCGTCGGAGTCGTCCTCTCTTCCTGCATCAACGAGACTTTTTCAATACCATTTGACAAGTCTGAAAATAAAAGGAACATCCCACTTCAAGCAACCAGGAAATGTTCTTCTACGATCTTCAGTCCTCCACCGTTGAAGTCTCCTCTACGAATGATTGAATTAACTCACAACCACAGATGCTGGAGTGGGAGGAGCAGCAGACTTGATCTCTTCAGAGTCATCCTGTCTTGACTTTTCTTCTTCATGACGCCGCTTGAGGTCAATCATTAGCTTCTCGTGTCGCGTAAGCTACATTTTGGTAAGGTAAACGTTCATCGCAAATGTTTAAAATTGCCATATTTCACTCTCACGTAAAAATAACATTAAGGAAGACGTTCTCTTCACAGCATATGATCTGATATCGAATGGAATCGAATGCATTGGAGCATCTCTAATCAGGGTGTACGACTGTTGAAAGAGACAAGCCTGAGTTCGCTGGAAGAAGGGGGAGTTGAGAATGAGCATCTGACGCGGCTCGTCACGGAAGTGTCGGCTGGCTTCACCGGGCACAGGAATCTGCCCAGGCATCCGATTCTGGATGGGAAAAGAGCGGCGCAGTGCTGTCGAGAAGCGCGGTCTGCCGTAGTTTGAGAATCTTCTCTGCAGGCTCTTCAATTTGTACAACTTAACCACGCAATACATAGACAGACGAGATGGAAAGCAGAAAAAAACCGTTCCGGTGAGGACAACCCGATGGGTGTTTCCCCAGCCATCATCGCTGATATGTTCCTCGACGAGAGAGTCACCCGCACCAGAAACGGACTTATTTCCAGGCCAAGCACGACCCCGATTCTGAATCGTATCGGGGTTGCCAGCCAATTATATCTACCATTGCAAACAATGAACGCTGCAATAGAAGATGAAGCGAATAACAACGTAAACCTGGGAATGGACACTGCGGTTGTTGCAGCCGGCATCGAGACTCGCGTTCGGAAAAGTCGATGGGTGCATCTTTCTTTAGCACAAAAGATGCCAAGATCTAAAAAAAAAGGCCGTCATAAAAAAACACTCAGCTATCGAGATAGATTTTTTTAAAGTAACAATTTCAACCTTCCATTTGAACCTGTCCCATACGGAATAGTACCGTATTGATTGGGTAATATATTGGATTGCACCATTCATTCAATGAATTCGTGGAATCACCATCTTAATTGTTTACAATTACTCCCAGAGCAGCCGCATCAATTCTAGAACGTATGGAAATGTGTGATTCTCCCTCACCTCTATCTTTCTCACATGTCCATATCACCTTTGTATATACGATTAAGCCCCAGCCTCTGTAGCTTGTTAAAGTCGTTTTATTTTCTTGGCTAGTTATATCTTCGTTACCTATAATGTTTCTATCAATGGAATATTGCGGCAGAGAAGAAATGTTGGTTTACGCAAGAATCGTTTATCTTTCGGATTAATACGCGGTATTTTCAATAGCATTAAGAAGTGATACTTATAGTAGAGTGTAAAAGTTAATTGAACGAAACGCTTGTCTGCGCACGAAAAAAGTTTGCATTTCAAAACAATTTGGAGCTCATCGAATTTAAAGTATCCATTTAAGAAGATATTCCATTCGAGTAATGCAAATGACGTAGTTCACCACTTTACATCTCGAGATGACAAGCAGGATAAGCAGTAGAAAACACCAAGAAGAACATCACGAGAACAGGAATATTCAATTTTAATGTAACGGATAAAGAACTCAAATCCAGCGGTACAACAAAAAAAAAAGACTAACCGGTTTGGCCGGAGCTTTTAAATAGTGTTAAAAAATAACAGAGGAACGAAGCTGCGAAATATTATTTGAATGGGTGTGAAGTATTAGGAAAGTTGGCAGGAAGTGAGGGATGTTAGAAGAGTGGGATACGCAGTATCCAGCGCAGACGAGATGGAGCAGAGTCGGCCGAGTCTACTCGGGACGGGGTGTCCGTGGCATCGACAGGGCGCTGGGGGCTTCCAGAGGAGTCTCGCAGGGGGAAACCACGATGCGAGGGTGGCCGTCACTGCCATCGTACACCTCATATCTAAAAACATAGAGGGAGAGAGAGAGAGAGGGAGAGAGAGAGAGAGAGAGAGAGAGAGATGGGAGACTCACTGATCATCCACAGCGAATGCAGCAAGCCGTGACATCAGATCGAAAGAGCAGACTACAGGTGCCATCTCCTTGGTCTGTTCCCAGCCCACCGGAGGGGAGCAGGGGGGTGAGATCAGCCACTGCTTCTCCAGGGGCGGCGGCTGCAGATGAGCGCCGGTCGATGAGCGTAGCAGGATCCGCTCAAGAAGGGAGGCATATTCTAACGCTTCTTTTCGTTTCAATTATTTCTTCATTTTCCTCTTATCTTATTCGCACTCGGAGGACAAGAATCCGACTCTTCGCTCTACGCTTCATGTCCGACGTGTTTAGAGAGAGAGAAAGAGATAGAAAGAGAAAAGCAGAGGGAGAATGAGAGAGAGAGTTAGAGAGAGAAAAGGAGAGAGAGAATGAGAAAAACAACGGGATAGACAAGCTGCTTCTCTCTGTCTAACATTCGCCTTGGGTGCATTCTCTTCGTGTCTTCTTCATTCATTCACGTGATTTCAAGGTGTTTTACGCCTTCTCCTGCATACTTTTCTCAAGACGAACATTAGGGGGCGACCACATCCCGAACGAACACGAAGGAATGAGTGAGGGCAAGGGTGCTGAAGAGAAGGAGAGACTGCATGGAGTATGAAGAGACTTAGAGAGCGCCAGATCTCAACTCTTTCGGAAGAAGAAAAAGCCGCATTGTCTACGCATTTTTCGAAATTGTGGCCGGAGACCGAAGGAGGAGAAGGAGCAGCGGAGCAGGGGATGACGCACTCCGAGAGGGCTGCCGCCTCCCCTTCCTTTTCACTCTCTCTTTCCATCTCTCTACCTCTCTCCCTCTCTCTCTCTATCTCTCTACCTCTCTCCCTCTCTTTCTCTCTATCTCGCACTCTTCCCTTTCCTCACTCTCATCTCTTTTGCTTATACATAGTACATACTTCTCAGAAGACACCGCATCGGCTGAAATAAGATTCTGGGACGGAGGGGGGGGATAGGAAGTGAGAGAGAGGAGGTTCTAAACATGACCAGGAAGAAGACGAGAATATAGGAAGAGAATTGAGATAAGATGAACAGCAAGGAAGAAAGAGAGAGAGAGAGAGAGAGAGAGAGAGAAGAGAGATGCAAAAAAGTGGAAGGGAAGTGGTGTGCATGGACGGATTGATGCACGCCTCATGAAAGTCACGGCCAAAGGAAGAAAGCATAAACTGCTGCAGGCTCTGCATACTCTGATTCCGCCTGGCAATGCTAACAGAAGGCTACAGCTTTTCTCCCTCTCGGCCACATTCCATTTCACAAAGAGGGAAAGGGGTGCCCGACGGGAAAAGATACTTAAATTGATGTGTCAAGGACGGCGAAAAGATGTTGTGGATGGATGAGTGGACTCTCTTCAAGGGAAGAAGAGAAGAAACAAGGAAGTTGTGAGAGCAAGGGGGAGTTTTTATCCTGTGGGCAATTCTGTTCCCCCAAAACACGTGTTCGAAGCGTTTTCAGACACGGAATCTCCAGTAAAATGAGAAGAGAAAATACAGTTCCGCCCAACATTTCAGGTACATAAATTAATCATATTAATTAGATTAATCTAAATAATTTCACAATTGATTTTAAGCGCTCAGAGCAAATTTCACCGCAGTTTTCTGTTCAAAATAAACTAATTCGACACAGCTAAATACATTGGTAAGAGTAGTTTTAAAAAAATTGATACTGATGAGAAAATTCATATTTTAGCCACAAACAGGTTATATATATATATATATATATATATATATATATATATCTAGAGTGAGAGAGAGAGAGAGAGAAAGGCAAGAGATGGGGAGAACCTGGAAATGGATAAAGATCTGCAGTGCTGAAAAGAAAGGAATATTTTTAGGTGCCTAATAATTGCAACTATTGCTTAGGGAAAAGTTGATAAAATAACAAAATAAATCCCCTTGCTTAGTGATCCTTTCTCTAGTCCCGTACATATATATCCTCTCTCGGTATCTCCGTCTCCCACGGCCCGCGGCACCACAAAATTAGGTTGGCAGCAGCCACGTGGCTTGCTTGCGCACGTGGAAGTAATGAAGGGGCGCCAGCGGATTGGATTCAGACTCAGAAAATGAAAAGGAGAAGGCCGGACAGCCAAAAGAGTACGGCAACGAGCATGTTCAGAGCGTCGAGGTTTTCTCATTTCACGGACAACAATTAAAAAGAAGATAAATCATGTATTTCATGAAGGTTGGATCCGATTAATGAATTTCTTAAACAAAACGATATTAAACAAACTTCACTAGAATTTATTCGTAGTGATATAAATCGCTGCTTGTCCACAAAACTTTATCTTGGACCAAATCGTGTACAGCGCAAGGTCATAGAACCGAAAAGGTAGGCCTATATTTCCCACGCTTTAAGGGTATTTCTTCTAATAATCTAACTTCAATGTTGGATTCACTGCCCTCCCGATATTGCTTATTGCTGGATTCCTTTTCACGCATTCGCTATGTTTCTTTTCTCTTCTCTCTCTCTCGTGTAGAGTTGCAGCCAAACGAAAAGGAGTCATGGCGGTTATCAAAGTTCTCTCTTTCCCTGCACAAAGGGCACCAGATTCTCGAGTGCAAATAGCCAAGAAGGAGCAGAAGAATGATCAATAATTCGCTGAGCTCTAAGTGGAAGGCAAATAATAGACAAAACGGAGCACAAATAACAATGTCTTTCAATTTTCTAATTATAAACCTTATGTAAAGTTCTGACTGTAAAAAGAAAAGGTAACCTGAGCAAAGAAGGCCTTGAGCTGGTGTCCGTTGAATGCGAGATGCTGGACAATCAACTTCGCGGCCGTGGCCTGCTCGGGAGAAGAGAAGATCAATCTCACGCGTCTGAATTAAGGAAACACCTTCAATACAAATCAATTA
Organism: Allodiplogaster sudhausi; assembly: GCA_945643635.1. Taxonomy (NCBI): domain Eukaryota; kingdom Metazoa; phylum Nematoda; class Chromadorea; order Rhabditida; family Diplogasteridae; genus Allodiplogaster; species Allodiplogaster sudhausi. The sequence continues at coordinate 538,465 of CALZFC010000117.1, forward strand.
TTATTGCATAGCTTTCAATCTTCAAGATGATTAGCTAAACTGACTTGAAGCTTTTGAGGAAGTCAAAATGGACGGTTGGTTCGACTTCGGTGAAAAGGCGGGAGAAATTGCCACGTTGCTCCGTATTTGTGAATACCTGACAATACGTATATATATAAGATTTTTGTTGTCAGAATACAATTTGCATGATTAATCACGTTGGCTTATTTGCTTTTGTGCATGAGGAGAAAATGTAGACAATACCTCGTCGGGAACATTAGTGATGATAATTGAGTTGGGTAGCTCGTCTTTGCTTGAGGGTAGTACGACACGGTTATCCTCCTATTAATATATACATATATTTTAAATATAATTTAATTTAAAATGTGAAAATGTTGAGAGAAACAACCTTATTTTCAATGTCGCCAACGCGCATGGTCATTGGCCCGACGCATTCTACCATTCTCACTGCGTAGTCGAGGCTCAAGAACAAGCCTTTTAAGATCTTATCATAGGTTTCCATTATCAAGGATTCAGGACAGCGACGTCCTGACACGATTGATGACAAAACAATATGACTACCAACACCACAACGACGTCATTTATAATACTGAGAAAACATCTGTCAAAATAGGATCACAGGCGGTGTTTGCGTTCGGCTATTTCGGGAAGTGGTAACTTGAAGAAGCGTTAAAAAACTTAAACAGCCGTTAGTAACTTATGCAAAATGTTCCCACGTAAGTACAAAAGTCCGTTTTCTTTTTCTCCGCATTTTATCGTCTCATTCTATCGGGCTCTCTCTCTCTCTCTCTCTCTCTCTCTGCTTGTATTCTCTCACTCCCTCCCTACTCTCTCTCTCTCTCTCTCTCTCTCTCTCTCTCTTTCTCTCCATCTCTCTCTCTCAGAAGCTCTGTATTTTGTATCTCTATCCACCGCATCTAAAACATTTCCTAAATTCGCCTTCTGAGAATGAAAGAAAGAAAGAAAGATGCGTGTTGCACGCCACTCCCTTTCCTCTGCTCTTCATACTCCCTAAATGAGCAATTTTTTTCCGTTTCATATTTTTCTATGCTAGAGTGCACATCACTCCAGAGAACGATTTCTGCTGCCTTTTTACTGTTCGCGATCACAAAATGGGATTAAAATGGTGATTGAAGAAAAAAGAAACTGCTTTGTTTTCACGAGACCGGAGTTCAAGTGGAGCGAATAACAAAGATTACGAAAGATAGGCTTTCAGCGTAACCCTTTTCCGGCATACAAATTTCTTGCCAAAATTTACATCCGAATCGGAGAAAATAATGCTATTTTGCACATCACACTAGCCCACATTACTTGCCGTCGTCATCAATATTAATAGCACATATTTCCTTATTACTAGAACAGAAATAAATGAATTTATTATTGTGAGGATAATTAGAAACCTACTGAATCGTTAGCCGGGCGAATGTTGAGTAACTATCATTTGAACGTTTTTTGAATGGGCTACAAATTTTGTTGACAAAAAAAAATTTTTTTTTTTTATTCCAAGCATGAAAGAACATCTGTTCTACTCCTGCAAGAAGAACTTCTAGAGCATGGAAGGAGAGAGATCCCCGTGATTGAGGGGAAGGATATGATATACCCTCAGTCAGGATATCATCATTCTCTTTAAACTTCAGCGAGAACGAGCAAACAACATATCTGTTATTATTGTATCTTACCAAAAGACATCGCGGTTTACTAATGCGCAAATGCGCAAATTGATAGAAACAAACTGTAGAGCAGCAATGGATGAGATGGGAGAAATAGCTGAGATAGCAGAGAGAGAGAGAGAGAGAGAGAGAGAGAATGAAAAATGTTGAAAGAAAGAGGGAGGGAGAAAAGCGAGAGACTGTGAGAGGAAGAGCGCAGAGAAAGGGTATTATTATGTCACAGCATTGAATCGGAAAGGGATATGGAAGAGCTTTTCATAGAGAGTGATAGTTAGAGCAGAGCAATAAGCATCCTCATTTCTCCGCGGAGGAAGGAGAAGTATTCAATGCTTGTGTAGATCAATGAGTCCGACATCGAAAGACTCTCAATTAATCGCGCATTCAGCCACAGAGAGAGAAAAAGAGCTAACTATATTTAGCTCAAAGAAGGTTTGCAAGTCGGGAAATACATACGAGCTACGGATGCCGAAGGGAAGTCTTATTAGTATGCTTAAAGGAGGGAGGTGCGGCTATTGAGCTGGTGCTAGAAATAGAAAATGAAGTTAACTCGGATGCGACAGTGAAGGGCCCTTCCAATTCCAGATGGCTCCTGTCATTGAGACGAGGCAGTTGCCAGTCCATCGACCACTCCGTTCCATGACAATTCAGACTGTCCTAGATAGTAAGTTTGACTCATTGTTCTGAGCTTGATGACAAATGGATTTGGCCAAACCGGATGAATTGACAACTGGACCGGTTATTATGATTCATGGGACGAGTCGATGAGATGGAGAAGAGAATTGAGGCCCTCCACGAGCCGTTTTCATTTGAACCAGTTATGTACTAATGAGCGCTCTTGTTAATGAATGCTACCGATCCTCTCAAATATGCATATTTATGAAATCAAGTCAACTTATGGGAAAAAACTTCAGCAATGTTATTTCTTCCCACACTGAATGATATAGAGTGAGAGTTGGCGTTAGAACGAGCGCAGCGAGCAACTCACGCTATTTCGGGTTCGGCCTTGGCAGTTTGCCAACTCACGCTATTTCGGGTTCGGCCTTGGCAGTTTGCCCTGAGTTTCCCCTGGTTTCCTTATAAGACATCAACCTGGGTACCGTAACGTTTCATTCCGTGGTTCGCGTTACATTGTTTTATGTCCACCAGACGGAGGGCGGAGCCGAATGAGCTATCAACTAACATACGACTGCTGGGGGCCGAGATACAGACCCCGATCCCACTTTCGCCGTGTGACAGAGCCTTCTAGAATGCTTCTAGCGCCTAGAGACCCTGCGTAAGTTGCTCATTACCCCTTGGGCCATTCAAATACCTAGTCAGGCTCCCAATTTTGAGACCCTTAAGGGTACTCTGGGACCTCTGCCCTTTTGCATTTGCATAAGTGTTCAAACTAAATAAACCCAAGTCTACTGCAAGTTTGAAACGTCATTTCCCTTGTTTTCCTTGCTTTCCGTGTTCTCCGTGCGATGAATGCCGTCTCTTCGGCATCCGGTCCGAGGTCGAATAAAAGAAGGGAAACCACAAGAATTCGCGAACAAACCAAAATTTTCTTTGAGATTTTTGAGTACTATGTAGTTTTGATTTCTCAACTTTTATTCGACCTCGGAACGGAAGCCAAATAGGAGTCATTTACATTCGCGCGGAGAGCGCAAGAGAATCCCTTCTGATCCCGCGGAAAGGAGGGGAAACCAGAGTAAATATATTCATTTATATCCATTCTTATTAGGAGCTATAGAAAGTGATTAATAAATAAAGCATAATTGACTAATAAGGGAAACTGTCCAGCAGGAAATATTCGTGCGGATAATCAAAAGTATGAAACGAAGAAGAAGAAAGGAGGCAGAGCCGACGCTTCTACACACAGCTGTGTATGCTGCTCTTGCTAGGGGAGAGTGCGGAAAGGAAGAGAGCAGAGGAAGGAGAAAGAGAGTGAAGGAAGGAGAGAGAGTAGAGAAGCAGAAAGAGAGTGGAGGAAGGAGAGAGAGTATAGGAAGGAGAAAGAGAGTGGAGAAAGGAAGAGAGTAGAGGAAGGAGAAAGAGAGTAGAGGAAGGGGAAAGAGGGAGACGGCGAGAGAGCGGCATATAGAGAGTGCGACGAGAGAAAGAGAGAACCCGCTCCGCTCTGCTGCAGCGTGCGCATGTGTGTGCGTCAGTAGCTGGCCGGGTACACCAAAGGCTCTCCCTCCCTCTCTCTCTCTCTCTCTCTCTCTCTCTCTCTCTCTTTCTTTCTTTCTCTCTCTCTCTCTCGCTTTCTCTTTCTCTCTATACCTCACTCTTAATCTCTGTCATTCTCACATTCTCTCTCCTTCTAGATGATCCTTCTCATCGTTACCCTCTCTCTGCATCTGCTGCATCGTTTCGCACTCGTTTTTGTCCGCTCTTTCCTCCGCCTGAAATCAGAGAATGAGAGCAAAGTCGATGGAACAAAAATAGAAGCTGACATTTTTGATTGCGATAGTTATTGAAAGATATGTATATAGACATAGAAAATATCAAGGACATGGTAACTGAGAGTCCAAATACATGTGTATATATGAATAGTTTTGGGAAGACAACTTTACGGATAAATGGAATAAAAAATAGCGCTCTTAATTAACCTAAAGCCTTTTTGATTAATTAGTTCCTCTTGACAATCGGCTTATCATTTCACTTCTATTCCTTGTATGCATAGCCTTTCACATCGTGTCTCCCTATATACATATGTACATAGCTCACTCATTATCTCTCTCTCTCTCTCTCCCTCTCTTTCTCACTCACTCTCTCAGTTTCTTTTTCTTTCTCTCGCTCTTTCTTTCTCTCTCTCTCTCCCTCTCTTTCTCACTCGCTCTCTCATTTTCTTTTTCTTTCTCTCGCTCTTTCTTTCTCTCTCTCTCCCTCTCTTTCTCACTCGCTCTCTCATTTTTTTCTTTCTCTCGCTCTTTCTTTCTTTCTCTCTCTCTCTCCCTCTCTTTCTCACTCGCTCTCTCATTTTCTTTTTCTTTCTCTCGCTCTTTCTTTCTCTCTGTCTTTGTCTCATTCCCTTTGTCTCTGTAAATCTTTCGCTTTCTCCCTCCATGATTCTCTTTCTTCCTTGACGCATTTTGTGTGTGCATACATACAGTACCGCCCAACATCCAGGGGTCATGGTTGCATCCTTAAGATCCATGCGAATTTCAGCTTGCACAGGCAACGAAAATATTCCATATTACATTTTTCTGAATGAGAATTTTTTTCTCTATCGACTGAACCTATCCAATCCATGAAATACTCAACTTTTTTACGCGAAGATTTGTGTGCAATGTAAGTCCAAATGGTGTGCCAGGAATATTGTGCAAAGCTGTGTAGGGTACTTTACTTTAAATCTTGGTAGGTTTCCAAGAATTTTCTCCTTCTTGCTGATCCGAGAACTGGAAAGAGGATATCAGCAGTGCAATTAATGCAGAGGGGGAGACAAAAGAAGACTGACAAAAAGAAGCAAAAAAAACTGGAAGTTATTATCCGAAAGCGGAATCGAACAGCCCTCCCGCTCATGCCCGGATACGCTTACCATTTCTCCACTAATCCATGTAGTTATCCAACTCAAATAGTTTTATGTAGTATTTTGACTTCGTTTTATGAGCTGTTTTCTTTATACACACAACACTTGGATACCTCCTAGCCCGCATTAACGAGCAGAGAGTATGAAAACGCCGGCTATCATAGGGTGCGCGCCTGTTTAGACTTACTCATCTTTCCATCGCATCACGATCAAGGCGATCGTGGCGAAGCTAGTTCAAAATTTTTTTTAAATGGCGCGAAAATTTAAGAATTTTGAATTATGTCGGTTGATCTTCTAAAATATTTCTTGCCAGTTCGAAGACGAAAATTGTCTGATGGTTTCTAGTGATATGTACTGGGTGTGGCAGACAAGACCTCCACTGTTGTTTACAAATCAATTGGGAGTGGCTAACATTTGTGCCAAGGTAACTTGTTGGTTGTGTCTTACACGGCTAGTGTAACTTGCGGGAGATCGGTTCCGCCGTGATCTTTAACGTTTTGCACATTCGGTTTTGGATGAACCTCCTTACAATTAGATTTTTTTTCTTGGAATCCTTATGGCCAGAAATATTTTGGAAGATCAACCAACCGAATTCAAAAATCTTAAATTTTCGCGCCCTTTTAAATATTTTTTGGCATAGCTACGCCACGGTCGCCCTGACCGTGATGCGATAGAAAGATGAGTAAGTCCAAACAGGCGCGCACCCTATGATAGCCGGCGTTTTAATACTCCTCTGCTCGTAATGCGGGCTAGGAGATATCCAAGTGTTGTGTGTATAAAGAAAACAGCTTATAAAAACGAAGTCAAAATGCTGCCTAAAATTCTTCGAGTTGGACAACCACATGGATGAGTGGAGGATTGGTATGTGTATCTGAGCATGAGTAGAAGGGCTAGAGTTCGATTCCTCTTCGTACCAATTCCTTGCAGTTTTTTTTTGCAACATTTTGTCAGTCTTCTTTTGTCTCCCCTCTGCATTAATTGCACTGCTGATATCCTCTTTCCAGTTCTCGGATCAGCAAGAAGGAGAAAATTCTTGGAAACCTACCAAGATTTAAAGTAAAGTACCCTGCACAGCTTTGCACAATATTCCTGGCACACCATTTGGACTTACATTGCACACAAATCTTCGCGTAAAAAAGTTGAGTATTTCATGGATTGGATAGGTTCAGTCGATAGAGAAAAAAATTCTCATTCAGAAAAATGTAATATGGAATATTTTCGTTGCCTGTGTAAGCTGCAATTCGCATGGATCTTAAGGATGCAACCGTTGCATCCGATGCAACCATGACCCCTGGATGTTGGGCGGTACTGTACATGAGTATGTCTGTCTTCAAGTCATCCATCTTCATAAGACTTCCCACGCGTGGAATTTCGTAGCATTGGGCCGTGAATAATTTGTAGGCTCATGATGGAAGAGCGTGATAGAGAAGAAGATAGAGAGGGAGGCGTGATATTGAGGAAGATAGAGTGGGAGAACAGAAAAAGTAGAGAAAGAGAGATGTAGATCAAAGAATGAGAGAGTGAAATCGGCTGGAAATGGGGTTTAGACACCCTGGATGATGTATGCTTGTACACGGGCGGAAACGTCTAGAAGTTAGAGGGCTAAATTGAGGAATATCTGCGGTCGAATTGAAGACATGGCAGCTAGAAAAGAGCAGAGAACGACATCATTTGATGCATGCAAACATTTGCATAGGTGAGAGTATGGAAAGGAGAGAGAAGGAGAGAAGCAGAGTCTTCTCGGGCACTCTCCAGGCAGAGAGGACATCCGGTCCATGCCAAACTGAGCGTGCTTTGCGGGGCGATCGAGACAGCGAAACCTTAGAGGGCAGTTAGTGGTGATCTTTCCCTGGCCTGGTATGCCTTACCGCTCCAGTTTTCTTTTGCCCTCTCTGTCTATCTCTCTCTCTCCCTCTCTGTCTATCTCTCTCTCTCCCTCTCTGTCTATCTCTCTCTCCCTCTCTGTCTATCTCTCTCTCTCCCTCTCTGTCTATCTCTCTCTCTCCCTCTCTGTCTATCTCTCACTAACTCTCTCCCCCTCTCTGTCTATCTCTTCCATCTTTTCTTCATCCTTTATAGCTCTCATCGTTCTCTACGATCCCTCTCCTCTTCCATGATTCTCTTTGTTAAAACGTTGTGTGTGTGGTGTCCAAGGTGTACCTCACTATCGGGAAGGGAATGCGACAAGACTTCACAGGGGAAGAATTGCCTGAGGGCACTAAAAATGCATTGATCTCTAGGACAAGCTCTCGTCCATCATTACTTTGCTTTAAATCTATTTTTACAGCACCCACCTCTTTTTCCTATCTCCCTTTATCTCTCCCCTTTCCTCTCACTCTTTGTGTTGTTTCTCTCTCATTGTGATCCATCTCTCTCCTGCTGCCACTTCCAAGGAATGATCCACAGCGTCCTGACATTCTCCTCTCTCTCTCTCTCTCTCTCTCTCTCTCCCTCTCTCTGTCTCTACCTCTTTATTTTCCTATCCGAGTTCTGTATCAGAAGCAATCAGTTGAGCCGAATGGAAATAGTCAGATCAATGTCAGAGGCGAAGATAAGAGCTTATCTTTGACCAAAGAAGCTTTAACAATGACGCACGGCGATAAGGACAATGCGAGGGGAGTTAAAAGATCTTCCTCTGAAAACGTAAGGATGCCAATCCCCAACGTGTTATCTTCATTTTCGCCAGTAAGTTATAATAAACTCTGTCGTCATGACTGTTGGAGTTGCATTCTAAGCGACAATCGGATTGCGTGTGCGTAGTGAAGAGACTCGTCTGACTCGCGCTCTCAACCATTTCTTCTTTTCTTTATGTCACTAATACTCCCTCACTCCTTCTCTCATTCGCTCCTTCCCAAGCTACCTCCCTCTCCCCTTCTCTCTCTCCTTCTCCTTTTCTCTCTATCTCTAGCTCTCTCCTCTCTTTTTCCAAGCCCAGTCATAATGACGTCAATGGCCCGATGTGCGTCCCCGGTCGTTCTCTTTCTGATCCGGGCATTGACAGTCCGTCGAGTGGCTCCATTATTCACTTTTCTATCTTCTTCGCATTCACTTTTCCTTCCTCTCTCTCTCTCTCTCCCTCTCTTTCTCTCCCTCTCTCTCCCCCCTCTCTTCCCTTATCTCTGAATCTCACTCTTCCCGTTTACACTTACAAATCTCTGTCATAGGGGCGCAGAACAGTCAACGGTTGCAGTCACGGAGAAGAGCAGCAAACGAAAAGAGCAACAACAAAATAAACCGAACTGCTTACACTTCATGACAATTCTATTCATCTCATTTCATTCTTCAGCTCTAATTTTCCAATTGGCATGGCATCTCCGTAACTCGCACATGGATTGCCACTTCAATGGACCATGTAAACTATTTTTGAGAATTTGCAAGGAAGCGAAGATCTTGCATGCGTCAGCAAACACTGTTATTGGCCATTCAGCACGACTTATCTGCTGAATCTCTGTTCAATGGTAATTCAGCGCCGTTCCAAGGCTCCCCTCGGTTGACTTCAGAGAAGGCGACTGGCGTCAAGGAGTCTTCAACTACTCTTCACTCTTCATTCACTTGTCTCCTTCTTCTCTCTTTAATCATACTCTTTCATCTCTTTCACTTGCCAAACTGGAAAATACTATGGACTGAAGAGTATTGCGGAAAAGGGAGACAGATAGAGAGAGAGAGAGAGGGAGAACTAGAATAGAAAAAGAGAGGATGATAACAAGCTTTGCCGTGACGTACGAACATGATACATGGCTGGCAGGAAAGAAATGCATTCGCATCGCTACATCACTGTTATCTAACTATTTAAATCCCTTCATTGCATGACTGATATATAATGAAAATTAACTGAAATTCTCTGAATGATTGTTTTTCTTTTAAAATAAAATAATGTTTAACTTACGGAAAATGAAGTGAGAAAGTCAACAGAATAAGGTCGGTAAGAACATTTTATACGTGTACTCACAGAGAACGCAAAGACTACTCAGAAAGAAGAGCACTCGGTAAACGGTTTCACGGCACGAAAACAACTTGTGAGCATTTTATAAGTATATGTTTATTTACAACCGGCAAGAAAGTGGAGAGCGAGAAATAAGTGAAGAGGAGAATTCTACCGGTGCAGAGGAACGACTGCGGGTCAGTATCAGGGAATATTGTTTATTAGAAAAGAACTCTTTTTATTAGCATGGCAATGAGCATTGAGCGGCAGTGCAATCTTTGAGGAGGGAGGAAATGAGTGAGGTGATTGGAGAAGGCAGTTTCGGCCATTGCTTCACAGCAAGCGATGATCCCGGCAGGCAGGATTGGGCAGGGAATTGGATAGGACATAACCAGTTACGAAGGGCAAGAGACACTAAAGCAAGGAATTACCACTGCTGAACATTCAAATTAGTATGTATGAAACACAAGAGTCATCATATTGCATGTGTGCAAACAGCAATTAATTTAATATAGGGTGAATTCGAAAACAAAAACATTAGACTTCTCATGGGATGACCTGCAATGAGAAGCGCTCGTTTAATACACGTAGAGAGGAAATGAGGAATGGTTAGAGGGCAAAGTAACAAGCAAGCATGAAAGGAAGTTAATGAAGACAACTGCTAGACTATGGACTCTAAACAGAAGCCAAAAAAGAGATTTTCATTTCAGTCGGGGCCAGCTACATTGCTTAGGAGAATGAAAATTTGCAAGAGAACGACGAGTTCAAGACGTTTCTTAGAACATATGGGAAGACTCATCTTAGAAAGGAATTAATCTTGCACGCATCCATTCTATCGCTTTCTTCCCGCGGCGGCCGATGCCTGGCAAAGCTGCTGCTGGGATTGGCTGCAGAGGCCACAGCTCCGCTGGCAGTTCTACAAATACAACCACCAGCGTCTAAGATTGTAATAATAGCTTTAGCATTAAGATATACATAGAATATAGACAATGAGTGTAGCATAAAACAATTTAAAATAAAACCTATTAATATTGGGATTTTTAAATGATACTTCAATAAATGAAAAGAGAATAGTACCTCAGACATCCAGACATGTCTGATCGCACAGTAGTTCTGTCTGCTCCACAAAGTGCATGAAGGGTGCCGGTCGACGCAGCCTTAAAGGAGGGCGATCACCGATTAATTATGTGAGATTTCAAATTGCCGCGGCCCTTCGCACTCCCATTCGCACGTGCTATTTTCACGCAGCGGGTTTGCGCGGCCTGCGAGATAGCACGCGAGAACGAGAGTGAGCACGCACAGGGCAGACGCGATAGTTCGATCCTTCATTCAACATTTTTCGGAGATCACCCTCCTTTAAGCTTTGTTATCAGTCTATAATGGAAATGAAAAGATAGCTGAACCTCCTTGGTTGTCGGTGGGATTTTGGCAGTAGCCGCAGCTTCTACGGCAGTAACGGCTCATGTATGCCTAAAACAAAACTTTAGATAAATATCGAGACCGAAAGAAAGGAGCCGAAACATGCTAGATTAGTGCGACATTCTCCCATGCGAGACCAGGGAGCACAGCAAGGGTCGTCGTTGTAGCATTGCGAGTCGAAGCCAGCCGACACCTAATAGAGATATTCATGCATTTCTATTTGCAGACCAGAATTTTTCTTGTTAGATTTCAAGAATTTTTATGTTCTCGTCTATAAATGGGGACTAGAAAAAATAAACGTGGAGCGGATAAGAAGAGGCTTACAGTAGACGGCGCCTGATTGTGAGTGGCCGCAGGCTGGAATCGAGAAGTCGTCTGGGTCTGTGCCCATGTCGTCCTGGAAACTCCACTTTATCATATCCACGTTAAAATATGCCAGAATGGTCACGTAAAAGTAGTGAATAATTGCAGGATTATTTTTATTTAAAAAAATGATGGATGCCTGGTGGTTTGAGGTGTTTGGGTGGTGAAGGCAGTGGTGGTCGACGGGGTGGTGGCAGTGGAGGTGCCCGGTCTGCACACTCCCCCAATGCAACTTCCTCCGTAACATGAATCGAATCCTTCGAAGCCGTTGCAGCGACCGTTCATCTGTATTACAGTTGCGCATTTAGTTATCCGGAGAAACCAAAATCCAATGCATTTCAACAAGCAACACAAACAGAATGGGAATGAAATGGGAATGATTGAGAGAAAGAGAAAGGGAAAGCGAAATAGAGAGATCATAAAACATAGTGGAAGAGAGAGAGAGAGAGATAGAGAGAGAGCGAGTGAGCGAGAGAGGGAAAGAGAGTGAGAGAGAGAGAGAATGAGAGATAGAAAGTGAGCGGGTGAAAGCGAAAGAGAGATACCTTGATCTTAGAAACACAATGTGGATTGCCGCGCGTGTCGCAGAAGAGATACTGAGAGCCACAGCCGTTCGGGTTGTTGTGAGAGCAGGTCGGACGGGGAGCATAAGAGAAGAGGTTGTCCGTGTAGTAGTTGGCGAGACCTAGTCAATTTGACAACTTCGTTTCTTTTCACTTCCTCTCTCTCTCCCCCTCTCTCTCTCAATACCTCTGCATCCCCTTACTCACCATCTCTATTTTCCTCTCTCTCTCTCTCTCTCTCTCTCTCTCTCTCTCTATATATATATATATATATATATATATATATCTGCATCCCCTTCCTCACCATCTCTATTGACCATGTTCCATGGTCTCATCTGAGCGTAGCTGAAATGCTGAGCATTGGCGCAAGCGCCGTTGTCTGGCGGGTAGTCCTGAATTTTAATAAGTTTAATCGCTGATTTATTTATGCAAAAAATTAAATATATTGGAACATTCTCGCGCTGGTTGCGGTTCTGTCGGATTTGGCGCCAAGTCTCCCAGATAAGATCGACGAAAGAATGATGGAGGAAGAAGATCGGGTCGTTGGCTGAGGTACTCGGCGGTTTCATGTCACCTCCAATGAAGAGATGCACGGAAGAGTGCGAATACTCCAGGGCTTGGAAGTTCGTCGGGAACGGACAACCTGAGCAGGCAGCCAATCAAATAGCTATTCTAAAGACCATCCGCACCCGACTGGGGCGCGGTGTAGGCCATGACACTCTGGACGGCACTCTGCGAGTACACTGCATTCAGGTTGTTCTCATTGAACATGCGACCCTCGAAGCCGAGATGCCTGGGAATATCATTCTTCCTCTTCTGCTTCACTCTAATAAGGAATGCCATGAAGGATTTGCCCCGCACCTGATAATGTTCGCTCGACCCTCGAGGGTGCGAAATCCATTGAAGGCACTGAACACCAGGTTGCCATTGTTATCAGTGTCGCCCATCAGACCCTGCAAGGGCACTTTAGATGCCAAACTAAATATTCATGTCAATATTACTACTATCTAAACAGGATTCAATTTCGATAGTCGAAAAACTTTTGTACAATCTCATTGTTCATTGTGGACAAACCTGAGTAAACATGACCGAATCTCGAGCGTCCGGGAGATAAGAATCGAGGACGGAATCCCAGTACGGCAGAGCAATCGACGGGTCGATGGCACGAAGAGAAAATTCGAGCCTGGAGATTAAGTTCTTTTTTAACAAATGGACTAAATAGATGAGATGTAAATATTCCTGTTAGAAAATTAATTGTTCAAAATAAATAAGACAGGCACCTCTTCATATATTCGCGGTGCCAGGGCAGGAATCCGGGGCCAGAATGAGCACCACTCGCAGTGCCGACCTAGAAGAACATCACTTATGAAAATGATAACATCAAGCATGATATAAAGAATGAGAGAGAGAGAGAAGAAGAAGAGAGTGAGGGAGAGAGAGAGAGAGAGAGAGAGAGAGAGAGAAAGAGAGTGAGGGAGAGAGAGAATGAGAGAGAGAGAAGAAGAAGAAGAGAGTGAGAGAGAGAGAGAGAGAGAAAGTGAGTGAGGGAGAGAGAGAAAGAGAGCGAGCGAATGATCACAAATCTGCTAGGATAACCTATAAAAATGTCTTTATCCACTAAAAAGAGAAGTGATATTCCTGCATGGCTGAAATGGAAAGCAATCAGACCGCCCGATGCATGCCGCTGAGTCGGTCGTACTCGCCCGAGTTCTTGAGCTGCACCAGTGCATTGTGGAAGCGTTGTCTCTCTCCGTCGGTGAGCTGCCGGTACTCTCTTCGATACGCTCGCTGACCACACCCCGCACGATTCTCAAGCAAGGCAATCTTAGGCTTTCACACTTCAAATCTAGCATCGGACACCTTCATTACATCTTTCTAGCCAATTTATAACAACTATTTCTAAGCACTTCCTGAACACTTGTACAGCATCTTTCACTCCTTCAGGGTTTGCAGGTTAAGTCTAGAGAAGGCGATCCTTCTCTGAATTTCTTACTCAAGCTAGGATTAAAGTGAGTGCTTATAGTTTTCAAATAAGTTACGTTGCCGTCTAATGTCTTTGCTTTCTGATGGAATTCAACAGAATGCAACTGGCTGATCACACCGACTCACTCAACAATGAAAAGGAAGACGTAAATAGCCCCGAACGTATCATTGCATGTAGTAGTAAATGTCTTGTTGAGTACATACATAGGAATGGACTTTTAGTGGAAATGTTCGCTAACCCCCCCCCCATGTGTGGTGCGTGATTCAACGCTTGCTAGCTCTACCTTCCGACTAGTTTGAGCGTTGCTAAAGACACTCCCAAAATAGGTAAAAGCTGGCTTGGATTGGGGCAGGTTAACCCGCTCATTCCTGATAATAGAGCTTCTTGTGTTTCCTTGAGCACTAGCAATATTCTGTAACTTGTTCCACTGACTCCACTCCTCTGGCAGAGGCACTGGAGATCACGACAGTCTTGAACGCCGGAAGTGGAACTTGACGTGGAGCCGCCTCCGAAGGCCTGCAATCAAATTGATGAAATACGCACGCAAAGATTAGACATGTAGATGTCATTAGAAACACTCTTTCCCAAATATGTGAAAGCAGAATGGAAGGAAGAGAAAGACTGCATGACCTGTCTCCTTCTGATCTCCTTCCTCGCACTCGAATCCCATTCTTGAATCATAACGCATGCAGTCTCGGTGTCTGGGAAAAACATCGTTTTTGTGGTCGTATTTTTACTATTCATTAAATTTAAATGTTCTTTATGAAATATAATTTGAAAGATTCGCAAATTGTTATCTGTTATCCACACCTTGGTCGGGCGCGACGGAGCAGTCGAAGTCGGCATCGGCCAGGAAGAACGTCGCGAGCAGGGCGCTGCTCCCCAGAACATGTCGCCACAACAGCATCCTGCCACGATTCCACTGGGTACGGTAAGCCGAGTCAGTGGCAGACCTGAAACACTGCTTCTGTTTGCATGGTTATAAGATCGCAGTTAGCGCAATCTATGTTGGTGATTTAGTGAGGAAGTGAGTAAAAGGGGGGATGGAAAAAGATAGACTACTATCACATAAGGGATGGAGCAGTAACAACAAACTGGAAGTGACTGGCCAAGAAATGGGAGGAAAGAGACTTTCCAAGCAAAGAAAAGAAGTTAGATAACTGATGTGATCAAAGCGCATTTTGAACGGACAGAGCCATCGATCGCTGTTCCTTCTCAAAGGGAAACAACAACCATGAGAAATGGAATGTGAGAAGAGTGGACAAGACGACCATATCATATCTCCTTCCCTGGAGTAGCAAAGTCATATGTGATCAATTCGTAGAGAATGCGCGTACTTATGGTCTGGGTCTACTAATCTGATGAAAGTGGAAGAGAACGTGAAGTACAGCACCCGAGAGAAACAGAAAACTTCCACGACTTAACAAGTAATTCACGAGCCGGATAGGTAACCAGCTCAGTCTAATTGCACTTTCTGCAGCCAGAACAGAGGAAGAATGTATGGAGAGAGAGAGAGAGAGAGAGAGAGAGAGAGAGAGAGAGTGCTGGTACTCATTGACAGCATCCTTCCCTTCTTTGCAGGGCAGGAGGGCCGTTCTTCCACTGGAAAAGGTCGCTCCATTTCTCAAGCGCTTATATTCCTCACTCCAAATTTGAAAAGCAGTGATCAAAATAACAACAAGGTGAAATTCTGCTCATTGTTATTGGGAGGTCATTGGCAACAATGTGGACATTGGATTGTGGCACTCTTTTCCTTCTCGTTACTGTGGCACGAAGGGAGAGAGAGGAGGAAAGTGAATGGAAGAGAGAGAGAGAGAGAGAGAGAGGAGAGAGAAAATTGAAAGAGGTTGAATAAAGACGAGAAAACAAGGCTTATGAAATGATATTCAATGGATGGCGATTCTCTAGAAATAATTGAATTACCTTTTCGTCGCACTCCTTTCTCCTAGTTTAAAATTGATCGTTAAATGATTCCAGTTGTGTTGGGTGATGCTCCGATTGGAATAAAACAAGAAGCAGCAGAACTTGGAAGAGGAAGAGAAGAGGGCAGCAAGTGGCTACCATCAAAACAGGCGGAAATGGCATGGAGAACTTTTGCTGATTATTAATCAGTCGCTTCTGGGAAGGTCCCAACTTGCAAATAGTCGAATACAGTAAGCTAGAAAAGGGAAAATCATAGATGAAAACTCTGATCCAGTGGAGCAGTTTTACTACAAAGTCAAGCGGTGAAATGACGTGAGCTAGGAGAAAATGGCGGAAAAGCTCGGCGAGGAGGGAGTAGGAAAACTGTTTAGGGTGTATGGGAAGAAGCGACTCTGAGAGTGTTCGATGGAGAGCTGCCTGGCACAGCCAAGCAACAGAAGAGGAATGAGACTGAATCAAGGACAGCCAACCACTTCAGAGAGCACAGTGGGATGAGAGACGCAGACAGAAAAGGCCGTTCAAAGCTGAGAGTGTCCAGTGCTCATGTGTCGGCTACTTAGAAAAAGGAATGGCAAGAATTGTCAGCCTCTACTCAGTTTCCCTGCTTCTCTCGCACTCTCCCACATTCTGACACTCCCTCGTCACTCTCCTTACATGAACTGTTTCATTCTACTTCTGCGGGATTATGGACGGTTCGGCGAAGGTTTGCTTCTTGAGAGAGGAGAAGACTGAGATAGAGTGAGAGAAAGAAAAAATAAAAAGGACATGAGAGAAAGCAGAGAGAGTGGAACGAAAAAGGTTAGTGATTTGGTTGGAAAGATATGGAAAAGTACGAATGAGAGGGGGCGGATTGATGATAATGAAGAAGCAAACAAGCAAAGGAAACAGCTGATTGGAAGGAGAAGGTAGAGAGAATGAGGAATGAAGGAAAAGAAAGTAAGAGAAGATACTCTGTAATACAGGGTAGAGATCGCCAGAGAACTACCTGACAATGACGAATTCAAAGAAGCATTTAGGCAGAAATCAGATAACCATCAAGAGGTCTAAAAGATCAAGTTGGCCATAATCGCGTGCAATTCACGGATAAACTTCTAAGATCATATTAACCAAGCTACAGTATGTGCTGCTGAGTGAAGTGGTAATAGAAAGCGAATGATGAGAATTAGCCGTGCTCCTAATGCTCTTATGTCACTTCTGCGCAGTTTTTAGAGGTTTCTGGATGGATAAGTGACTCTGATGGGAGAGAGAAAGGATAATTAAGCGATGAGGAAGAGGAAGGGAGAGAGTGAGGGGGAGAGAGAGAGGGAGAGAGAGGGAGAAGAGGGAGAGAGACTGAGAGAGAGGGAGAAGAGGGAGAGAGAGAGAGAGAGAGGGAGAAGAGGGAGAGAGAGGGAGAGAGAGGGAGAGAGAGGGAGAGGGAGGGAGAGAGAGGGAGAGAGAGGGAGAGGGAGAACGAGCGAGACAAAAGACTTAAAACGGGAAAGATGTTGGAATGAAATGGTATAGAGGTCAGCAGCTCTGCTTGAGGTTTCCGTGCTCATCAAGCTCCACCATTTGCGTAGAACTAGGCTGCTCACTATTATCAGCATATTACTGCCGGAGTTTCTTTTCTTCTCTTCTTCTATCTCCTTCTCTCCATTCTTTCCTTCTCTCTCCATCTCTCTCATACTCTCTATCACTCTCAGTCATTCCCCTTACATAAGCCTCCCCTACCTCTTAATGTCCTTCCATTTCATGCAGTTCTGCAATTTTACAACAGTTAAAACTCTTTATTTTTCTTAAAACTCTCTATTTCTCTCTCTCTCTCTATAACGTTGTTGTTCTGTTCCCGAATACATCTAATGGAGTTCTTGTTATGATCAGTAAAGCCGTCCTCGGAAAATTCATGAACAGATCTAAGCTGGAACAATACACAAAAAAGAATGCGCATTTATGTACACACGCGTTCTTCTTATTTCTGGTATTTTTTCTACATGGTCGAGAAATCTATGCCTCAAGTGTTTTGCATACGGGTCAAAGTAAAAGCAGCAAAAGTATCAAGATCTACCCTCTTAAGAAGATGGCGAAAGAACCTTTCTACAGTAAAAGTGTTTGTTGGGATAAAGAGCGACAGTTTAACTGGCCCTTTCGCATCCAGACATTCAGTTATCGGCCGCCCACGCTCGCTCTCGAGATATTCCATCTCAATCGAACATCAGCTTCAGGAGGGGGGGCTGACGATTTGACCTATTAAGCCTAGGAATGTAATTGAAGAGAGCATAACAGACTGAAGGAGGACATTTAAGGCGGACGGGAAGAGTTTGCAGAGCAAAGTTATGAGATTCATACAATTCGACCATTTCCACTACTTCTCGCTTCTTACAATAGTTTTTCAACGGTTGAGAAGATAAAAGAGAAGACGTTTCAGGAAGGGTATTGTTAATATATTCTTATATAAAATTACTTGTGATGAATTAATTGTGATACATTGATCATGACACTTCTAATGACATGATAATGACGTTTCTTTGCATTAATAAAAGGAAAGATAATTACATGACCATTGAAGGGAGAGATCTGCAGAGAGATCAGTGAGGAATTACTTTCTTAGCCAGATGGTTTGAAGGAGAATGAGAATGACTAGCAAACATGCAATTCCAACCACACCACGGCCTCATTCGGCTAACCACTAGGAGTGAGAGATGAAGAGAGCAGAGAAAGAGAGCGAGAGGAATTTAAGAGCGAGAGTGAGAACCAGAGGAATGCGAGAGCGAGAGTGAGAGTGACGAGCTACAAAGGTATCCTCTTATAAGTGATCTAAACGATCTAAATATTGTCTGTCTGCTGAATTCCTAACCTAACTCTCCTTCTCTATTGTATCTGCGTTCTCTTCCGTCCACAAAGAACAGTGCTAAACTCCCCGGTTTCTGCAAGTATCCCTTTCAGCTAGATCTCCTATCCGATAAGATGAAAATGGCTTTATATTTTCTCTTATTTTGATTCACCCTGAAGAGAAGAATCCATCTTCACTTGGCCTTTTTTTCTCTATTTTCTTCGGCCTCAGCATTCACAACTTTTTGATTATAAATTTGCAAGCGCCACAACTTCTTTCTCCTGGTCTTCCTCTTCTAACTTCCTCTTCTCTCTTCAATCACGGCTCCTATTTAAGACAGGATGTCCATAAGACTCGAGCAGGCCCCTATTATGACCTGCCCTAGGATTTTTTTTTCGAGTTTGTTCACCAAAATTGGGTACATTATACAACTCGACGTGGCCAACAAAATAGGCTATATTTCAAACTTTAAAAAAATTTTCCGTGCGGGACCCGGTGCACCAATTTTTAAAATTTCATTAGTCATAACTCGCTTAAAACGCATTATTAGACAACCATCGAGGTATCATTGGATAGCTTTTTTAAGGGGCTTTAATTTTCATGTTGATGATGTTTTCATAAAATTTCATCTTGGCCCTAAAATACGGCCCTGAATATTTTCGAATGCAGTTTTTCGCGAAATTAAGTATTTTATGCTCATTTCCACACAACCGCTCCTACATAGGCTTAAAGTGCGTAACATTTGCTACAACATATCTGTCTTTCAAAAAAATTTAAGGTCCCGGACTATGGTTCCAAAACTCTTAAATATGCTCCAGTGTAAACTGTAACACCGTGCAAGCGCATTCTTCGATCGATAACTGCGCTCAATGTCAATATTACAAAATCGTAAGTATATCATCTAAGAGCTCTCACGGAGGTCTTCAAATGTTATATACATACTTTTATTGAAAAGTTTCAATTTATATGGGAAATTTCGTTCTGTACAATTAGAAGGCTTAAAAATCTACTTCAAAAACATTTTTGTCTGTCGAAACATATATCATAAGAAAGAGGATGAAATTTGGTACAAGATGAACCCCTTTCAATGGAATTCCATGTATACGATCTTTTGTTATAAGCCATAATAGTAGTATAACAAGGCCTTATGGGAAAAACTGTAGAAAAAAAGGATTGGAATATTCTAATTCGAATAACCTAAAATGTGAATTCTTGGGCGAAATGACAGCGAGGCTACTGGCACTACTTTTATGACTTATAACAAAAGATCATATACATGGAATTCCATTGAAAGGGGTTCATCTTGTACCAAATTTCATCCTCTTTCTTATGATGTATGTTTTGACAGACGAAAATGTTTTTAAAGTAGATTTTTAAGCCTTCAAATTGGACAGAACGAAATTTCCCATATAAATTGAAACTTTTCAATAAAAGTATGTATATAACATTTGAAGACCTCCGTGAGAGCTCTTAGATGATATACTTACGATTTTGTAATATTGACATTGAGCGCAGTTATCGATCGAAGAATGCGCTTGCACGGTGTTACAGTTTACACTGGAGCATATTTAAGAGTTTTGGAACCATAGTCCGGGACCTTAAATTTTTTTGAAAGACAGATATGTTGTAGCAAATGTTACGCACTTTAAGCCTATGTGGGAGCGGTTGTGTGGAAATGAGCATAAAATACTTAATTTCGCGAAAAACTGAATTCGAAAATATTCAGGGCCGTATTTTATAGCCAAGATGAAATTTTATGAAAACATCATCAACATGAAAATTAAAGCCCCTTAAAAAAGCTATCCAATGATACCTCGATGGTTGTCTAATAATGTGTTTTAAGCGAGTTATGACAAGTGAAAATTTAAAAATGGGTGCACCGGGTCCCGCACGGAAAATTTTTTTCAAGTTTTAAATATAGCCTATTTTGTTGGCCACGTCGAGTTGTATACTGTACCCAATTTTGGTGAACAAACTCGAAAAAAAATTCCTAGGGCAGGCCTTGATCGAAGGATACTGACATGCTCTCTTAAAAAAGGTTGACCATATAAGCTTATACACAACTTTTGTGCGTCACATCCTCTTGAAAAAATTCTTCAGCACATTTCTTCTAGTTCTCTGATGCTTACTCGTTGCATCTTTCATCCTCTCTCTTTCTCTTCCAACCTCTCACTCTTTTACTGTCTCTTATCACATCAGCTGAGATGGAAAAGGAACTCCACCCACAACAGGTATACTCAAGTAGGAAGGCAGATGGTGGCTGATCGTGCCAGGAGATGAAGAGACGCCGAGAAGCAAATAAGGAACGCTCGGCTGCTTCTCCATAGCGAGAGAGCATTGGAAGAAGAGAGGACACAGAGAAACAGATGACATGATCACTCTCATGAACTGAATTCTTGAGCCGCTTTTGCACTTTGGTTTTTCTACCTTTCTCTCTCTCTATTTCTTTTTTTCTCTCTCTCTCTTTCTCTCCCTTTGTTTCTTCTTTCTCTCTCCATTTTACTATCTCTATTTCTTTTTCACTCTCTCCATCTCTCTCTCTCTCTCATCGAACACTCGGCTTATTGAGGGACACCAAACCTTTTGAATGCAGAACCATTGGCTTACTCTTTGTAGATGCTCCCGATTGCCTCTCCCGTAGTGTCTACTTTCTTCTCCCATCACAGATTCCGAATGCAGATCAAAAAGGAGTTACAAGAGAGTGGTACCACCTTTGCAGTTGTCAAGAGGGATATTCAAATGGCCGATGAGTCTTCAAACCCTCGGGACTCTTGCTGACACCCCGCAGCTTGACAATACTGGAACGACACGGGAACGACATGGGAATACACAAAAAAGAATGCGCATTTATGTACACACGCGTTCTTCTTATTTCTGGTATTTTTTCTACATGGTCGAGAAATAAACAAGTTTACTAGCTTATCGCTTTCAAAAAGCGTTACGATATTGGTCCCACAGCGGAATGCAGAATATTGTTTATGTTTGCCAGTGTGGAAAAATTGTTCATGGAAATTTGAACATGTGAGAAAATGGTAACGAAATTAATTCTAGTTGCACATCGAGAAAAACGTTGAAAAATACGAGGAATACAATTTACTTTTTCTGCAATGCCGAAGAAGAAAACGTAGCGAGAGTGAAAAAAAGAGAGTGAGAGAGCGGGTGAGAGAGAGAGAGAGAAAGAGAAAGAGGGTGAGATTGAGGAAAAAGCGTAACTGAGAAGAAGACCTCATGAAGCGGAGAAGTGACCACTTCCCTCATGGTCAAACAGATATAGTAACAAAAAATTGTTCGATCATGGAAGAGGGAAAGAGATAGGGAGAGACAGAGAGAGGGAGAGGAGACAAGTAGAACGAGACGGAGCAACAGAGATCGTGACAATGGGCATGTTCAAGTTAAAAACAGTTAATACAGTATTAAAAACGTCAAAGAATAACACTAATTAGTAAAAAAAAATGTAAAACTAATGAGACCACGCTTTGGCAGGTCGATGATAAAGGAAGTGGGGTTGAAGCAGAGGCTATCTTCCTTATATGTTTCGGGCCAAGTGGGCGCGGTTCTTAAAAATACAAGTTGCCAACGGAAGAACAGTGGTCATTCGCAATGGCAAGCGAGAACAGCCCCTTCTCCCGTCCGGAAAGGGTAAGCGAGGGAGTGACACGAGCATTCTTTCCAGGGCAAAGCACCATTTCTCTCACTCTCTTCTCTCTTTCTTTTACTTGTTTTGCACATCTTACTTACTTTTTCTTCGCCTCATGTAGAAATGTTGAAGGCAGGAAGTACAAGCATGTTCCGCATCTGTTCCAAAGCGGGAATGAGTAAAGAGAGCAAGAGGGGAAAAGAGAAAAAGAGAGCGAGAGAGACGGTTGGAGACAGAGAAAGAGAGAAGGAGATAGTGAAAGCGGGAGAGAGTGATTGCGAATTTTCGAATCGTTCGTGTGGTAGTGAAGAGGAAGGAAGATGAAGCCGTAGGAGAGAACACAACAATCACTCAACTTTGAACACTGACTTATTTGAGATTTTTAAACCATAACGGAAAGACAGCCAAGGAAATGTCAGAAACTGTGAAATTGCAATCTCCTAATTGCACACAATGAGATACAAGTTTGCATTTATGAATGCAATGTCATCCTGGCAATTTCGCCCACAATATTCTTCTCTTTGTTTACTTTGTCTGATCTTTTCAGCGTAGCCTGCTCTATTTTGCGAATGACTCTTTCCAGTTCGTCGTCTTGATTTCGTAGATGCTCAATTCGTGAGTCAAGTGCAGAAAGTTCAGCGGTTTCAGCCAGGGGCATCCGTGATTGACAAATCTAAAGTTTTGAAACAGCCATACACTTTTCTCTACAGGACTTACCACTAGCTATGATTCTCGCTTGGAAATACTGATATAATAATAAGATTTGAAAGTAGATGAGAATGAACTTGCTGCCGCAGCTGCAGTTCTCTTCTCTTCGAAGAATACAGTTGATCTTCAATGACTCGGCGAGAAGCCGCGATGCTCAGTCTAATCTAGATTTAAGCCTTCACACTATTTTGTGATAACAATGCTAAGACATTGGAACATTTTGTTATTCTTAATTGGAAAATACCGTTTAACAACTCGTAAACTCGAAAAAAAAATAACTAGGGGCAAATAAAAGATAGTATAGTGCCGTCCAACATTGTTGCGTACGCAATTAATATGATTATTCCGATTAATTTGATTTATTAAATTAATTGAAATAACACAAACTCATTCAAACACAAAAAGGCCCAATAATGTTGGACGGTACTGTATGTAAAAAGTGAATAGACTAGCCAAGTCGTTGTTCTTCTCCTGGTCTTGAATGGAAGCGAGGATCTCGCTTGCCCTCCTCTTATTCTCTGAATTCTGCAATTCCACTCTGCGCACCGCTGCTCCGATCGATTGCCAAAATGTTGCTCTTAATGGAACCATTCACTCAATGATTCTACAGTAGTACATTAGGACCATTTTGAACGTGCGTCCTCAAATACATATATGTGAAATAGGAGGGTGGCTAACAGCTACAGTCAAATATTTTGGCCGAGCCATATTTTGCGCGCCCGTTATTTTGTAGCAAGTGGACAAAATGGTTCAAACTTTGTAGATGTATGTATGTTTTAGACAGATGCGAATAGATCCACGCTCATTAAACCATATGCTAATTATTCAGTGAACTTAAAAAAAAAACTTTCCACTTTCATGCAATTAAAGAAGGGCGATCACCGAAAAATGATGCAAGATTTCAAACTGCTGCCGGCCCTTCTCCTTCGGAGCGTGCTATTTTCGCGCCGCTGGTCTATGCGACCCGCGACATCGCACGAGAGAATCAGAGCACACGCGCGGGCCATACGCGGCTATTCAATTATTCTTCGGTCATCTTCCTCCTTTAATCATTTGTGGAAAGATTGTTTCAAGTTTAATAGAGTTTTATATGTACATATATATACATATATCTATAAACATATATGTATATATTTTTTTCTTTTCTTAGTTACGATCAATTATATAATATACATATGTATATATGTATTTCCATTAACATTATTTGAGAAAATATATAAGCAGGTTCTGACAGAGTGGACTCTACGGTTACTTTGCTGCTCGTCGTTCTAGAAGTCGATTCCGTCTGTTCAAAATAACAAGTTTGCTCTCAAATGGAAGAAAAAATAAAGAAATTGTAAAGAAATAATAAACTCTTATCACTTTTAATTCTCAGTATTTTTCAGTGGAACTCTTCTAACGTCTTCTTGCGAGATTCTTCGTGTGCGATGAGCATCTACACTCGAAGTTTCGTGCTGACTCTTCGGGGGGCATTCAAATTCCATCTCGGCTGTAAATGTAGCGTAGATCTGCTCGAGCTCCTCCTGAACTTTTTCGTTATTCTTTTCTTTTTCGTCTTCGTCACATAGGGACTAAATTAGAAACCTCAATCTCGGAAAGAACGCTAGCCAGCGACAACTCTTCTGGTGGGTTGAACCTTGAGAGCATTGTATCGTATTCATCCATCTTCTAGTAAAACCAATCATCAATCAAGGCTTGAGGCAGAAATGACAGCATAAACTGATTGCTGGATGGTTCGTCTGGCACTCACTTCTTGCAAGAAACGCTGAGTGTCCAGGACACTGTTGTTGATGTCATTTATGAGAAGAGAGACTCGTTTTGCTCGTTCTGCCAGAGCCGTTTCCAATTCTTTTCTTCGTTCTTCACAGCGGCGTCTATTAATAGAGTATACATATGTACATTTATTATTGTCATAAATTTTTTTTTTGAATCACACTTTCATCTATGTACATATGTATATCTCGTGCTTCCAGAATAAAATAAAATATAAAAAGAATTTCGTTTAAATTAGAAGAACCCAATTTCGTGTAGTTTATTCTTGCGAAGCTCGGCCCGATAATGCGCAGTGAGAAGCTGCTCATTCCTCCTGACCGCTAGATATGATTTCACTCGTGCTTCCTAAATCTTTTCTTGCAGTGAGGTTGATATCGACAATGACGACGTCGTGGGAATAACCTTTAATCTTTCCTGGGCTGCAATCTGCTTTCGTGACCTTTCGCCTTTCTCGCGCTTTGATGTTTTCTTTTTTCTGGAAGCTTTTTCAACAGTCGTCTTTTTGGCATCCATTTGTTGAAGGTTGTTGATCTCCTAAACATTTGTTTACTTTCTTCAGCAAACTCGGCAAGCGCGGAAATTAAAATTTAAGTTTGGAGTGGAAATCTGACTGGAGTAGTTCGTACTCGACGAGAGGCTCAGTCAGACTTCGTTCCTCTTCGGGAAGACCGTAAAGCGCAGTAGAGCGTGATGAAGGAAGAGAGCGAATAGAGACTGTAGAGAGAAAGAGAGACAGAGACAGAGACGGAGAGATGGAGGTTGAGTCGGAGTGACGGAAGAAGGAAGCTTGTTTCGCCTGCTTGGACCACATGCGGTTTGCCAGCATTTACAAAATTGATCCCTTATATAGCTGTAAATTCGACGCTGCTGAGCTGGCTCTCCAGAACAACAGTAAATGACAAATGTCGTCAATGCTATGCGCATGTTATTTCTTTGTCTCAGTTCCATTGATCTACTCTGAAAGTTGTACACTGGGTGAAGAAGCACAGCAGTCTGATATCGTTGTTGTGTAATATTAAATAACCTTTGCAACAATCGCATATGTCTGCCAGTACACATAGTAAAGCAGTCTAAGCACACTCCGGAAATTAAGAAAAAAAAAACAAGAACTGAGAAATTGAACCCAAAGGGAGTAAACGTAAAGCATGAGAGGAATGCACGTAGCAATAATATAGTAACTATTTATGTAGATATTATTCATTATCATAATCAGTGGTCGAATTGTAAGAAAGCAATGAAATGCAGAAACTCCCATTTTCATTAAATTAGGAAGAGTAAAATGAGCTGCATTCCAAGGCAAATGATGTTAGAATCATAAAAAGAATTTTTTTGACAATGAAACAGCTCAGATACGACAGACATTAATTGACTCTCAGAACTATTACAGTATTCTATAGTCTAATTAAAAGCAGAAAAGAGCAGAACATAATTGATTTCGTAATCGAACGGAAACTGGCATAACAACTTGACGAGGTCTGACAAGTATGAAGAAGATAGCAGAATGGTCAAGGGAGTCAACCGGTTAAGAGCGCGTTTTGTAAGTAGCACATAAGTGAAGGAACGCAAACAATAACAATAAGATTACATTTCCTCCGTATTGAGGATCTCACAACTTTTTGATCATGTTCTAAAAAAAAGTTGTAGTGAAAGAAATCTTGATCAGTGTAAGTAGCAAAAAGACGAAAAGAGATTCAATCTGCGTGGATTAAATGAATTCTATATGTATGTAGTAACTACAGAGATAAGAATGTTTTACAGCTCATGAGAAAAGGGAGAAAATGAAGGCAAGAAAACTTAGGGTAAGGAAGATTTGATTTGAACTGTGTGAACCGGGAGTTGGAAGTCATCGGGATTCTTCGCTTCCTTGGAAACGAGTCTAAGGCCATCGAGTGAGTGAAAGAACAAACATGAATGAGAAAACGAAGAAACACACCGGAAATATCAACGACAGCTTTGTACAGAATAACTAAGAATTAAGATAAAATGATTGCAATGCTGAGAAGTAAAGCTAAGCCACAAGGAGAGAGGAATGTACAGGAAGGTGGATTCTCTGGGGAGAGGCCGTAAATTGGAGAGTGAACTTCTGTCGTGATGAGACCCGCAGGGGCTATCGTAGCTCGCGTATTGGGAAGATATCCGTGTTATTGGCTCGAGACAACGGTGTTTGCAGACGAGTGATGGAACGCTTTCCGTCTTTGCTTCTCGATCGAGTTACCGCCAACTAAAGGCAATCCATCATTTTTGTTAACGCTAATTACAGTATGCGTTGAATATAAAAGGCGATATTTCGTACGTTCGATTAGCGGGCTGACAGTGATTGGGAGTGGGCGGAGTCTCGAGCTGCGCGCCCCGCGTCGTGGTAGTCGAAGTGGCATTCGACTTGGCCGATGAAGTGGAGGCCTGGCGGACGGCCGAGGCCGCCCAACGGGAAGACGCCGTTCGTCGAGTCGTCGCACCTGAGGGCGCCGCTGCGGCAGAGCCAGATTGCTGCACGGAGGGACTCCGGCCCAGCTCTCCCTTGATGAAGCGCTCCACCTTAAAAATACTCATCTTAACAAAGAATATTTTATCGTTATTTTTATTTTTGGATTCTTATAACTGTCCTTTCACACTTGTTCTCTGAATGGCAAGAAAGTGCCCGTTGAAACCTTGTCCATGCATGCTTCCTGGTAGTCGTGCACCCATCGCACTCCGTTGTACTTTGTGATGTTTCGAATGTCCTGCGGAATGTCTTGCTCACGCTCAGGGAACTCAAAGTGCTGGTCGAAGATCGGAATGACGTTCTTGTTGTGCTCAAAGGCGCAGCGAAGCTCAAACGATTGACATTGCTGTTGGCAGAGCAAGGAAAAGAGACAGAGAGAGAGAGAGAGAGAGAGAGAGAGAGAGACAGAGAGAGAGAGAGAGCTGATAAGACAGACCTCTTTATGTATCCAATCATCACAGTTGTGATCGTTGAGTAGACGGTCGAGTGAGTTGGGAGTAAGAACGAGGATGAAGTGCTTGGCAGCTTGGATGTTCTTGAGAAGAGAAGAGTCGAATTTGCCGGCGTACAGCTTGTCCACGTCGATGAAGACCTTGTACCCCCTGAGCTGGAGGAGCACCTTGATGAGACTCGCCAGTTGATTGCCAGTCGATCTCCGGTAGCTGATGAACACGTCAATCTGCTGTCTCAGAATCGCAATCTCGATGTCGTCGATGTGCTTGGCGTCTTAATTTTTTAAATATAATCCTTTCCGTTTTAGTTCACTTAATAAATATATATAAATATTATGAACGGGTGTGATTGGAATGAAAGATAGTATTGTATACCTTGGAAGGCTTGTTTGAGCTTCAGCCGATGGATGGGATTGGTGATGCCGCATGCCGTCTGCATGATGTCGTCTGTCAGAGAAGGAAGCAGACCTACGAGGAAACTCCTCAGTCCAAAGGCGGACGTTTTGTACACATAACAAATGCGACAAAGTGCTTATTCATGATGCCCTGACTTCGACTGATTCCAGAAGAGAGCATCTGATAGGTGTAGACAGAGAGTTCCGGAGACAGCGACATCAGGAACTGGTCGAGTTGCGACTCGTCCACTGTAGAATAGTCAGCCGCGATCTGAACGGAGTCATATTCCATATCAAATTTATTATTCTTTTTTCTTGTCAAGAGAAATGAAATGGAAACCTTGAGACTCTCGAGTTCTCTGATGAATCTTTTGCGAAGAATGGAAGACTTGATGCCGAGGTCCTCTTCGAGTTCTCTTTCGTTGAGATGCAAAAGAAGATCTCCATCAACCATGTTCCGCTGGAAGGCCAACGCGTACTCTTCGAAGCCAATCTCAACATTTTTATTTTATGTCGCCCAAAGTCATAATCATCGAAATAAATATTAAACATACTTCAAGATGTGCATTCCTCTGCGACTTTATATTGAATACAATGTGAAAACATATAGTTCCCTTTATTTGTTGTTTTCGTCTCAGCTGTCGCGTAATTTGTCATTGAAAGATCTTCCGGACTGGAAGGACGCGTGTCCCAGAGAATCAAAAGAGCCAAACGATAGAGAAATGCTGCCCACGCACGTTGCATCGCTCAGCCTATCAAGCCAGCAGATCAAGGGGAAGCTGGCATGGCTGCCCTTTCCCTCTGTTCTCTCTCTCTCACTCTCACTCTCTCTCTCACTCTCACTCTCTCTCACTCTCTCTCACTCTCTACCCTCCGACCCTACAAGGAATGCCAACTTAAAGTCCGGCTTTTCTCTCTGGCCATTTGATTGACCTGGCAAGATAAAGACAGCCCAAACACCTTGTTGTTGATCCTCTCTTTCATCTCCACTCATTTCTTCCCATGACAGCCAAGAGGTTTCAATCTCGTGGACCAACAATTATATATGGCCAAAGTAAGCGTGCGGATACCCAAGTTACACACACTGGTTAGTTCCTTATGAATCTATCACATGACACACGCAACCCCCAGGGCAACAAAGACAGCCTGCTTTTCACTCTTGGCACTCTAATCTCTCTCTCTCTATGTTTCTCCTGTCTCTCTCTCTCTCTCTATCCGTCTCCTGCCTCTCTCTCTATCTTTCTCCTCTCTCTCTCTCTCTCTCTCTCTTTCTCCTGTCTCTCTCTCACCCTGTTCTCCTGTCTCTCTCTCTCCCTCCCTGTTCTCCTGTCTCTCTCTCTCTCTCTCTCTCTCTCTCTCTCTCTTCTCCTACTAGATTTCTCCCAACCCTCGTTCGGTCACGCCACAGTAACTTGGTAGTCGGGAGAAGGACAGGAGTGCGAGAGTGTTAGAGGGAACCTTGGCCTCGGCACGTCTCTCGTCAATCTTTTCATCTCTTCCTCAACACTCAAACTATCTCTATTTTTCTCTCTCTCTCTTTTCCCTGTCTACTATCTCTCTATCTCTTTCTCTCTTTCCAAATTCGTCCCAACTTTTCAGCAGCGCAGGCAATATTCCATGTGGGCAGACAACGCATGGCTCGTATTGTAATACCACTCTGTGTGGTAGACAACGGCGGAGATGAATTGTGATGCTAAGTCAGGCGGGAACAGTTCGTTGCTTCGGCCACCCAGACAACTGGAGGACGAGAGAGAAAAAGGAAGATAGAGAAAGAGGGAGAGAGAGAAGAGAGGGAGAAGGATAGGGAGAGAAAAGGTTGAGAGAGTGAGAGAGAAAGAGAAAGAGTTAGAGAGAATTCGCAACCAAGCAGTGGCGGCAGCCAATTAGGAGTAGCTGATTGCAGGCGGAAGCTCTCCCGCATATATTCAAAGAGGGAGAGAAAGACGGTCACACCCCTCTCTTCTCCCGCCAGAGCTAGCAGCCTTGAAGGCGCCAGAGGGCAGTTCATGAATGAACATTACAAGGAACAGACCCGCATACTAACAATGCCGTTCTCGAAGGAGAGTGTTCTACTGAAAATGGCTGCGTTTCGGCAACATTGCCCCCTTTTCTCTCTTTCTCTCTCTCCCTCTCTCACTCCATCCATTCTCGATTGCCTATCAGCATCAATCAGCCAGCTTCTCCACTGGCCGCCTTGTCAACCCTGATCATCGGTACTCGAAAGTTTTGCAAGCCAGCGTTCGCTCTCTCTCTCATTCTCTCTCTCTCTCATTCTCTCTTTCTCTCTCCCTATCTCTCTCTCTCCCTCTGTGCATCCTCGCCTCAACCGATCTCTTGCCCCTGGACTACAAAGGAACACAGCTTTACAAAGCCACCCTCCCGCCTCGGCTCATAAGATGCTGATCAAAGCGCAGTGAATGAGAAGTGCCGTTGACACTGTCGGCAACTCGAGAACAAAGTATAACACGAAGAATTTAATCCGCCTCCCGTAAGAGTAGAGCACCACAAAAATCGGGTTCCACCAAAGTTCTGAGTGGTGGTGCCAGGAGATGTTCATGAAGTTAACTTGACGACCGTACAGATTTATACGACATGACCTTACAGCTCGCTTCCCATTTTCATCTTTTCGTGAATATCAATGTTTTGGAAGTATATTATGGAAAAGGGCGAGAAAAGGCTGTTTTCGTCCTTTTTCGCAAGCAGGCTGATCCTGCGGGTCAGATAGACTGGCACACACGTGGCAGGGCCACTGTACAAATTGGAGAAGGAGCAAGAAGAAAGAAAGTAAGGAAGGAAAGGAGAGAGGGAAAGAGAGTAGGAAGAGTTGCCAGGTTGGCCAAATTTCAAACGAACAAAGCGCAAGGGAGCACATGAGAAGATCCGCAAAACATTGTCGACAAGTGTACGGTACTTGGTTGTTTTGATGTGGCAGGAGATGGAAAGGGCTCACCTTCTTGACCCAGTACTGCACGTCGTTGATCGTCCAGGAGGGCACTTGTTGGGCGAGCTTGTAAGGCACCTGCAAGGATTCCTCCTTTCTACACCTCTCTTCTCGTCTTTGTATTTGGAACAGAATCAGTCCAAAAGGGTGAGCGAGATAAAATATGAAATTGAAGGAGAAAGAGAAATACGCTGAGAAAGAAGAAGAAACAGCGTGCAAGAGATCATGAGTTGGGGAACGAGAAAAAGAAAATGAAAAATTCTCGACCTCCTCGCCAATGACGGTGAGTGCCTCTGACGCGAACTTCGCAGCGACCTCATCAGGTGACGACGCGACTTCCTTCAGTGCTTGAATCGCGCCAATCTCCTGCAACGAAATCCACCGTAAACCTTGGACATTGCAGTGTGCACTATGGTGGTTGTTGATGGACAAAGAGCAAGTGAGATGGGTGTCTGCTGAAGGAGCGTGTGTGGTGGCAAACACAAAACAATCAGTCAACCGACACCTTCGTCACAAATTAGGCGCGGCCCATGCACCCGAAGGAGATAAATGAGTTCCTGGTCGGTGACTTCAACTTTGATAATAGAGGGCTATCTTGATAAGGAGGTTGTGGCGAGAGAGAAGAGACGCAGCCAGCGAGAGAATAACATCACGAGTCAAAAAGAAACGTTAATCGGAGACCTTTTCTTAGGTATAGTTTCTGCCTAAGAATGGCAGACTGAATTGGTAGGAAGGGAATTAAGTTTTAGACCTTTGCGTTAACCTTTTAGTTTGTCGCGGCATAATCATGCAAAATGTCACGACGATTCGTCTTGCAAATTATAGCTAAACATTAGGAAAAGATGAGTATCCAGCGAGAATTAAATCTAGTAGTTGAAACCAAATTCTGTCTCTTTCATTTTCAATGTCGTTCTTCAAAGATTAGCTATATCGAGGGTTCTTTAGTTCTCAAATAAAGCTTGTAATAATTTGCATGGACATTCACGCTGCAGTATTTTTTGTGTGCGCGCCGAGCGCTGAGGCTGATTTTCGGCTGAAAATTATGCTGCAGTGTTGAGTGCTGTCTAAGCTGTCATTCGCAATTAGTGTTAGCACCCGTCCCCATTATGGGTTCTCTCTGTTCGGTATGCACAGACATTCATCATTCCGTCGCAGCACAAATCACAACGTCTGCAGTTTGGCGCATATTTCAGCATTTCTACCTCTCCGCGTGGCTACTTTTCACATTCCATCAATTTTAGAAATTACATAATTGATGTTTGAATTGTATGAAGAAATTATTTGGAAGCTAGAAACAGAGTTAGTTTAGAAGAGGATCAAACATGTGCATTTGGAAGGAGACAAAGAAAGGGGAGAGAGATGTCATTTCGCGCAACTTCAGCACCCACTTTCACGGAATAAAACCGTTCAGCTACCTTCGCACGAACGGAAATTTATGTTTTATGGTTCCGTGCTAAATTGAGCATCCTTTCCACTTATTAGTAGCGGTCTCTTAATTTCCCACGATATCTTCTTCATTTCTCCCCGGATTCTCCCAGTCACTCTCTCGCTGGCCTTGTCCTTCGCTACCGTTCTATTCTACAAGAGAGGAGTGCATTGATTTCGCGAGAGAAGCAGAAAGAGAACTAGAGAGACTAATTGATTGGAGAGACGAGAGAGACGTGCAACTTCAAGACTACAGAAATAGACTCTGCTGAGGCTATTTTTAGTTCGGGTACAGATATGATCATCTTTCGCTGTCGTCAGTCTTCCCTTTTTACACTCGACGAAATGGCGGTAATCTTGGTCACATTGCGTTTTGTTCGCTGCCTTCTTGGGGCGCCAGCGAAAACAGATGAAATGAGACACAATTTGTGGCAACTTTGATATGGTTGATCAACGGAGAATAATAATTACCAGAGAACTGTATTCAAGACTATTTGTTAGAGGACTTTGTACGCTTGCTGCAGACAGAAACAAAATACTATTTTTATGAACACCAAAGAAGAGACAAATTCACTTATAATTGCAAGGAGGAATGATAAAAATGAAAAGATAAGAAAGAGAGATCAGGGAGGGGGAAAGATGAGTAAAGAAAAGGGAAAGATCGAAGAATGGCAATTCAAATGTAACACTGAATCACGCTGACTCCTCCCATGACCCGAAACATTCTTTTTCACACGCCGCTGTTACTTTTTTTGTTACTATCAACCGAGGCATTTTGACCTTTGGGTCACGGAGCCGACCGATTGGGCATGGGCCAGCCATTGGTTGTCTCCACCTTATTTCAAACAAAGTGGTGACCGAGAGAGAGAGAGAGAGAGAGAGAGAGACAGAGACAGACAGAGAGACAGAGAGAGAGAGAGAGAGTCAAACAAGAATGGGTGGGAAATAAGGAAAGAGAGTGGGAACAGAAAGAGAAAGTAAAAATGAGAAAGAAACAAAAAGAGTGAGAGAGAGAGAGAGAAATGGGGGCAACTTTGTCTTCGCTCTGAGAAGCTTACAAGGGAAGTGGAAACTCTTTCGGACATAATCGGTGAAAGAATCTTAATGGGGGTGGGCTGAGCCAGAGGCATTGAGTGGACAGTGCCTTGGATGCCCTCTTGGATGCCCCCTTCTTCCCCAAGTGTCCCTCCACTGCCCCTAACCACGAATCATCCCCGGCGACTGGGACCCAAATGACGAAATTCACTCATGGTCATCAGAGCTAATCTTGAAGTGACAGACAGTTAGAAAAGTGAGATATCATGGGGAAGACGGAGACCGAGACATAAAGACGTAAGTGGACTGATTGTGCAATGTCGGCTCTTCTACGTGTATGGTTCAAAAAGGGGAAATAAATGAAGCGTCGAGGTGTGTAGCGAGTCACCGCAGTGGGCACTCTTTCGAAATCCCGTTTCCGCTTTCTACTTCTTTAGACCGGGGAGTGAAACGTTTGACACTCATTAGGCGGGATGAGAAGCGTGGTGACAATGGCAAATTGATGATGCCAAGAGGGACCTTTTGATGGAGAGAATGAGAGATGCAGAGAACAATAGTGGAGGAGCAAGAGAGAGAGAGAGGAGACAGCGAGATTGGGAGAGGTAGATTAAGAGAGAGTAAGAGAGAGAGAGAGAGAGAGAGAGAGAGAGAGAGATAGAGAATGACCTGCCCATATTTACGACCAGGGGCGCCACTGTCCGTTGCCGGAGCCTGCAGAGGTGACGCGATGAATCGGCGACAACTTGCTAACTTGCTACTCCCCTATGCCTCTGTTTCTCTGTCGCTCTCTCGTGATCACCCACTCTCTCCCTCTCTAACTTCCCTCTCTGATGACGTAAAAGGAACAGTCACGAAACATGCGCCGGTATTACTATTTATTATCTACTGGCGATCATTGCTCATGCATGTACAAAACGCGATAGCACAGGGAACTTATGTAGCGAAAGAAGAGTACAGAGATAGAAAGTGTCGGTAAGAGAGAGAGAAGGAGAGAGAGGGAAATGAGGGAGTTTGGGAATGAGAAGAGTTCACAGGTTGCCGCGCTTCCAGTGAACTCGGACAATCGGATGACTCAGACAAACCCATTTAAGCGAGTCAATCTCTGACGAACGTAGGACATCAATGGACCGATTGCTGAAGTGGGTGGAAGAGAGAGAGAGAGAGAGAGAGAGAGAGTGAGCCGAGAAAGAGGAGAGATAGAGAGAGAGAGAGAGAGAGAGAGAGAAGACACACTGTGTAAACAGGTTGACAGCGAAGAGTGAGAAGAGTAGATAAAAAGTCTAATCTCTGAATATCTCCTCCCTTCTGTTACAGACAAGCCTAGTCTCGCAGAGTAGGAAGAGGCTGGGCGCGCGCCGCAGGGCAAGAAAAATAATGCATTTTCCCGCCATTTTCTCTCTCTCCGGTTTTTCCACTTCTGTTCCTAGAGCACTTTCTGTTTCTCAATTTCTCTCTCGACCTCGCCCTCTCTCTCTTTCCCCTCTCTCTTTCTCTCTCTCTTTCTCTCTCTCTCTTTCTCTCGCGCTCTCTCCCGTTCTATCTCGCTCTCTCTTGTCCGGCCGCTTTATCGTTATGAAGATCAGGCTGGTACTCGGAGGGAGCCTAGAATCGACAGGCGACAAAATGGAAGAAGGGAAGAAGAAGAGCGTTTCCCTGATCAAGTGATCAGGCAAGCGGAGCCAATGAAGAAGTGAGCAGAATGAATGGAGAGAAGGAAAGAGGAAGAGAAGAGAAGCAAGAATCTCCTTCTTCCCGTACCGTAGCGTAAGGATGGAAGAAACGACGAGTGCGAGACTTCTTGAACAGCGTCATCTTCACCGACTTCTCTCGCATGTAGTTGGTCGGCCTTCTCACGAGGTCTCCCTTCAGAGTCTGAGGGGAAGCAGCCGCTGCCGCCGGCGCCGAGAAGGGCGGCGGATTCAAGAGACGGGCAACCAGCCGACGCCCGGCTAAGGCAGAGGGGCGAGGAACGGGCGGAGGAGGAGGGGAAGGAGAGCGAGAGGAAACGGCCGAGAGGGGAGGAGAGAGGAACAAACGAGTGGGAGAAGCAGGAGGGGTCGAGGTGGGCAGAGGGGGAGGAGGAGTCGGTAGACGACCGCTCATCTTCAGAATGACACACAGGAATGAGTGATCGCGAGTGCCAGACACTGCGAACACACACGCACGTTCGAACTCCCGCTTACGAGTGAAGGGAGGGATACAGGGGAGGAGGGGCAAGAGGGAGAGAGAGTGGCCAGGGACAGAGGGGAGAAGGAGAGAGAGAGAGAGAGAGAAGAGAGGGGAGAGGGGAGAAGGACAGAGAGGAGAGGGAGAGAGAGTGGCCAGAGAGAGAGAGAAAAGAGGGGGAGAGAGTGGCCAGAGAGAGAGAGAGGAGAGGGAGAGAGAGTGGCCAGGGAGAGAGTGGAGGAGAGAGAGAGAGGAGAGGGAGAACGAGTGCGCACTGGGCGGAGTCGCAGCCTAGTCTGTTGAGCGAGAGAGCAGAGAGGAGGCAGGCAAAAGAGAGCGAGAGGGAGACCATCACGTAATACAGAGCTAGAGAGCAACAATAACCGTCTTGAGAGTTTTATCGAGGTAACAGGCATGAATGATGAGAGGAAAAAAAGTACAGAGAATCAGACAAAAGTGGGAGTTACAGAGATAGAAAGGAAGAGATAAAGCGCCTGGAGACATAAGCTGAGATGCTTGCTTCGCTGGCATTCTCCCCTCCACAAATGGATTGGGAGTGACACCTCCAGAGAAAGGGCAGATAAAGACAGCGAATGATAACAGTGGAAAGAAATGAAGAGGGAGTGAA
This sequence comes from Allodiplogaster sudhausi, assembly GCA_945643635.1. Taxonomy (NCBI): domain Eukaryota; kingdom Metazoa; phylum Nematoda; class Chromadorea; order Rhabditida; family Diplogasteridae; genus Allodiplogaster; species Allodiplogaster sudhausi. The sequence goes on from CALZFC010000117.1 coordinate 574,277, forward strand.
GAAGTGCGGAGAGCAGGTGATAAGAACACATAAATCATTCAAGGGTTTACATCACACTCTCTGGGCAGCTCTCCATTCGAGACCAATGGCAGCCAGAGATCACTCACTCACTCTATTTGTGGTTGAAGCAACTCATCCACTCGTGGGTATTCTCTGTGCTTTGATCACGTATGGCAATGAGCGAGGAAATGGAACAATGCATAAGAGTAGAGATACAGTGATAGAGAGAAAGATTGTGAGAAACAGAGAGAGAGAAAGATAGTGAGAAACAGAGAGTGAAAGAGAGATGGCGAGGGAGAGAATGTAGCGAACGAGCAGACATAACCACGCATAGAAAGGGAGAAATGAAGAATGATAAGGGCTCCTTCGGAGTGATGCAATGTACTACGACAATCATGTGTAGCAAGAGTGAAAACGTGTTGTGGCAGGGTGGAGAGGGACGAGACGCTGACAAAAGCGGAAATAACCGCGACTGAACAAGAAACTCATCGACAACGGAAAGAAGTTGCTCAAAGCGTACAGAAAATGAGAGGGCCGCGCATGCCAGACAAGGCGATGGAATTTCGGTTCTCAGTGATCGAAACGCTTGGCACTTTGAGAAAAACTAGAGCTTTTACGTAGTCACGTGCTGAGTGATTGGAGGGATTTGTGGCCAGCTTTTCATGATCTGCTCAGAGCGAATATAATCCCACCTAACAACGCACATTGGAGTTCTCTGTCATGGGTAATCGTCTAACAATAAGCCGAGTTCACGGGTGAAAAGATCTATAATTACTAAGAGGAGGAGCGAGTAAAGAGAACTTATTTTGATGAGATTTACTGGATGTTTCTACTTCATTTGATCCCTATTTAAGGATAGATTTCAATATTGTGAAGGCCGCTTCGGCCCTGAGCGTACCTTCCCCTTCATTCCTCCAATATCTCAAGAAGCTCACATAAATATTGTATAGAAGATCACCAGTAGCAACTTAGTTCGGAAATGGGAGATCGAGAAATTAAAAGGGGCAGATAGAGTCTCTTCTAGTTGAATAAGGAGCAGGAGGTAGCCAATGCAACCACTTCGAAAGTGTAAACTGAAGAGAAATACAGAAAAGTTGTAGAGAGAGAGAGAGAGAGAGAGAGAGAGAGAGAGAGAGAGAGAAGGAGTAAATAGCAAAGTGAGGTGAAAGAAAGAGCGAATTAACAATGGCATTTGGCAAGCCCTCCGGGCTTGGCCATCAGCCTAAGTTGGCGACTGCCCAGGCACTCTCGACCTCTCGAGGGGAAACCTGCTCAAGAAGAAAGGGAGAGAATGAGAATGAAGATGGAAAGAGAACGACCAAGGGAGAGAGGAGCATTCACCCCTTCCCTGTACTGGAGACAGTTATCACTGGCAACACTACCAGCATTCAATCATTCAAATTTCCGCAGTAAAAGGAGCGTGTTTGTTATCTGCTTTATCTGAAATGTTCAGAAGGATAACCCCTGCAGTGTTTTCTTAAGAATTGTTGATGCAGATTTTTGATGAGTTTTCTGCAACTTCAATGTTACTTATTATGACTCACTTATACATATGTACATATGTAAGTGTTTTCTTCAAATATATGTAGAAAGAGAAGAAGAAAACAGAGTGAAAAAGTGAAGAGGGGGAACTTTTCTCTGCTCATGGTCAAAGTAGCAAGGTTACAACCTAGAGGAGCCGTCAAAGATCGAGACGGATTAAGCATCCTTTGCTGACAAAGGCAGATTGGCCTGCCAGACGAGAGATTCGTTTTGACTGTGCTTTTAACAGTTTACACATTTCAATTCTGTTTGAGTAATGAGGGACAAGAGAAAAATAAACAGAGAGAGAGTTAAAGAGTGAGAGAGAGAGAGAGAGAGAAACGGAAGTGGGAATGAGACTAGAGTAAAATCATTTTTTCTCGTCTAGATTGGTGGAAAAAAGTGCGAGGTCGCGAGAGACCAGTATGGACCATTGGGGGGCCGTGTACGTGAGATACGAGAGGGGCGGAGAGACCACGTGGAGGGCACAGACCAACAGACAACGGCCGTGAGGCGGATATCGGATATCTCCTGATGGATCAGCCCGTTGTTTGGATGCGCAAGCTACTCTCTCTCTCCCTCCCCCCTCTCCTCTCTCTCTCTCTCTCTCTCTCTCTCCCTCCCTCTCTCTCTTTCTACAAAGACGACGTTCGCATATGTATGTAGGTGAGCAGAGTGACTCATCATCAGCCTGGCATCTGTGTGCTGAGCAGAAGAGAGGAACGCAAACTCATCATGTCCTGCTGGTCTCATTGCAATTTCTGCACTGCAAAAATTGACGAGATAAGGAGGCAGATAGAGAGAGAGGGAGAGAGAGGGAGAGAGAGAGGGAAAGAGAGAGAGAGAGAGAGAGAGAACGAACCGTTGTATGCAGAGAGAGCTAGAGAAGTGAGCAGAGGAAATAAAGGATAAAGATGATATAGTTAAAACATAAAATAAAGTAGCATTAAAATGTGATTAGAAACTGTGAAATTTGACAATTTTGGCTCTGTTAATAATATCAACTGTTTCCAATGAGTACATAAGTGAGTCTACAGCAGACACATTCTTATTGCTCGGTCGCTTGGGGAGTGAAACTGTGAAAATGAAGGAGAGAGTGCAAGAGAGAGAGAGAGAGAGAGTGGGAGAGAGAGAAAGAGAGAGAAAGAGGCAGAAAGAGAGCGAGCAAAGAGAGTGAGGGCAGGGAGATTGTTGTCAAGAAGTCGGTTGCATCAAAAGCCAACTATTTATCTTATGCGTGGGCGGTCAAAGGTTTGTGTGGAACGAAGGAGAATCGAGAAGAAGCCCTTCGTCTGCATAAGAGAGCGAGTATTCGACCTCGCTGCTAAGCATATCGAAACGACAAAACGCGTTCTCTCTCAACCTTTTCTTATCTCTTCTTCCTGGCTCAAACAATATTTCCACTTTCCTTATTCCTAAGGTAGCACTGAAGCAGAAGCAAGGGTCAAAGGCTCAGATCGTGTTTGGAGAGCGATTCCATTGTACAACAGATTTTGCGCGTACCGCGCTCCTCTGATCGTTTGGTCCGATTCCCGTTGCTCCCCTCTAACGGGGCAAGTCCTCGCGAATGAATTTGTATATATATCCGCTCTAACAATGTGATTGATGCATCGCTATTGGAACACCGGAAGCTGTTTGTCTGCAAGATCAAAGGAATAGACGACAGAAATTGAGAGAGAAAAATTTTTGAACAATTTATTTTCCTTCTAAATATCTTACAGTAATTGGTGTGGAGTGCATGCTTGGTAACGACGCAGAGCTATATGAAAAGCTACGTCAATGTACACTGAGACAGAGATTTGTGATTAATTTACTGATGCGCAAATAAATATTCCAGCGTGTTCGATTGCGCAATGTTTGGAAAGAAGCGAAGAATGCGTGAGAAAATTGAAAGGCTGAAAGAAGCGAAGAAACCGTGACAGGCAGAGATAAGAGTACCAACTCAGAGATACAATACAATTGCACGAGAAGAAGACCAGCCAAGGAGTGTCTTTCTAGCACATTAGATATACGAATCTTGGAGATAAAGTTTAAAAAGAAGAAAGTAATGTTGTGGGAGTCGCCACTCGCCCCTGATAATTAGTACACGCGTTGTGTGGAAGGAATCTCGTCTTCCCGCTGGGATTCTTCTTCTTCGAGAGGCAAGCGCCAATGGCACTCATTTTGAACTCAAAGCACAAAGTAGTCGCAAGTATTGCACACGAAGTAGAATCAGTAGAAGCAGTCCACGAGTGCAAGGACTTTCATTGTTCTCTCCTAGTCGTCCTTATTACGACCTTTCCAGTCAACAAGTTCAACGAGGTCGGGACAGACAAGGAACAGTGAAGAGGGAGGGGTTGTGTAGGAGAGAAAGAAGTCTGACCTCGAAGATGTCGAGCTTGTTCTGGTCCTTTTTGATGACTGCCTCCATTGTGAAGTGGAAGGCAGCGAGGGATTTCGCCTCGCGGCACTTGGACTTCAGCATTGGCAGGAGGCTTCAGAATGGAAGAATGGAAAAGGGTTCAATGTCATGCAGTCCGATTACATTGCATCTCAGTCGCTATTATCAATCGTTAAAATATGTAGAATATCCATGTTTCAAACAAATAAATAAATATAATATGTTAAATGGCAAGAATGTGGGTGTGCTGACCGAACAAGCCACTCCTTGGGCCTTCCATGGGAGTGCTTCTGGTGGTCGGTGGCGAAGGCGGTTGGGCTGTGCGTGGTCAGGAAAGGCTCCACCAGCTGCAGCGTCCCCGACTTCATCACTGCCGTCTCCATCTCCTTCAATTTTAATTATTAAAATGTTCAAAACAAATTATTCGTGCTTTTCAAGACAACAACTTTTTTTAAAATTAAAGTTAATTGGTAATTACTAAATATAGTTATTTGGTCATTACTAAATACCTCTGTGGATCTACATTCCATATAGGAGTCCTAAGGGTATGTTGTGAGGAACGGCTACGGTATTTGCGGGGAGAGTCTAACGTCGGAAAGAGTGCAAGAATGCATCCGAGAGGGGCGGACCCGGTTGCTGCCGAGCATGCAGATGGCGAGACAGGCGTAGTAGCGAGTGATTGAATCCTGCGACATCGCCAGCATGAACAGCCACTCCGGCACCTGCAACACTATTCCATTCATTTTAGAATTATAAAATTCATGCATGTCAAAAGTAATATTGACCTTCTTGATAATAATCTTCTTCTTCGCCTCACTGCAGGAATAAAGCGAGAGATTCGCCAGAGCAAGAGCAGCGTGTCTGAAAGATGCAGAAAAGTAGAAATATGAAGAAAAGAGAAAGAGAATTTTAACAGTTGAAGTTAGAGAGCAAATAATAAAAAGAGTGATGAACCGCAGCGTTGCCGGATTCTCCGTCGCTCGCTTGCACGTGAGAAGGATGTGGTCGAGGACACCGAACTCGATCAGCCTTCAAGGACAACAATCAACAAAGAAATAAAATGCAGGTTGGAATTGCCGCCCTCTCATCCTCGCGTGCCGCACAAACTCGCTGCGTAAAAATAGTAACGCGAATGAGAGTCTCACATAAGTTTTCTGTGGTCGCCCTTCTTTAGAAAAAAAAAACAAAAAAAAACAAATTGTAAATTTTTGTCATATATGTAAACGATTTAAATAAAAACACGTTGAGGTAAAAAAAATTGATTGTTGTTTCCGACCGATATGATGTAGCTGTGCTGTGCTTGAAGAGATTCTCCATTATACTCAAGCTCATGCGCTGTTGATCGGGATTCTGAAAAAATAAACACTTTTTTCAAAACTATTATTGTAAAAAAAGGTGAAATCGAAATATTGGCCTTGTTGAGCTTCTCAGCAGTGTTGACGACCTTCCGGAGGTATCCCTTGTTGACAATGAAGTCACGATTCAATTGTGACATACACTCCTCCAGCACGCGACCGCTTGCGAGTCGAACTGAAGCATGTATACATGCTAAGCATTTCACTAAAACTAAAACTAAATGCAAAAAAATTTTGTTTCAAGAAATGAAACCAGGTTCGGAAGACGTGGTGCATATGAAGAACTTGACAAGTGATTCCAAGTATCCCTAAAGATGGCGATATTAACAGCAAAAACGAGTATTGTAGATGCTCCCTTGACCTGATCCCGCATGTAGTCGCAGAGAGCGTAGGAGAGGTCGTGGGAGATTTTCGGGAACATCCACGCCTTTGTCATAACTTTGCCGAATATTGCGCATCCCTTGAAAATCTGTCCGTCACTCGGGGATTGCAAATTTGGGTATTTTAGAAATAAATTAGTGATTTTCACAGCTAAAATGTGGACGCGCAATTTTACTTATTAAAAAAAGTATTAGCCTCGACGATATGCTCATCGGTGGTTGCCTGGAAATGAGCGAATGCTTTGTCCATGAATGTCTGGTACTTGCTGAGCTTCGTCTTCAATGTGTGCATCATCATTACCTGCAACTACTTGTTCACTATTTCCCTCTCCTTGTCACTCTTGCTTTCCAAAGCAGAAAGTAGAAAGAGAGAGCGATAAGATCAAGGAATTTGCCTCTTCTCGTCTTCATGGGCTAATTTCTGTGTGCACGAATGTCACTTTCTCTTGACCGTTGACGTCAGCAAAGATAAAGTACTGTTGAGAAGAGAAAAGAAGAACGAAAGAACCACCTGCTCCGTCTTCGAATGCTTTGTCAGGGCGGGGCCTTGTACCACCGAATCCTGCTGCAAATCGACGCGAATTCATAACTTTCATCCGAGGAAGCAACTTATTCTTCACAATCTTGAGAATAAGTAGATATGTAATATTATGCAGATTTTATATGCATCTTTTTCTTTCGCACAGTTAATAGAGTTTCTTGCAGCAGGAACAGTCTTTGCTGTCTCCGGCATCTCAGTCTAATTTCCATGCCGACAGCGCCCTTCTTTGCTAATTCGGCTAAATCCCTTGTGGCAAAGCGAAAATCTGTCATTCTTCTGGAACGACAACCTGTCCTATGTAGGTCTGTCATGAATTTAAGGTCGAACCCCACAAATTTGAATCCCCCAATGTGATGGCAGAGCCATAAACAGTTCTCTGTTATTCCATCTCTGGAACACGAATAAATGTAAAGCAGTAGGCAACATCAAAAATAGCGCTTTTCAATTCTCTATTTTGGGAACGTCCTTTCATGTGCTATCACTCTTTTTTTCATTTTGCTCTCACTTTCTATTCCCTCTCTCTGCCACTCCCGCTCTCTCTCTCTCTCTCTCTCTCTCTCTCTCTCTTTCTCTCGCTACCTACGGCTCTTCATTTTCATAAGAGCAGACGGATCAAACAAGCGGATTAAGGCAACTCTGCTCTCGCTGCGTCAGGTTTTACTCCTCTATCTGTTGAGTATTTGCCACAAGCATAAGTATGCACTTTATATAGTGTACTTTTACTTTCCTTTTATACTCTCTCTCTCTCTCTCTCTCTCTCTGTGTCTCCTTCTCTGTCTCTGCCGTTCCAATGCTCTCTTCTTGTTAATGTACAGAAGGTTAACCGGGAAGAGCGGAACACGATTGGTGGAAGCGTTGCCCGTGCGGGGAGCGTCGGTTGCGATGGGGGAGAGATCATCGAATGTGACTTCGACCTCCGGCCCTGCTGGCATCTGCCCCGCTTGCGAGCCCTCCGACTGCAACCATTACGGAAAAATAGAGAAACAGTCTTTGCACTAAATAAACTTTGCATCGCTGTGAATGAAATCTAAGCCAGTATGAAGAAATGCGCACCTTGAACCGTCGGTATTCGGATTCTTTGCGGGCGGAAGCAGCCGCTTCTTGTTCTTGTGGGCACGGCGTGGACAGGGATTGCTGCAGTGAAGAAGAGCTGAGAGGAGGATTCCTCCGAACAGGTCTTACCTGGAGTCGACTGAGGGTCACGGTGTCGGAGGAGTTCGTTGTGGCCGTGGCCGAGCTCGTCGAAGGAAGCACCGCAAAAGCAGAAGAAACGCTTCCGTTCGTCATTATTTTCTTCAAACAATACCTTTGTATTGTAATAAATTTCGAAAGGCCGGTAATATTCTATGTATTGTAGTACTTAATTGACGATTTCAATGCAACTACTGAAGTAGCGACTGAATTAGTACGCCACCCTTTTCCTACTTAAGGATAGTTCCTCTTGAGATCACAAGGCGAAGATCACAATTTTGACATGTTCGTGAATGTCAAAAAACGGCTGTGCGGAACACGTAGATCAAAGCAAGATCAAATAATTGCCGGATTAATGGAAAAGGAGCGAATGACGTCAATGGGAAGTCAACGGGCAACAATTATAAGAGATTGTTGAACGAGGCTGCGCGGGTGAAATGAGGCATGTCCCCCTCTCGACAATGGGCAAGCAGAGAGAGAGAGAGAGAGAGAGAGAGAGAGAGAGAGAGAAAGAGAAAGAGAGAAAGAGAGATAGAAAGAGAGGGGAGTTAGAGAGACAAGAGAAAGATGAGATAGGAAAGAGAGTGCGCTAGAAACACAAAGAAAACGACGAATTAATCGCTTTAGACATGTATGACACATGCCTTTGAAGAGAGGGAGAGGTCATTCCACTCTCTCCATCTCCAATCCTCCACATACTCTTCCCACAATGTAGTATTCCAAAGTGATGAAAGAGTGATCGTTCTCTAACCGTTTCGGGTATTTCGTTGAATACGTCGATGGCCTCGTGGAGATGGAGAAGGCCGGGTGGCTGGAGAGAGTCGGAGTCTCCGTGGCGGAGGATTGTGGGAGTGCCGCCGTTGGAGAGGGAGGGCGTGCAGCGGCCGTTGGACGGCGCGTCGGACGGCGCCTGAAGGGAGCAAAAGAACAATTAAGGAGGATTTTATCAACTTGAAATAAAAATTGCGCAATTTTAAAAGTATTGTTAATTGCAAGCCAACACTCGGCCCAGCCGGATACGGAGGAGCACTTTTGGGGGGCAGCGAATGTCCTGCAAAGCAAGCAAATTTCTAATAAAAAGAAGTTAATTACTAAAACGAAATAGCGCAGTTGAAAGAGACGAAGAATGCTGACCTCTGTCGACTCCATTAGTGGAAGCGGATTCCGAGGAGTCGCTGAGATCGTCTCCGTCCAGCTCCACCCACAGGTCGTCCGTTCTCAACAATCTATTATCTTCTACGTAGGTATACTAGCATTTCAGAAACCATAACTGAAGGAAAAGTCAACTTTCATCAACTGTTTTTGCTGTGTTTTGAACCTAATGCAAAGATTGTGAATATTGCGAGGATGCATGGAAGGCGGCGAGCCACGCATTTACTCAGCTTCTTCTCAGAGCAAACTCCACTCGGGATGACGACTCCGTTCACTGGAGAAGCAATCAGAAGTGAATTGACGGAAACGGAGAGGGAGAGAAAAGGAAAGCACTAGTATTCATCACGGAAACTGTCACGACGTCGGCATCTCAGAGCACGAATCACGGAAAGAGTACGATGCTTAGCGAGCCTTGCTGTGCATATTATTCTTTTCTTATGGAAAGTATAAATGACGCAATTCAAGGATCAACCACGTGAGGGGTTGTTGTTCTGTTTATTGCATGGAAGGATTGAGAAAGACGGAAGCTGGAATACAACGGGATATTGCATTTCAGTAGAAAAGAAAGAGACAGAACCGGCTTATACTTATACCGGCCATCCCGGCTCGTGTCCAACGAGACAGTCTGCTCTGCTCCATCCCTCACCGTCTCCCTCTCCATCTCCTCTTCTCTCACTCTCTCACTCACTCCTTCTCTCTCCCCCTCTCATTCTCTCTATCACTCCCTCTTTCTCTCTCCCCCTTTCACTCTCTCAACCTTGCTCTCTCTCCTTCTCTCGTTTTGTATCATCACAGTGCCATCTGCCACATTCTCCACATGCAAAAAAGCTCGTACGCTCGCGAAAGTCATTATTCCACACTTGCGGCGGACGAGGCTAGGCGTCAATTCCTCATCTCGGGATTCTCAAAGAAGGTTGCTTCCTCTCTCTCTCTCTCTCTCTCTCTCTCACACTTTCTCTCTCTCTCTCGTCCTCTCTCGTGCTTTCTCTCTCTATCTATCATTTTCTCGCCTTCTGCTTCCTCCTTTCTTCGTCTTGTTAACCACATTGCTCTTTCTCATTGCTTCCAATCTTCTAACCCCCGTAAAGAAACAAAGAGGGAAAGAGAGAAAGAAGGGAAGTGCAAGATAGCAACAAGAGAAGTGGGGGAGAGGGACTGAATTATTCCAAGAGAGTGGGAAAGAAGGAGAGAGAGAAAGATAAAGAAAGATAGAGACCCCCAAAATGCTTGCTCATCGTCTTAGGTGCATCGCCCACGTCCATTTATTCGTGGATTGGCGCATCGGCCACCCACCACCCAGCCACCTTTTGCATTCACGCAGCCAGGATAAGAGTAAGAATGAGAAAGAGAGAGAGTGAGAGAGTGAGAGAGAGCGAGAGAGAGGGAGAGAGAGAGAGAGAGTGGGAGAGGAAGTGAGAGAGGGAGGTAGAAGAGGATAGAGACGGAGAAGAGAGTAGGGGGGAGGCAACGAGAAAAAGTACATCCAAAAATACAAATATGTATTTGAGCAGGGGCAAAAAAAGAGGTCGCAGACTGCACTCGCAATGACAAAAGTATCAATTGCGCGTGAAGGAGTCTTATTTACTGAGGAATGTTTATGGGAAAGAAGTGAGCAGACTGACAAAGCGACTACAGGGGATGGGATACAAAGAGCAGTACTCACTCACCCATCCGATAGGCGAATTCAATTAAGAGTAGGTGAGTACATGGGCGCATGTACATATACATACATATACATGTGTATATAATATTTTGACTAAGAAAACTGTTTAAAAAATAGACAAAATAAGGATGGAAGCCATAAATTCTGTGATGCTCCGCGGGATTACACGAGAAATTCAGAGTGGCGGTCTGTCTAGGAAGGGAGAGCGAAGAGACTGCGGCGATTATTCAAATGGTGACAGCGTTCCCCAAAGAAGCAAGGACAGCCCAGAACAGACTGTTTCAGATCTACCAAGAAGATCATCTCCATTCAAAAAGACATTGCTACACTGACTCTTCACTCAACGACAAAAGGAGCAACCTCAGCTTCGCACCCTGGGATTCTTCACCGCAGAGACCTCTTCTGCAACCTTATCTTTCCACTTTTTCTCTTTCTTTCTCTGTCTCTTTCACCTTCCTCTTCTCATTATCCTCTCTTACTTCACATTCCTCTCATTACCGGCCAATCGTTTTTGAGAGATTCTAACCGTCTGTCTCTCCGCTTACCTCACATATACTCTTTCTCATCTTCCTCCTTTCCCCTCCTCCTCATGCACATGCTTCTAGTCACCGCTGCTTTTATGTATTTCTTGCCAAAGGCCTTTCTCTATTGGACTCTCTTCTCCATGTGCATTCCTTTCACAGTCTCATGTCTCACTGCCCATTGGAGCAGCGACTCTCCAGTCTTTCTTCTTCTCCTTCTCTCGCTTCGCTCTCTGCTCGCCTGCTCTCTCTCTCTCTCTCTCTCTCTCTCTCTCTCTCTCTCTCTACCCAGCCTCCGTCCATGCCCCAGGAGCGGCTCGATTAATTTATACTTGATTACATGGAGTACCCGCAAGAGAGCGCGAGAGGACCCTTCCTTTTTCTGCCTACCTCTTCTAAAAGAGCCTCTCTCGTCCGTCCACCCCTTCCTTCTCTGGTGTCTCCTTTGCTCGTCTCTCTCATTATGCTTTCGTTTTACTGTTAATTTACAGCCTATTTTTGGTTTTCCTGCCAACTTAAAACTTTTCTTCGCCATCTTTCCGCTAATTTTCGTTTTTATATACAGATTTTGTTTCGTTATATAACTAGAACAATCATTCCAGCTTGTGTCATCCTTTTACCTTGATCGCACAATAACAGATCTACGACCAAATGGAGAAGTCCCAAACTCACATCCTTCCCTGGTTGGATTTTCACTGACATACTTTGCGAATAGCAAAGAATTGCGATGATAAAGAACTCTGTTGAAGGAGGTCGATGATTGAAAAGTCGGTCAGCACCAAGAAATATGCAGTTGGAACAGAGCAATAAGAAATACACTTAAATATAAAACCTTCAAGCAATTGACTGTTTACAGATTTTACTCGCTGGATACAAAGTTAGATTTTACCACGTGACTGGTTTGCTACTTGGAAGTTGAACTAATACTATTAGACGCGAGACAGCTTCAACCAAATACATAGATACAGGTGAAATTAACAAATGCTGATAAAATGAATGAATGGAGCATAAGTCGTCTCACGGGCCAGGCAACTTTAGAAGAGAGACTCTCGAATTCTCTCGCTTAGGGCACATTATTGGGCATTTATAGGATGAAGGAAGTGGCGAATTGAGCAGAGAGAAAAGAGAAATGAGACTTGTCAACTCCTTTCGCAGAGAGAAGAGAGGAGGGGAAGCATAATTGTAGCTGGCATAACATGACCAGCCAAACGGCAACCACCCGCGCATTTTTCTCTATTACTCGCTTGAACAGGACACACTATAAACACTCAAATTATTCCTGAAAGTAGACTACTCAACATTTTTTACTCTGTTTTCTACCATATTCAAATAGGCATGGCACGGAATAACACACGAAATGTATGTAACTAGAACAATATTTTAAAATAAAGTCTTGATAATAGATCTAGGCAGAGTCAGAGTTAGAAACAGTCTTTTTTCTTATTTGCAATAGCGAAGTTAAACAAGAGCGGAAATAGTGAATAGAGTTCCTGGTCATAAGCTGCTGCCCTTTCCTAGTTTGTTGACAGCGAAGAATGCGAGGGAGAGAGGGAATGCGAGATAAAGAGAGAGTTGGCACCCCTTTTCCCGCGTTGGAAAGCTAATTTATATCACTTCTATTAACTTAATTACATGCATCGTCCGCATTCCGCTTCACTCAACCCTTCCAACTTGTACCTCAAGCTGCTTCAACTCCTCTCTCACCTTCTACCGTACTCTGCGGTCATAAGACCTTTCCTTCTGGCTGAATCACTATCAAAGCTCCATGTTACCCACGCCTTTCTTTCTCTCACTCTCTCTCTCACTCTCTCTGTCTCTCTCACGTTCTCTCTATCTTGCTTTCTCTCATTCCTCTCTATCTCCTTTTCCCTCTCGTTTCCTCTTCTCCTCTCTCTTCTTCTCTTTCTTTCTCTCTCTCCTTCTCTTTCTTACTCCTTCTCCTTTTGTAAGTAAATTTGCCCTTGGAAACAAGCCAACAACAGGCCAAATTCGAATTGGCTTCGTTTTCCATAAATGTCACCTTCCAATCAGCTCTCTATCCATCTCCCTCCATTCTATTGTTCCCTTTCTCCTCCCTCTAAACTCTCCTTCTTTTTCTATCTCTCTTCTCATTGCAGTCCCGAAAAACGCATAGCTAGCCAAGCGAATTGAGGCGTGGATTCTGCTTTTCTTGCAAATTATCAATTCAATTTCTGATAACCACTTTCTGGTAAAGTAATAAAAGAAGAATAGAACTCGTGGATAGCGGTCCTCTTACCTGCCGTGAGGAGAGCGCGTGTTGGGAGAGAGGGAGTGGGCGGAGTGGTAGTGAGGGCGGGAGTTGCAGAGGGAAGCGTTGGCCGAGAGGGTCGCCATCGTCGTGTTCATCTTCTTCGATGACGAGCCTGTATCAGCAGAAAGCTTTTTGATTATTATTAAATATATTTATATGAAAGTTAAAAATCAAATGTCAAATAAGTAAAGTTGACAGCATTAGTGGCAATTTAAGCATAAAAAAGTTGAAATGAAATTGGAAGGTCGTGGACAGAAGAGACCTGAAGCAGAAGCGTCTTGCCGCGCCAGCTGAGCTCTCTCAAAAAGATTTCTGTCAGAGCCAGTGACATCTTCCATTGTTGTTGTCTTCGATCGGACATCCTGCAGAGATTCAGCATTACAACGTTGACATCAAACCTACGCTTTTTTCTTAGCCCTTCCATACTTCTTCCCGCAATGATTGCGACAGATGCTAAATGTTTCGAGGTATTCTTCTTGCCAAATCAAGATTGCAATCCCATGACAGCATCCTGGAAGTCGTTGTTGTGCTGCCGCCTTCCTTGGTCTTCACCTTGGTGAGCCGGACCGCGATGTGACTGCCGGTGGCGCTGCCCGTCTTGTTCCGCATGAGGGGCGGCCTGCCCGGACGGGGCCCCCTCCCCGCTAAGTCTGGCTGGCCGCCCGCGCCCCGCGAAGGACGCTGCTCACTGGCGCCGACGCCACGAGACAGATTGGAGAGGATGAGAAGAGGATGGAGAGGAGAAGAAAGAGGGAGGACGGCGGGAGAGGAAGAGGCCGAGCTGGTGGCAGACGAAGAAGCTGACGAGGTCAACGGGGACGGAGAGTCATTCGCAGCTGCCACTCCCGACACGCTCGCTGAGGAGACACGCACTGACGAACTGCGAGACAGCGTGCTAAGCAGGAGAGAACAGGCAGTCAGAGAAGAGGGAGAGAGGGGAGAAAGAGATAGAACGAGGAGAGAGCAGGCAGTCAGAGAAGAGGGAGAGAGAGGGGAGCAAGAGATTGAACGAGGAGAGAGCAGACAGTCAGAGAAGAGGGAGAGAGGGGAGGAAGAGATAGAACGAGGAGATGGCAGGCAGTCAGAGAAGAGGGAAAGAGGGGAAGAAGAGATAGAACGAGGAGAGAGCAGGCAGTCAGAGAAGAGGGAGAGAGGGGAGGAAGAGATAGAGAACGGAAGCAGATGTGGCGTATTAAACGGGAAACGCGAATAGGCGATAAATTAAAAGCTCCTAGCGAAATATGTAAGCAAATTTGCTTAGATGGAGGAGAGAGTAATGCTTTTCGTTGGTCTCTGGCATTTCTATGAGTATTCTTGAAAAATAAGAAAAATTAATAAATCCCGTCTTGCATGTCAGGATATTCATTATAGTTGAAAAAGAAGAAAACTGTCGGAAGAAAGACTCCAGAAAAGGGAGAATGAGGCAGCTGGCTGTTTCATCTTGTATAAATATACATACATACATACACAGATCTAACAAGCGAATTCGAATTCATATGACGCTGAGGAGCAACATACGTATGTATGTGGAGTTATCTAAGAATTAACGCAAAGAACAAAGGGGTGACAAACTATCTGATTGTGTGCAGAAAAGGATCACATTGCTTTTTCAATGGTCTTATTTTTTTTTATCTCAACCCGGTTTTACAAGAATGGGCCTTTTCAATAGATCACGTAAACGAGAAAGAGCTTATTAATATGCGTAAAAGAAGGAAGAAAAGAGCCAACGTTAGAGAAAAATACTCCACAAGCAATAAAGCTATGAAGGAAAAGAAGTGCATATATGCATGGACTCAGTATGTACATACATAGTACATGTAACAAGTAGTAAACGTGATAGTTAAGAATGGGGATTGCTTGAAGCAGTAAGTAAAGAAGAATAAAGACTCCATTACTCGATTTACACCCTTCACTCTGAAGTCGTCCTAATCAACATTTCATGCCTGCCACGACAAGACTACGAAGCATTTACTGGATGAAATCTAAGAAAATCCTGCCCTCCCTCGCAGTAACCATCGGATGAGCATCTTAGAATTGTTTGCGAGGGTAGTTTCAACAACTCTTGCCGAGTATCTTGTCATAATTCGGGATCTAAAGACGCAACCTTTCTGAGAATTTTCATGGATGCAAGGAAGTAAAATCATTGCATGTTTTTGTGTCTTTTTTAAATGTAGTTCACCTGTCAAATTATATGAAAAAAATAAATGAAATTGCCATATTGAGTGGAAGTGCATATTGATAATATGCAAAGGTGAATGAAGAGACCGCCGGGAGGAAAGAGGAAAAAAAACAATTTTGGATGCTAGATAAGGGCAAGAAAGAGGGCGGCTAAAGATGAATGAAGGGGAGCAAGAGAGGAAGAGAGAGTGAGAGAGCACGAGAAAGAGCGAGAGATAACGAGAGAGTGAGAGAGCACGAGAAAAAGTGAGAGATAACGAGAGACTGAGAGAGCAAGAGAAAGTGTAAGAGATAACGAGAGAGTGAGAGAGCACGAGAAAAAGTGAGAGATAACGAGAGAGTGAGAGAGCACGAGAAAAAGTGAGAGATAACGAGAGACTGAGAGAGCAAGAGAAAGTGTGAGAGATAACGAGAGGGTGAGAGAGCACGAGAAAAAGCGAGAGCTAAGGAGAGAGTGAGAGAGCACGAGAAAAAGCGGGAGCTAAGGAGAGAGTGAGAGAGCACGAGAAAGACCGAGAGATAACGAGAGAGCACAAGAAATAGCGAGGGATACCGAGAGAGTGAGAGAGCACGAGAAAGAGCGAGAGATAAAGAGACAGTGAGAGAGCACGAGAAATAGCGAGAGGTCAAAGTAAATGTGTATATACGCTCCTTTTCCGAAGAGGAGCTGCGCGAGACCTGTCTCAGAAGGCGGCTTCGCATGCGTAAGCGATACGTGAGGCAGATAGCGAAATCGAGCGGGAGAGAAGAAAGAGCGCGAGTGGAGTAGAGAGGTGAGAGATGGAGAGAGATAAAGTGAAGGGATGAGAGAGACTGAGAGGGAGAGACTAGGGGAAGAGGGAACGACGGAGAGAGGGAGAGCGGGATAGACCAGAAGAGGGAGAGACCGAGTGAGGGACAGTGGAAGAGACCGAGAGAGGGAGAGACGGAGAAAGTGAGAGACGAAAAGAGTTAGACAGGGAGAGATCCAGAGAAGGGAGAGAGGGAGAATGTCAAGTACTCCAAGAGGCATGCGACAAGTACGAAAGAATATACATAGAGGAAAGAAGAGTTGGCAGCCACAAAAATACAGTGTTGAAAAAGAAGCAGAGGAGTCATATAGCAGAAGGGGAGAGCGTGGAGTTGGGGAGTAATTTGAATATTGAGATAAGTTATCATGTTCATAGTAAGGATAAGCTGAAAGAAGTGAGCCCTTCAGGACTAAGAGCTCCTCTGATCTATCACTTCCTGCCCGCACAATTCAGAAAGATTCTCACTAGAAAACATCATAAGAACTGCCACCAAATTCGTGCCCTTTCACACACGAAATTGGCTGTAGAATGACTTGGCAGACATCCTCTCATACACAAAAAGACCCGTGTAAAATAAAGATAGAAGTTAATACATTCATGTTCTCTTGAATAAAATTGCGTGTAGAAGTGGACGAAATGACAGCTCAGGAAATGAAGCCGTGGAGATGTAAAATAAATAACAAGCCTAGCATCTGGTAACACTGGAACTGCGCGAATGGGAAGCCCCAACCTAACCCTTTTATGTCATTTATCCTGTAAGCTTGCATGGGAAGAGAAGAGAGGAAGAGACAGATAGAGGGAGAAAGAATGTTAGGAAGAGGGAGAAAGACAGAGAGAGAGAGAGAGAGAGAGAGAGAGAACGAGAGAGGGATGGAGAGAGAGATACAAAGGGAGAGCGGAGGAAGGCAGCCGCAGAGATTGCCCCAAGCGTCTCATCGCCTCATGCAGCCTCCGGTGCCCTCAGCTCATTCTGAATGTTTCATCCCAGTAGCAAGAGAAAGCAGGAGAAGGGGAGAGAGAATCGAGAGAGAAAGAAATAAAAAGAAAGATAAAGAGAGAGATAGAGCGAGAGAGAGAGAGAGAGAGAAAGAAAGAGAGAGAAAGAGAGAGAGCGAGAGAGAGAGAGAGAAAGAGAGAGAGAGAGCGTATTAAAATAGGTGGAAAACATCAACATGTGAAAAGAGAGAAGAAGGATATAAGAAAGGTATTAACTAAAACATAGAGAGATGGAGAAAGGAGAGAGCACGCAGACGGCGAGAGAAGAGACAAGCCATTTGACAGAACGCACCCGCGAGAATGGTGAGTGAGGGATTTAAATGTTTCTCCCGATGTGGAGGTGAATGGAGACAAATGAGCAAATGAATCAAAACTAGAAGGGGCAGTCAGGGGAGCTGTTGCAATATGGAAAACACAGAAAAAAGCCAAGAAGTCTGTTATTATAACACAAGAAAATAAATATGCCTTCTAGAACTACAGAATAATAAATGAATAAATGGGTGAAACAACTTGAGTTGCGTATAAGTTCCCTATGGTAAGCTCTAGTTGTATGTATGTATGTAGGGTCATACTCCGTAGGAACGGAGCAGAGCTAGGTCTGCAGTACATGTACGTACATACATATATGCTACAATCTACCAAAATAAAGTGGTTGAAATGCCTATATAGTCGCTACGAGAGAGCACCTGAAGTCGATTGTGCTTTAGCAAGGTAAAAAGAATGCATGAAATCTTGTGACAGCCTCTTTCTCTTTTTCTCTACCTTCTCGCTCGCTTTCTTCCTTGCTCCCTTCTTTCTCTTTCTTTCTTCCCTCCCTTAATCTCAATTGACTTCAACATCCCTCTCTTGTAGCATTTGCAGGTGTGAAGGCTCCTCCTCTTCCCATCGTGGGAATTAGCGACTTTATTCTTAAGGATTTCTTTCTCCTTATCTAAATCTGATCAACTCTGGCACCTCTCTGCGGGTCTCTCCCTCTCAGTCTCTCTCCTCGAATTCCATCACTCTCTCTGTCTTATCTTTTTCTTTCAGCCTTCCTTCTCTCCATCTGAAAATACTTTCTCGTCTAGTGTCCTCTCCATTTTCCTCACGAGGCAGAGCAGCTTAAACTGTTTAATGGCAAAGAATAGCTTTAGTCAGACAGTCTCTCTCAAACACGTTCTCTCTGGCCTCTCACAGTCATCACCATCTCTCCCTTCTCTCCCTCTGTCTTTCCTTTCTCCGTCTCTCCCCCCCCCCTCTCTCTCTCTCTCTGTCTCCCTCTCTAATTATTTATTTCCATCTCTTTTGTTTTCAAAAGCTCTCACTCTCTCTCTTTCTCTCATTATCCCAATCCATCCTACTGTGATTGACAGCCTGTAATCATTGCACACCGAATCTGTATCATTATTGAATTCTTCCCCCCCCCCATTGCAACTAAATCGTTGAATCTTTGTGCTAATCCTCTGTCACCATATTCATCATTCGTGGGAAATGGAAAAAGGCAACCGGTAATCGTTGCAAATTGGCGTCTCTCCCTTGCTTGTTAGGTTTCACTCATCCCTACCCAAAGTGGAGGACAACAAAGGGTGTTTCACACTCACTCAACGATCATTCTACATATTATATTAGAAAAGGAAGATCAGGAGTTCATTGGCGCAAATTCAGAGTTATTCAGGTCGAAAAACATGAAGAACTCCTGACGGACAAAAGAACTGAGAGTGGAAGAGGAAGAAAATAGAAAGAGAATAACAGGGAAAGAATCAGCTCACTTCTTATAGGGTAACTGAATCAAGATGGATTCCTTGAAGGCAAAAGCGTTCTGGGCACGACCACATTGAGTTCCGTTAAATTAAAATACATATGTTATGTTTCTCGATGAACGCGAGATATAATCACCGAATTCCAGACCTTCTAAAGTCTCGACGGTTAAGAAGAACAAATTGTGGGTGATATGAAGTTTCGTGTGCTTACGGTTAGTACTTTCTTTTGTGCAGATTGAAGCGGCGCCACCATACACAATGCAAAATATGGTTGAATGTATTGTGCTTTGCTTGACTGTTCTGCGTACCTTCAAGTTGGGCGGTTTCTTGAGCATGAGCCGGGAGGGAGAAGGGCGAGCGAGGGGAGGGTGGCGGAGGGCCGGGCCCTCAGACACAGACGCCGTGGCCACTGAAGACGACGTCGTGGAAGGGTGCCTGCAGAACACGCACAGAGGAATGAGGGAACACAAGAACTGAGGAGAGCGCGGAGTTGGAAAGAAGCTCACGCAAGAACAATTCTCTGTTCAAAGACAACGGCAATTCAAAGCGAAGTCCCTTCGACGCTGAACTTTGCTTCCTCCCATGGGAGTTGGCCGAACATGAATTATAAATTAGCCATTCTTAAAATGGCTATCTTTCTGTGCGAGTGAAGCCTCATTTCAATTGGTTGTTGGGCGAGTGTAAATTCATACAAACCATTGCATGTATGCTTTTACATTGCACATATGTATGAACATACAATTGACATTTGCATGAATAAGAAAGTGACGATGAAAAGGGAAGCAGAAGAGAGACGCAAACTGAACAGGACAAGGAAGAGTTTCGAGGGAGGGAACAAGCACACTCCACGCCTGAAAGCAAGGAGAAGACAGTAGAGTTTGCATCAAAGGCCAATTCAACCAAATAGCACGACACGCTGATCTATTCTTCGAGCATTTATGACACCCAATCATATAATTTGGCTATCTTCTTTTCTTTTTTCCTTGTTACGATCTCTAACATTTCTTCCGGCTCAAGAAAAATGTAGCTCATTCTTATGCGTTCTTTTTATATGCCTTTAAGACGTTGTTGTGCTGAAGTCGCATGGTGTTGATGATATCAGACGTCTTCAACAGGAGAAGACAAAGATTGCCTCATCCTGCTGAACGATTCTTCTTTTGTCACATGCAGGCTAAAGCGTGGAATCTCTCAGCTTATGGTTAACCCTCGCGCTGATTATGAGATAATACTGTCTTTGTGTGTCCGCGCAGAATTAGGTGACGTAAAAAGTGAAAGGATGTTTCCCAGTTTAATCAGAGGCGAAGAATCTTTTTATGTGCGTCATTTTTCATTCCATATCACGCTGAATGTGCTTATACGGTGTGGGTGGTAGAAGAGAGCGGGACTTAGAGAGACTGAGATAGATAGCGAGAGAGGGAGAAAGGGAAAGAGTGGATGTGATGAAGAGCCGAGGAGAGAAATTGATAATCAGAGAGAGATAGAGGGAGAGAGAGAGATAGAGGGAGAGAGAGAGGGAGAGGGAGAGAGAGAATTTTGTGTGTATTGTTAAGATAGCATGAACGACGCCTTCTAACGAATGAAACAAAAAGTCTTTGGCTTGACATATGTATGTATGTATGTATGTAAATATCCATAGAATTCAATTTTTCACTCCCTATATAAATACAATACTTTTATATTTGAATGGGGGAAAATTGGTATAGATACGTAGATATATGTATGTACGTATCTATACGATACATACATACATACATTTACTTCACTGGCTTTTGCTTTTACATAATTCTCCACATAAATTATTTTGGACGAGATAATTAAATACGATGGTGAGATGAGCTCGTCTTCCCTGCCTGGGAAGCAACAACAAAGAGGACAAAAGCGCAGAAAAAAAATGAGAGAAAAGGATTGCAAAGAGAATAAGAAGGAGTTTGCATTGACAGGGCTGGCCAGTTCTTTCAATTCATTTTCTTTTATTATGCCAATATGGAAGCTTCAATTATTATTCGCATGGGAAGAAAAAATAGCGCGGGCAAAGTTTTCATGGGATTAAGAGAGCCTCTCTGTAAGGATCGAGGAGCGCCTGCCCCGAGGAATTTTTGTTTAGTATAAATTTGATGATTTGTTTTGATACTAACCAAAAAAAGAAGATTTGAAACGTTTGCCATTCTTCTGAACAACTCGCAATGTAGATGGCATCTCATCAAGAAAACATTAAGAGAGCCTCTCTGTAAGACTCAAGGAGGCTTGTATAGGCGCCTGCCCCGAGGAATTTTTGTTTAGTATAGCGTTGTAAACTTTATGAGGGATGTATCCCTTGTTCATAACGAAGTCTACGCGGTCAGAAAGTTTAGAAAAAAATTTTTCCCTTAGATATAAGTCGTAATGTTCATAAATTTTGGATGACCATATCTAACGTTATACTTAATATTTCTCAATATTCTTTTCAATGTTCGATTCCTTGTCGAAAACTACACAAAAAAGTCCCAGATGACCATTTTCAAAACATTAAAATTTTTATGACTTTTGGTCAATTGAATTTTTTGAAAACTGGTTTTCAGGCAATAACTTTTTTGTTTGGTATGCATTTCAAAAAAACGAATCATCCATAAGAAAGAGCAAGAAAAAATACACCTAATATGTCTCTACGACGAAAAATCTCTGATACTTTTTTGGGTATCTGCATTTGAATATGGGTTTCTGAGCAAATTTTGGCTTTGGCTGCAAACCATAATTTCTTTCAAAGTTCATCAATTTTAAAACGGAATAGTCCATTCGATGTAATTTTTTATCCTCTTTAAAATGGTATATACTTTGTATGCAAAAGAAATTAGTCTAAAGGCCTAAAATTGACTTTTTTTTCCAAATTCTGGTGTTAAAATACTCATTCTTTGGATTATTAATGGGTCATATAGACCGAATTACAACATAATATTTATTCTACAAGAAAGAGTGGTTGAAACTGAGTCGGATGCAGCTTTTTAATCAAAATCTGAGGATACTTTTTTTGGGAATATGTATTTGAATGCTGACTGTTGAAGGTGATATTGCTGAATATTTTTTGGCAATTATTTCAAATTAGTTCTTTTGAAACATCTAGCACCCAATAATGGGTATTCCAGGATTCTTTGAAGTTCTTTCATGATATAACACTCAAAAGTACTCTAAAAGTCAAGAAATTTCATTTTTACGAGCTTAGAAGGCGAAATAATTGTATGAAAACTCCTTCGAAGCCAACTATCAGGTCATTTGTGAATCGGATTACCAAAAAGGTCATAACCATTCGAAAGAGCAGAGACTTTTACATAATATATCCTTCGATGAAAATGCAAAACCTGTACATTTTTCAGAAATTTTGAAATATCGAAAAAAATCGGCGACAGGATTCGACTATTTTGAGCTGTTCTGCGAAAGCTGTTACCAATGCAACTTATGTTCTGAAAACTGTTCCATTAGGTTGTTTGAGACGAGAAACATAAATTTGACGTTCATTTTCTACTTTTGAGTACCATCCATGGTACTTTTGCCAGAAGAATGAAATATTATATGCAGAAAAATTTCATTCTTTCTCTCTCTTTCTTGTAGAATAAATATTATGTTGTAATTCGGTCTATATGACCCATTAATAATCCAAAGAATGAGTATTTTAACACCAGAATTTGGAAAAAAAAGTCAATTTTAGGCCTTTAGACTAATTTCTTTTGCATACAAAGTATATACCATTTTAAAGAGGATAAAAAATTACATCGAATGTACTATTCCTATTTAAAATTGATGAACTTTGAAAGAAATTATGGTTTGCAGCCAAAGCCAAAATTTGCTCAGAAACCCATATTCAAATGAAGATACCCAAAAAACGTATCCGAGATTTTTCGTCGTAGAGACATATTAGGTGTATTTTTTCCTGCTCTTTCTTATGGATGATTCGGTTTTTTGAAATGCATACCAAACCAAAAAGTTATTGCCTGAAAACCAGTTTTCAAAAAATTCAATTGACCAAGTCATAAAAATTTTAATGTTTTGAAAATGGTCATCTGGGACTTTTTTGTGTAGTTTTCGACAAGGAATCGAACATTGAAAAGAATATTGAGAAATATTAAGTATAACGTTAGATATGGTCATCCAAAATTTATGAACATTACGACTTATATCTAAGGGAAAAATTTTTTTCTAAACTTTCTGACCGCGTAGACCGTTATGAACAAGGGATACATCCCTCATAAAGTTTACAACGCTATACTAAACAAAAATTCCTCGGGGCAGGCGCCTATACAAGCCTCCTTGAGTCTTACAGAGAGGCTCTCTTAATGTTTTCTTGATGAGATGCCATCTACATTGCGAGTTGTTCAGAAGAATGGCAAACGTTTCAAATCTTCTTTTTTTGGTTAGTATCAAAACAAATCATCAAATTTATCTAGAATATGATTATAAGTGCATATACTACATTTTTCTGCATAGCGTCTTAGGAACATAAAATTTGACAACAGAATAAATAACACGGATCTTGCAATGATTATAAGTGCATATACTAAAGGTTTTTGTACATCGCTTAGATTGCTCAAGCTCGTGGTATTCTGTTTGTTACATTGCACTTCACTTGGTAGACGCACTAACGATTTATATGGTAGCCGATTATAGCATTATCGAGAGAAAAGTACAGAGGGAGGCAGAAAGAAGAAAAGTAGAGGATGTCGGGGAGACGAGGATTGTTCAAGAGAATGTGTAAAAATGGCAATGTAATCCTTCGCAACTGTTTTTAAACGCAACAGTTTCAAGAAAAGGAACAGTGAACGAATTATTTTATCTATTTGCCCTGTGATAAGTGAAACTATGCAGTGTTAAAGTGCAAACAAAAATGCATTTGTGCTTGTCATAGGAAACTAATTTTGAAAATCGAATGTCGATGTGAGGGAGGAGATATTTGTACATCTCTGAGGAGAGGAGTCCATGAAAAACAACGCGTCTAGAGGAAAAAAATTAATTAGAAAAAATACATCGAATAAACTTAGTGGAGAGCCACATGTACATACATATGTATGTATATTTCGTGCATTTATGGAACCAATTAAGAGTTAAAGGTACTTAGATATTGAAAAAATAAAAGAGTGATAGAGAGAGAGAGGAAGAGAGAGAGAGAGAGAGAGAGAGAGAGAGAGAAGGGAAAAGAGAGGTTGGCCGGAAGTGAGTGATGGAGAGAGGAAGAGACAGAAGGGGGAGAGAGGTTGGCGTTAAGAGAGTGATAGAAAGAGGTAGAAAGAGCGAGAGGGGGAGAGAGGGAGAGAGAGAGAGAGAGAGAGAGAGAAAGAGAGAGAAGGGGAGAGCCGGAACAGCTCGAGTATACATGGTCTGCGCAGCGAGAATCCGACTCGCCCTGCCTTCGTTGGGTTCTTGTGGCATTGGAAATAGGCTTTCTCTCCCTCTTCTATCCGCCTTACTCTCTCACTTTTCTATGGTTCGTTCATGCATGGAACAAGAGGGAGAGACTATGCGAAACATGGAGAAAAAGTGACTAGCAGAAAGGAGGAGAGAGAGGACTCTCGAAGGAGAGCGCAGAGAAGACAGAGATCAATACACACGCCCTCTCTCCTTCAGGCACTCGCACGATGCCAACTGAAGACTTCCTTCACCCCAAGTCCGGCCAACAACGACAGCTCCGCTTCTTCCTTTCTCTTTCTCTCTCTATCTCCCTCTCTCTCTCCCTACCTCTCTCTCATTCTATCTCCCTCTCCCTCCCTCTCTCCCTCTTCCTCCTTTTATCTCTCTCTCTTTCTCTCTCTCTCTCTCTCCCTTTCTATCTCTATCTCCCACTCCCTCTCATTCTATCTCCTTCTCTTTCTCTCTCCTTTTTTCTCTCCCTCCCTCTCTCTCTCTGCCTCATTCTATCTCTCTCCTCTTCTCTGTCTCTCTCTTTCTTTCTATCTCCCTCTCTCAATCTCTCTCTCTCCCTCTCTCTCTCCCTCTTTCCATCTCCCTCTCTCTCGCTCTCTCTTTCTATGTATCTCTCCCTCTCCTCTCTCTCTCTCTCTCTCTCTCTCTCTCTCTCTCTCACTCTTTCTGTCTCTTTTCCATTCCAGTCCTCTTGTTTTCATCAATATCCTTTGCTCTCTTTATCTGTTATTTCTAATGGTTAGCTGCGTTCGATTCTCTGAACTTTCTTGGATATAAGCATTTTCTGTAATCTTAGGATATCACTCACAGTCTCAGAAATAAGACAAAATACTTCCAGGTTATACACCAAATAAAGAAATAAGACAAAATACTTCCAGGTTATACACCAAATAAAGAAATAAGACAAAATACTTCCAGGTTATACACCAAATAAAGAAATAAGACAAAATACTTCCAGGTTATACACCAAATAAAGAAATAAGACAAAATACTTCCAGGTTATACACCAAATAAAGAAATAAGACAAAATACTTCCAGGTTATACACCAAATAAAGAAATAAGACAAAATACTTCCAGGTTATACACCAAATAAAGAAATAAGACAAAATACTTCCAGGTTATACACCAAATAAAGAAATAAGACAAAATACTTCCAGGTTATACACCAAATAAAGAAATAAGACAAAATACTTCCAGGTTATACACCAAATAAAGAAATAAGACAAAATACTTCCAGGTTATACACCAAATATAGAAATAAGACAAAATACTTCCAGGTTATACACCAAATAAAGAAACTAGTTAACTAAGTTACGCTATTTCCGGGACTACCGCTATTTTAGGGAGCTTAAGAGCTTAAAAGAGCTAAGAAGAGTTTAGGAGTTTTTAGAGTTCAGGGTCTCAGTTAAGCGTAGGGAGTTAAAGAAGAGCTAATCAGTTTTTAGCTGGAGTGTAAGATGATAAAAGAAGACATCAAAGGCTTTAAGAAGAGTTCAGAGCACGACAATACACAAAACATCAATTGGCATAATTTTATTATGTACTATGTATTTCAGATGACTGTAAGTGAACCTGGCCGCGAAAACTGCGGTTCCAAGCGTTCGAAAGGAACCGCAAAAACAGCAGTTCCATGCGAACGGAAGAAACCGCAAAATTCACAGATCCAAGCGTTCGCAAAGAACTACAAAAAATGAGCGGCCACGCTCATCGTCGTTTTACAATAAAAAAAAACTATTTAAAAAGGCCTATCCCGGCTCCACTTCACATAGAGCTATCGCCGCGCCAAGAAGGCCATCTCAGCTCGACGGCACGCCGAGCCAAGACGGCCAACTCAACTCCACTGAACGCAGAGTCAAGAAGGCCACATTAGCTCAGCGTAATGCAGAGCGAGGAAGCCAGAGTCAAGTTGAGGAGCAACCTCAAGCTTGGGAAATTAAACCTGCTCTGGACAGAAAGCGCTGGATGCCTATGTATTTGCGCAACCTATACCGGCCGAGTTTTCTAAGGGAGTTTATGATGCTGAGTGTGCGTACTTGGAATGCTGGCAAAGTGCCAAAAAATTATTATTTTAAGAGTTTTACTGCTTTAAATGTTACATAAGATTACAAAAAAAAATCAGAGAGTAAGAGTAGAGTGGGAGAGACATGATAGAACTCTCTCTCTCTCTCTTTCTCTCTCTAAGTCGTCTCTCTCTCTCTTTCTTTCAATGTGAACAGGCTTCTTCAGGACTTGATCGTTTACTTGTAAGTGTCTGTGAGAACGCTCAACGTGAATTATATACATCTCTCTGTAGCTCATTACAAAGCTGTTACTTTGTACAATTCATTGGTATAGCGAGAGAGTCAACTTTCGGTCTCTTTGTAAGTGTTTTAATGTGTTTTAATCGGGAAAAAAATGCGTAAACGCACACATGATGGCATTGTGCCAAAAACTTTAAATGACTTGTGAATGCGTTCAATGAACACGAAAAAATGCAAATTTTTGCAGAGAGACAGAGGAATGCGAGAGGAAGACAGAGAAATAGAGAGAGAGTGGAAAAGTAAGTTGTAAGTGTATATATTTAATGTTTTTCATGTGTTTGGCTGCATGTATGGTTGAGACAGCGCGAATTGGCAAAGTGCCAATAATTATGAGGTGCAAAGAGGTGCGAAGAAATGAGCGAAATGAGGTGCAATGTGTGTTTTTTCTGCTTGCGCAGATTTTTTGCGATTTATTATGAATATTTACGTTAAGTATTGTGTACTTACAGAGTTGTACGCAGCATAATTGAGACTTTTGAGTTTAAAGAGCCAAAGGTCCTCGCACGAATTTGATCATACTGTAGACGGCAAGAGTTTTACTGAGAGCTTATTGGTCGGCTGAGGGGAGGAGCTTATGTCTTGTTTTCTTAATTCTCTCGATGGTGGTGCGTTCTCGCTTGTTCTCTGCCTCTCTCGCAAACCACGCCTCCCTCTCGCACACGCTAAAATGTTCGCAGAGACGTAAGGGCTTATGAGGAGTACAGGGAACTAGTTAACTAAGTTAAGCTACTTTCTGGAGTACTACTACTTTAGGGAGCTAAACAACTTTAAAGAGCTAAGAAAAGTTTAGGAGTTTTTAGAGTTTCGGGACTCAGCTAAGCTAAGGAAAGAATAATTAAGGAGTTTTAGAGTTCAGGGTCTCAGCTAAGCTTAGGGAGCTAAAGAAGAGTTAAGGAGTTTTTAAAGTTTCGGGTCTCAGCAAAGCTTAGGGAGTAAAAGAAGAGTTAAGGAGTTTTTAGAGTTCAAGGTCTCAGTTAAGCGTAGGGAGTTAAGGAAGAGCTAATCAGTTTTTAGCTGGATTGTAAGAAAAGAAAAGAAGACATCAAAGGCTTTAAGAAGAGTTCAGAGCACGACAATACACAAAACATCAATTGGCATAATTTTATTATGTACTATTTATTTCAGATGACTCTAAGTGAACCTGGCCGCAAAAACTGCGGTTCCAAGCGTTCGAAAGGAACCGCAAAAACTGCAGTTCCATGCGATCGCAATAAACCGCAAAATTCGCAGTTCCATGCGATCGGAAGAAACCGCAAAATTCGCAGGTCTAAGCGTTCGCAAGGAACTACAAAAAATGAGCGGCCACGCTCACAGGCGAGCCAAACGTGAGACTGCGCCTCGAAGTTGCAGATTGAACCGAGTTCTGGAATGCCAGTAAGCCAGTGCAACCTATACTTTACGGGTTTTCGACCAAAATTTTTTTCTCTGCGCAACTCTATTTCGCTGTAACAGGCAATTTCAGGACTTGGACTTATACTTGTAAGTGTATGTCAAAATGCTTAACGTGAATTATACACAGCTCTCTGTAGCTCATTACAAAGCTCTTACTTTGTAGATTTCACTGGTATAGAGAGAGAATCAACTTTTGGTCTCTTTGTATGTGTTTTAATCGGAAAAAACGCATAAACGCACATATGTTGGCATCGTGCCAAAAACTTTAAATGACTTGTGAATGCGTTCAATGGACACGAGAAAAATGCAAATTTTTGCAGAGAGGCAGAGGAATGCAAGAGGAAGAGAGATAAATAGAGAGAGAGTGGAAAAGTAAGTTGTAAGTGTATATATTTAATGTTTTTCATGTGTTTGGCTGCATTTTGAAAGTACAAAGGAGGTGAGTGAGATCCAGAATGCAAATATATTAAAAACTTTCACTTTTATTTTGGTTGTATTCGTCGAGTGCAGTGATTGTCATTCTTATTAAAGACGTGCGAGCTCATGGGTGAGGTGAAAGTGAATGTCATGAGAGAGAGAGAGCGAGAGTAAGAGAAACAAAGACAGCAAACAAAGAACAGAAAGAGCTAAATTGATACGTCTGTATATATGAATGTTATTTTTATTTAATTTCCTTTAATCCGGCTGGCTCTAATGAGCTTGGCCGCAAAAATGAGTAGTTCCAAGCGTTCGCGAGGAACCACGAAAAAAATTAGCGGCCAGGCTCAGAAGCCAGCCAAATCTTAGGCTGCGCCTCGACATTGGTTGATTAAACCGAGCTCCGAGATGCCCGTGTATCGGCGCACACTATACTTGACGGCTTTTCGACCAAAAATTCCATATGGCTGCATGTCTTTATTTCGTTTGGCAGCTTGCCAAGTGGCGAGAGAGACACTTTAACATTGGCCTGCAATCTCGTTAGATACATCAAAAGAACCGCCTTTCTCTGCTGCATCCGACACCATGGAGAGAGACGGCTCTTTAAGGCTCTCTCTATTTTTAATTATATTTTAAAGAGTTTTTGCGCACATATGGCTGCTCGAGACAGCCCGGAATTGGCAAAGTGCCAAAAAAATGAGGTGCAAGGAAGTGCGAAGAAATGAGCGAAATGAAGAGCAATGTGTTTTTTGATGCTTGTGTAGATTTTTTAGCGATTTATTAAACATATTTACGTTAACTTTTGTGTACTTACAAAGTTGTAAACTGCATAAATGCGACTGTTGAGTTTAAAGAGCTAAAGGTCCTCGCACGAATTTGAGCATACTGTACCAGGTCTCAGCGAAGCGTGTAGAGCTCAAGAGCTCTGATTGGTCAAATATTGGGAGGAGCCTATGTCTCTTTTTCTTTTTTCTCTTCTTCCGGGATGCTATATCACTTTTTTCTGCTTCTCTGCTTGGCCACGCCTCCATATCGCACACGCTATAATACTCGCAGACACGTAAGGCTATGTGAGCTACTTAAGGGAACTAGTTAACTAAGTTACGCTATTTCCGGGACTACCGCTATTTTAGGGAGCTTAAGAGCTTAAAAGAGCTAAGAAGAGTTTAGGAGTTTTTAGAGTTTTGGGGCTCAGTTAAGCTTAGGGAGTTAAACAAGAGTTAAGGAGTTTTTAGAGCTCAGGGTCTCAGCTAAGCTTAGGGAGTTAAAGAAGACTTAAGGAGTTTTTAGAGTTCAGGGTCTCAGCTAAGCTTAGGGAGTTAAAGAAGAGTTAAGGAGTTTTTTTTAAAGTATCGGGACTCAGCTAAGCTTAGGGAGTAAAGAGCTAATGAGTTTTTAGCTGGAGTGCAAGAACAGAAAGAAAGACATCAAAGGTTTGAAGAAGAGTTCAGAGCACGCCAAAGAGCTTACGAATACAGCACATCAGAAAGCATGCGAAGTTTAAGAGATTAAGTAATTCTATGCACTAATAAAGACTCCTAATTTTTCAGGTAATTCTAAGCTGCACATCGTCATTTTACAATTAATAAAAAAAACTATTAAAAAAGGCCTATCCCGGGCTCCACTGCACGTAGAGCTAAGAAGGCCATCTCAGCTCGACGGCACACCGAGCCAAGACGGCCAACTCAGCTCAACTGAACGCAGAGCCAAGAAGGCCATCTCAGCTCAGCTTAATGCAGAGCCAGGACGGCCGAGTCAAGTTGCTTGGGAAATTACACCGAACTTGGACAGAAAGCGCTGGATGCCTATGAATTTGCGCAACCTACACTTGCCGAGTTTTCAAAGGGAGTTCATGATGCTGAGTGTGCGTACTTGGAATGCTGGCAAAGTGCCAAAAAATTATTATTTTAAGAGTTTTACTGCTTTAAACGATACATAAAATTACAAAAAAAAATCAGAGAGCACAGAATTGGCAAAGTGCCAAAAAAATGAGGTGCAAGGAAGTGCGAAGAAATGAGCGAAATGAATTGCAATGTGTGTTTTGATGCTTGTGTAGATTTTTTAGCGATTTATTAAGCATATTCACGTTAACTTTTGTGTACTTACAAAGTTGTAAACTGCATAAATGCGACTGTTGAGTTTAAAGAGCTAAAGGTCCTTGCACGAATTTGAGCATACTGTACCAGGTCTCAGCGAAGCATGGAGAGCTCAAGAGCTCTGATTGGTCAAAAACTGGGAGGAGCCTATGTCTCTTTTTCTTTTTTCTCTTCTTCCGGGATGCTATATCACTTTTTTCTGCTTCTCTGCTTGGCCACGCCTCCATATCGCACACGCTATAATACTCGCAGACACGTAAGGCTATGTGAGCTACTTAAGGGAATAACTTTTGTGTACTTACAAAGTTGTAAACTGCATAAATGCGACTGTTGAGTTTAAAGAGCTAAAGGTCCTTGCACGAATTTGAGCATACTGTACCAGGTCTCAGCGAAGCATGGAGAGCTCAAGAGCTCTGATTGGTCAAAAACTGGGAGGAGCCTATGTCTCTTTTTCTTTTTTCTCTTCTTCCGGGATGCTATATCACTTTTTTCTGCTTCTCTGCTTGGCCACGCCTCCATATCGCACACGCTATAATACTCGCAGACACGTAAGGCTATGTGAGCTACTTAAGGGAATAAGACAAAATACTTCCAGGTTACCTTTATGAGTCAACTGTGGAAGAGTGTTTCGAACTTTTTCGCATGGGCGAGAGAGTGGAGAGTGGCGAGAAAGCGCGAAATTGTCGCAAGATCGTTGCCACTCTGAGGATTTTTCGCGTAACAGTCGCGAAATAGTGTTAGCAGAGAAAAAAAGAGCGTCACCGAGCGTGCGAGTAGCGAGAACGTAAACACGTCACCGAGCCTACGAGCCGTTTTAATTAGCTGTTGCGCCGCTGTGACTATACAGTACGAACAATTTCGTGTCGGGAGCCACAGCAGTTCAAGTGACTACAGTACGAACAATTTCGTGTCGGGAGCCACAGCAGTTCAAGTGACTACAATACGAACAATTTCGTGTCGGGAGCCACAGCAGTTCAAGTGACTACAATATGAACAATTTCGTGTCGGGAGCCACAGCAGTTCATGTGACTACAGTATGAACAAAGTCGCGACGGGAGTCACAGTAGTTCAAATGTCAACTTAGTTGACTAAATCAACTTAGTTGAGTAAGTCAACTTAGTTGACTACAGTACGAACAATTTCGTGTCGGGAGCCACGAAAGTTCAAGTGACTACAGTGCGAACAAAGTCACGACGGGTCAACTTAGTTGACTAAGTCAACTGTTAAGAATTTCGTGTTTTGAAAGCCATAAAAAATTTTCAAAAAGTCAACTTAGTTGACTCCAACTGCCAAGAATTAAGAATTTCGTGTTTTGAAAGCCATAAAAATAAATTTTTAAAAGAAGTTTTTTTTTACAAAAGTCAAGTGTTATTAATAATCAGGAAATGTCTAAGATAGTTTAGTTTAGTCAACTTTAGTCAACTTAGTTAACTAGTTATACACCAAATAAAGAAATAAGACAAAATACTTCCAGGTTATACACCAAATAAAGAAATAAGAAAAATATTTCCAGGTTATACACCAAATAAAGAAATAAGACAAATACTTCCAGGTTATACACCAAATAAAGAAATAAGACAAAATACTTCCAGGTTATACACCAAATAAAGAAATAAGACAAAATGCTTCCAGGTTATACACCAAATAAAGAAATAAGACAAAATACTTCCAGGTTATACACCAAATAAAGAAATAAGACAAAATACTTCCAGGTTATACACCAAATAAAGAAATAAGACAAAATACTTCCAGGTTATACACCAAATAAAGAAATAAGACAAAATACTTCCAGGTTATACACCAAATAAAGAAATAAAACAAAATACTTCCAGGTTATACACCAAATAAAGAAATAAGACAAAATACTTCCAGGTTATACACCAAATAAAGAAATAAGAAAAATATTTCCAGGTTATACACGGCTTACAGTTAATCACCAAATGGCAGAGTATAAGGAATGTCTGCAGGGACTCGCAGATTCTTTAGAAAAGTATTGCAGAATTTGATCCGGAGTGACGGTTGTCAAAGAAACTAGTGGGTAGATCCATATTCCCCCCCCCCTCGCAAATGATGTCCAATTGAAACTGTGATGACTACACCAGGAAGCGATATATATACACAATAAATATTGAAAATTAATTCTTCGTTAATACAGAATACATTATCGAAAAAAATCATTCCCCGAAAAGGGCCTAAGAGAGCTATAGAGTGAGTAAGCGAGAGTGACGGGATACAGAGAAAAGAAGAAAAAAAAACAGAGAAAAGAAAGAGATAGGGTGAAAAGTTAGTGCGGAAGAATGAGTCTGACTGTTCATGCAGGGAATGAATGGTGGAGAGGGATGGACGGAAGGCAGTCACCACTTCTTTGGAGGAATCATATTCACTGCAGATGAGAGAGAAGAATGAGTCTGACTGTTCATGCAGGGAATGAATGGTGGAGAGGGATGGACGGAAGGCAGTCACCACTTCTTTGGAGGAATCATATTCACTGCAGATGAGAGAGAGAGACAATTAGACTACCACAAAAAGAGAGAGCGATAGCGAGAGAGAGAGAGAGAGAGAGAGAGAGAGAGAGAGAGTGAGACACAGCGAGAGAAAGAGAGAGGGAGACACAGCGAAAGAAAGGCCGACAGGGAGACACAGCGAGAGAGAGAGAGAGAGAGAGAGAGAGAGTAAGACACAGCGAGAGAGAGAGAGAGAGAGAGAGAGAGAGAGAGTAAGACACAGCGAGAGAGAGAGAGAGAGAGAGAGAGAGAGAGAGAGAGACACACACACACACAGAGAGAAAGACAGACAGCGAGAGAGAGACAGCGAGAGAGAGAGAGAGAGAGAGAGAGAGAGAGAGAAAGAGACTAAGCGAGAGATAGAGAACGAATGATGAGGCATTGTTTGCATATGAAGGTTAAGAAAATCTTACTGTAAGGATCAAGGAGCGTCTGCCCCGGGGAATTTTTGTTTTCTTTTACTTTGAAAACTTTATGAGGGATGTATCTACTTACTATTCATAACAAGGTTTAGGTAGTCAAGAAGTTTTGAAACATTTTCTGAAAAAATATTCAGTAATTATTATGTGGAAAATCTGCGTACAATACCCATTTAGAGAGCATGTCAGTAAGCTTCTAGCTCGGCCTGCCTCGAGAAAATTGTATTCGAATTCATTAACAGAAAACATTTTTCTTATACAACTCGACCAGCTCTATTTAATGAGCCTAATTTCATCATCATCCGATTTTTTCCTTTCGGGATACACCACCGTTACCCTGAAAATTCATTGAGCCATACATCCGTCCAAAACCTGTTCTGTGAAACCGTGTACATATCATTCAATAGCATTTCGAGAGCGCTTCAAATTTCATCTAGGAACATGTTTTGCCAAGATTTCATTTCGGTCAAGAAAATAAGCTTATTTGAAGGGCCAGCACACCACTTTCTGGCCATTTCTACACTCTGGAACCTAGATTGAAAAAAAGAGCGTGAAATTTGCTACAAAATAACCACCATTCAAAAAAATTAAAGCTTACGATTTTTTAGATATCACGCGAAAAATGCACGCGAGTCGGTCAAAATTGCGCATTTTCGGTCGCCGAGACACAGTGCAAGCGCATTCATGGATCCATAACTACGCTCAGTCTTAAAACAACAAAATAGTTAATATATCATCTAAGAGCTCTCACGGAGGGCTTCAAATTTTACATACCAACTTTGAAAAGTTTGGATTTATATGGGAAATTTGATTCTGTACAATAAGAAGGCTTAAAAAACTACTTCAAAAACATTTCCGCATATCTAAACATAAATCATTAGAAAGAGGATTACATTTGGTACAAGATGAACCCTTTGAATCAAATTCCATGCATATTATATTTTGTTATAAGCCATAAGAGAAGGGCCAGCAGCGTCGCTGTCATTTCGCCCAAGAATTCATAGTTTAGTTTATTCGAATTAGAATATTCCATCCTTTTTTACTCGTATTCCATGAGGCGTTGTTATCCTACTCCTATGGCTTATAACAAAAGATCGTATGCATGGAAATTCATTGAAAAAGGTTCTTCTTATAATAGGAGGGCGGCTCTGACTTACCGCAGCTAATTCTCTACCGCCAGTTTCCACGCTACCATTGCTCAGTATGTAATGGAAGGAAATGGCTAAAACTTTCTGGATACATGTTTTCCGCCAAGATAAAGATATCCATACAGAAAAAAACTTTGGTTAATTATACCTCTGCTTCTCACATTCCGTAATCATTGGGTGCTTGACCATGGAACAGTTTCCACATGTATTAATGTCGAATTAGTTGGCATTTTCCACCGCACGGAAAGTTCTGCCTTTTCGATAAAAAAGGGGTTTAAAGGAGGACAATCATAGAAAAGTAATGAATGCAGGTTCGAATTTCCGCGTTGACCCTGGGAGTTGGCACTCTCATTCTTGCGTGCTATTTCGCAGGTCGCAGAAACCAGCTGATGGTGAGTGAACACAGCACGCGCACATCAGGGTGCGAAGGGATGCGACTATTTGATATCTCACTTTTTCTTGGTGATCGCCTCCTTTAAAATGACAATCCATCATATTTCAGGCTTAGTCTTATGAAAAAGGAAATTGCAGAGAGCAGAGCAGAACGAGAGAGCAGTGCAGCAGCCACAGATGCCAGCTACGGCGCACCGCGAAAGCCAGAAAGTACCTTCTAGAAAAACAGAACTCCTAATCATCTTCACTTGTGAAATGAAGCACTTGTATTTTATAGCATTTTACCATCGTCACATATTTCTGCCGAATGGAGTCGAAATCTTCACAATAATTGATTATAAACTTTTATTACGAAACGAGATAGAAACCAGTTACGCCTATTAACTGTGTATGTTTCATGCTTGAATGCATGCATGAAAACCTGCTCAATATCAAAAATTCATTCCGAACACGCCCAGATTCACACATTGACGTTGTATTCCCCACAAGCCGGAAATTACCTGTCCAATGAATAGAGAGGCATTCTCTATTCATTCCCTGCTATGCTTCTGCTGGATAAGCCCGTTTCGGTCCCAGTTCACCTGCTACTCTTCTCTACTTTTCTCCGTACGTTATGTGCTTAAAAATATTAATTTGTATGGAAGCCAAATCATGCCTTTTAAGTTGAAGACCTTATCTTATTGAAAAAAGTCGTCGCAATAAATCGCATGGTCAGTAAACATAGTATCTGAAGAAGTGGCAGCATGTATGCTATGCTACCACTGCATTGGCAAGGACTGCAACAACATGGCCGGGCCATCCACCGTCAAGGTCAACTGTCCACGAGGCGCTTTTTGTCAGGTTGAAAAAAACTCTAAAGTCTATGTAAATTTGTGGAGGCATGGAGAATCGAACCCCAGACATCGCCCATGCGAGGCGCACGCTCTTTCCCTGACAATGAGCTATCCCCCATTCATCAAAAGTGTTGAGCAGTCAACAAAGTACGAATACTTCGACTTCGTTCTGAACAAAACGTTGACAACGAAGACTATGAGAGGCTGCTCTCTCGGTGTTGGTTGGTAGCACATTCTTTTCATCTTGACTTGCCAATGCAAACCATCTCCCTTTTTCTTTATTCCAATTTACGATGATTAAAAAAGATTTTAAGGATGCCTCCAAGCAGCAGCAAAAGAATTCTGTGAAGAAGATGGATCGATGCTCGCGATGATTGGCTGTCCGAAGAGGTGATTCTTTGATGAAGTAGTTCAATATCCATGAATAGGAGACAATTCCTTGTTTCGACTGAGTATCTGTTCAGGTTGTGCTGTGATCAAGATCTCTGCAACACCCATCCGATGTAAAGAGGCGAGAGTACTCCATGATTCTGGAGTAGAACGCTCTTCTTTCACTCTTTCCAGTTATCCAATAAATGTTCCCATGTTGAAGCGAAGTTTCATTCTTGAAACTGGGAAAGGTGGGAGATACTCAGATAGACATACAGGTATCCGACCAAACGAAAATAGCAGAGAGGATTCCACTCGAAGTCGCCTGAGAATTATGCTTGACCAGGATAGCAAATACGTCCATGCAGTTTCTGGTAGGAACTTGATACTTTCGGCTTCTTCTCATGATTCTCTTGCCTGTTTCTCATCTTCCCGATGATTCTTTTGGCTATGGAGAATTCAAATACAAGCGGTCAAGGAATTCCTTTTTCTCTACTGTTGTGGAAATGCGAATCCATTTTTTCATTTACCGTATCGTACTACATATTTAAATATAAAAATAAGAGATACTCCAATCTGTCCATAATATATTTAAGTTTTGTCTGAATTCTTCTGCTATCATGTTATATGATGGAAATCGATCTCGAATCATAAAATTTAATTGATTGATGCCACACAAATTTCGAACAGCAAATCGTAAGTGCAGAAGGATCATTTAATCTCCTTTCCATCAATAAAAATGCTCTTTTGAATACCTTGCTATTTCTGTTTTCAATTTATATCCAACTCCGTCTTTCTCGCCTTTTCGCTTCATATCCTTGGCTTTCCGGCGCCTTCTCCCTTTTTTCTCTCTCCCCCCTATCCTCCTCATCACTACCTCTCCTTCTATCCCAGTTCTCATTCTCTCTCCCTCTCCCTCCCTCTCTCTCTCTCTCTCTCTCTCTCTCTCTCTCTTTCTCTCTCTTATTCCCTCTCTCTCTCTCTCTCTCTCTCTCTCTTTCCCTCTCTCTCTCTCTTTCTCTCCCTCTCTCTCTCTTTCTGTGCCTCTCATCCTATCTCTCTCGTTCTCGCTCGCTCGCTCTCTCTCTTTCTTTTCTCTCTGACTGTTTAATCTCTCTCTCTCTCTCTCTCTCTCTCTCTCTCTCTTTCACTCCTTTTCTCTTTCCCTCTCGATGTCTCTCTCTCTGTCTCTCTAGATGTCTCTCTCTCACCTTCGTCGAGCAACAAACATACACACGAATGATGCGAATCGATAGTGTACGTTTGTATTTGGCAGCGAGGGGCAAAAAGACGGCCTCGGCTTGGTCGGAAAGAGAGATAAGCGAGGCAAGAGATGAAGAGGGTGAGAGAGGGAAAGCGAGAGGACGAGAGAAGAAGAGGGAGGGAGAGGGAGGAAAAGCGAGAGGACGAGAGATGAAGAGGGAGAGAGAGGGGAAGCGAGGGGACGAGAGGTGGCCAGAGATTGAAAGGGTAGCAGATGAGCAGAGAAGCAAAGAAACTGAAAATGCTGAGTTTTTAGCAAATAACGATGCAGAGAAAGTTTAGCTAGCAATGAGAGTATGCAAGACGAGTAGGCCAGAAAGAGAAAGACAGACTAAGAGAGTGAAAGAGATAGAGAGAAGGAGAGAGTGAGAGAAAGAAAAGAAGGAAGGAGATCTCTTCTGCTGCGGCCTGCATCGGCAACCACCCTTGCCTGCCCTGCCCACCACTGAATTTCCTCTGTTGACAGCTCTTTCTTTCTCCATTGTTCAAGGACTATGTTCTCTCTTCTCTCTCATTTGCCATGCTCTCTCACTCACTTTCATCGTGTCTAATCCTTCTCTCCTCTCTCTCGTTTGCCATGCTCTCTCACTCACTCTCACACTGTCTAATCCTTCTTTCGAGTAGTCGGCACTCTACCTTGAAGAATCTTCTCCTCTGTATCTGCTTAGGTACCTGTCAAGCAAGCTCCTCTGTTTCTCTGTTTCTCTCTCCTTTCCTCTATATTCCAACTCTTCACCCTAGCGACAAGGTATGTATGTATGCTGGCATCGAAAGAAGAAAAGAGTGAAAGTGAGTCTCTCTCATTTTTTTCTCTATTTTCTCTCTCTCTCTCTTCCTCCCTGTCTCTCTCTCTCTCTCTCTCTCTCTCTCTCTTTTGCTTTCTAAAACTCTCAGGCTGACTCGGTCTTATTTCATGTACCCTGCTCGCTTTAAACATGCCAGCAAAGAGAGACTCTGCCAAGCACCATTTTTTATTCTATTATATTACTGTAAGTTGAACATTATTCATATCATCCTATTATTTTTCTACAAGTGGTCGTCCATATTTACTGAATTGATATAGAGTGCAATTTATCCAACTTTTCTCTGTGTTTTCACATCTCCCGGCTCTCTCTGTTGATACTTCTTCTGACAAGATATTGGGTGTGCCGATGACATCCTGGCAGGTACTAATGTTGGATGCTTCATATTCTTCTGACTTTGTTCAATATGCAACTTCTTATATTTGTCTGTCGTGGATGTGAACCGAGTAGCCGCCGGAACACTTGTAGCTCAGTGGAAGAGCAGGCAGTAGGTGACACCAAGCTCGAACCCCCCCCCCCCCCCCCCCCGTTGCCTCCATATCTAGCACCAATTCTCTGACATGACACGTATATTACGGCTTATAATCACCAATGTAAGTGAGATTGAGAGAGAAAGAGAGAGAGAGAGAGAGAGAGAGAGAGAGTCACGGAAATAGGGATGGGCAGGAAGCAGAGAAAGGATGAATTTCATGAAATTAACAAAGTTTTTTCAGCAGTAAAAAAAAGAATTACAACAGTTTGGCTCTAACGATGAAGAAAAAAATTGGACATGAATTTTATTACCCTGCCAAGTTTCCACATGATAAGGAAATAAAATGTGTTTTAGGGAACAAATTTCTAAATATTCGGGGGGGGGGGGCGAATATTTAGCAGCTTTTGCACGTATGTACAGTCCCGCCCAACATTTC
The DNA here is from genome assembly GCA_945643635.1 of Allodiplogaster sudhausi. Lineage (NCBI taxonomy): Eukaryota > Metazoa > Nematoda > Chromadorea > Rhabditida > Diplogasteridae > Allodiplogaster > Allodiplogaster sudhausi. The sequence continues at coordinate 613,188 of CALZFC010000117.1, forward strand.
AGGTACATAAATTAATTCGATTAATTAGATTAATTTAAATAATTTCAATTGGAATTTGAGCGATATTAGGCACTCTTACGCAGTTTCTTGTGTTTGCTAGGGTGGTTTTTGACGTGCTGAACAAGTACATACAGTCAGATTTTAAAAAGAATCTCAAATGACAGTTTAAAAACGGATTCGGCCGGTTTTAGGAGGCTCATGACCGTCTTTTAGGTGCTGTCGATTTGTGTTATCCAAGGCAACTAAAACACGGCCATGGCCGTCCTAAAAACGGCCGAATTCGTTTTTAAACGGTCATTTGAGATTCTTTTTAAAATCTGACTGTATGTACTCGTTCAGCATGTCAAAAACCACCCTTACAAATATAAGAAACTGCGTAAAAGTGCCTCGTATCGCTCAAATTCCGATTGAAATTATTTAAATTAATCTAATTAATCTAATTAATTTATGTACCTGAAATGTTGGGCGGTACTGTACATATGAGTAACTCTCGTATTTCTAAGTATGATAGAATTATAGAGAAGAATATTGCAGACTCTAAGGATCTTAGTCCTTCTATCGTTACGTCCGAACTCGGATGTGTGATAAGATCCGGGGTGTTGATGTACTCGTCTGAGAAACGTGTTGTTCTCGATGCTGAAAAGGCTATTGCCAAGTAGTTTGTGGCATATAGTGGTGTTCTTCCCCGTTTTTCTTCCACATACGGTGCTCATAAGGGGTTGACCAGCCGACTCATGAGTACGAGGTTAACAGTACGGTTTTCGGAGAAAACGCTCCGTAGAATTACAGATGCTAAATGCCCTCGAGTAACAGCTAGCTATCCGAATCCTTAATGCCAGTTGCAATATTCCGAAGAGAGAGGTTTATTGAGCAAGGGTTATTCGACAGGATGAGAGAGAGACGTCAGGGAAGGGCGTTGGGTCCAAGGCGTGGTGGTCGTTGAGGGGGAACAAGGACGGGAAAGTCGGGAAGGTCGGCAAGGGCTACAGGAAGAAGGGACGCGGCGACTCCCAGCTTATGGCTGGCCGCCGGCAAGGAGCCTCTAGTTGAGTCATAATCGGGGCTTAAATACAGTAATGCATAGGGGCGGAGATACATACATACATAGAGAGAAAGAGAACGAGATTGCGAAAGAGCGAGATCACAACAAGTGGGAGAGGGAACATACATACAGAGAGTAATATCCCTCTACAAGATACATAGAGTACATACATACGTCCCCTTTACATTCTGATGATGTTAAGATTTATAAGATGGGGGCATTCTGCAGCTGGTTTTAATTCTCTTACCAACGATTCTCCAGATATTGATTTAATATAGGCTTATCATTTTTGTTTCCTTAATACTATTTTTTTACCACGTATGCTCATACACACAAAATTACTTACATACATATGTACGTAAATATGTAATAATCTGTGTATAAATTTTTGTTCGGTTTCAAATAAAGAAAAAGCGCACGACAGCCTGCGGGAAGGATTAATAAGATAGTGAAAGTGAGTGAGAGCGTGCGTATTAACGAGAGGGAAAGACAGAGAGAGAGAGAGAGAGAGAGAGAGAGAGAGGGAGAGAGAGAGAGAGGGAAAGAGAGAGGAGGGAAAGAGGGAAAGAGAGAAACAAAAGAAGAGACCCTGCCCAGACGGCATAAGATGTGAATGTCTCGGACTCATCTCTTTGCATCAATCGAGGAACCCTTAGGATTTCTGGAGACAGAAAGTGGAATGAAGATTGATTATGACCATGTTCGTCCGCTTGAATCCTTGTCGTCAATGACTTTGCTTTGCCAATGTATTTGTGTGTGTTGTCTGGGAAGAACACTTGCTGTCATGACTTGCCTCTCATAATTAGTTATCAATCCTCTTTTCCTTTGAGAGCAGATCAGTCCGCTGATCATGTGATGCTCCTCTTCCGAATGACCAATGGGCGCATGTTTTTCCCGTGGTGACTCTCTTCTTGCAAAAGAAACGAATGAGTAAACAAAACACACCGTATTTTCTCTGTTAGAACCCCCCCCCCCTTAATTATAAACTCATTTGATGATTTCATTGAAAAAATAGTACCCCACCCTCTAGAAGAACCCGCACCTTATTATAGTATTCCCCCTAATAGTCTGATACCTCAACTCGAGACGTACCTCGAATAGATCCTGCAGGCATGGGATTCTCTTCCCAATGAACTGATTGCAAATTCATTCAAAAGCTAAGGAGGAACGGACATCCCAGTGATGGTTCCATTGAAGTAGACGCTTTTTTAAAAAGAAGAAAGTGTTTTTTTTCAAACTTGTAGTGCTTCTCATTGATAAATAGTTCCCCTCCCTCTTAAGGGTATTGAAAAATAGTATCCGGGGTACTAATGGAGAAAATACGATATATTATGTATACATGAATGCATACGTGCATAGTTCGCGTGTACCTAACTTATTTAATTATATTTATTTTGCCGTTGAGGTTTACGACTCTACCTCTTGTACATACATGCATTACCTCTTGAGTTTCATTTCCAATTTCGTTGAACTTACCAGAAATGAGCATTGCTGCCCTTGCAGACTCTGCCGTTCATCTTAAGGCCTCCTCAATCCTCTGCCGTTCTCTCTCTCTCTCTTTCTCGCTCTCTCTCTCTCTCTCTCTCTTCCACAAATTGCTCCCCTCTTGTCTTTTTCTCTGTCCCTCTCTCTCCCCCATTTCTCTGTGTTCGGTTCATGTGATTCGATTCCCATGCCGCTGCCTCTGTCGACTTTCCCCGAAATTTTGCTTGGGAGCGGCCGGCAGCAGCGGACCGTGTAAACAAAATCTCGCGAACTCGCTCTCTCTCCTCTGTCTCTCTATCTCTCTCAATGTATCTCTATCTTGCTGTCTCTGCCTCGCTCTAGCTCTCTTTCTCTCTCTCTCCATTCCACTCTTTCTATCTTTCACTCTTTCTCCCTTACTAATACTCTTTTCCCTATCTCTCTAATCTTCAATGTACTCTCACCTTCTACAATGAACCTCACCATCAGCAGTGTCGCTCACCGGAAGACTGTGTGGCGTCCACCACCTTTCTCTTTCTCTCACTCTCACTCTCACTCTTTCACTCTCTCTCTCTCTCACTCACTCTCTCTCTCTCACTCTCGCTCTCTTGTTCTCTCTCTCTCTCTCTCGATCCTCCTTTTTCTGTTCTATTCTCATTCTTCTCTAAATAATTTTCACTTATTATAATTGTTTTTCTCTAGGGAACAATGGTTTTGTGGCCTCTTTACCCTTGTCGTGTTTGATGTCAGCAGTAGATCTGCATTGTCCCCGTGCATGCTGCAAACACCGACGAACACATCGATAGGGTTTTCTTCCCTTTTCTTCTGTTTTCTGGATCTCTTCTCTGATGAATCCATCAACCTGTAGCGAAAGCCTGATTAGTATGTGTTTCTGTCAAGTAGACACCGCCTTCATTTGTTCTTTAAAAATCCAGCTTTTCTTTATCATCTATATTTCTTTGTCTTTGCAAGATTCTTTTGCTCATTCCTTAGGTTAGTCCTTCTCTTATTCTCTACATCTCTATCTCCCTCGCGTGCTCTCTCTCTCTCCCTCTTTTCCCCACAATTTTCTCTCCGTCGCTCTCTCTCTCTATATCTCTCTCCGTCGCTCTCTCTCTCTATCTCTCTCTCCGTCGCTCTCTCTCTCTCTCTCTCCGTCGTCTCACTCTCTCTCTCTCCGTCTCTCTCTCTCTCTCTCTCTCTCTCTCTCTCTCTCTCTCTGAAATCTATTCAACCAGTCGACCTGCCGCTCCTTTCGTCATTCGACCCGCTTGTTTTCCTGTACAGGAGAGAATAAGTAACTAATTCTGAATATGTACAGATTATACGTACAAACAAATGCATTGATCGGTGTTAATACTTGGCTCTCTCGTCATTTTTCTTCTGCTTCTCATCCATCTTTTGAAGCGTTTTCATTGTGGTGGGGGGGGGGGATAATGAAGTAAGTAACTGTTTCGATTAGCTCTAATTCCTCGTTGAGTTTGGGTTATATCCGACAGCATTCTTTAGCCGATCATGCAACGTATGCATGCATTGCTCACATCCTAGGTATGACGCGATTTGTGAGAGAATCACAATGAATCAAAGCGGCCGCGGACATAGCCAAAGTCAAATAGCCCGGTCTTTGTTCAAAAGTTCTTTATGGGTACTTTCTGGTACGAGGAATCGATTGGAGCCGGACTGGGAGTCAAAAATTCCTGGTTCGTATGATATGAAGTCTTGGAATTTTATTGAAACGGGTTCAGCTGGTAGCTAATTTCACGCTCTTTCTTCTGGTATGTGTTTCGATATGGGAAAATGTTTCTGAAGTAGTGCTCATATTAAGCCGCGGACGTGCTCATTTCTACTGCTGCACAGGGATAACCGAGTTTCCTTTACACAATAGTCCATTCGAAAGCCCTTTTCATGTTCTATACAACTGTATAGGTTTGGTTGGGGTACACTTTGTCTGACCTCCATCAACTTTAAAGTCTATAAATGATTAAAATTTGAACACTTTCAGGTTTTTCTTTTTTCCTGATTTATAGCGATATCTTGGCTATTAATGTGCACATTTTCATCTCTATATCCCAATAAAATTCGGTGCGGTGGCCTCAGACGTGCATCCAACTCGCCTCCCATCGCGGCGAGCCCAATAATTCAAGACTTCATATCATACGAACTAGGAATTTTCCGACTCCCAGACCGGGTCCAATCGATTCCAGAAAGTATCGATAAAGAACTTTTGAACAAAATCCAAGCTGTTCGATTTTGGCTATGCCCGCGGCCTTTTTGATTCTCTCGCAAATCGCGTCATACGGCGGACTTGTCTGAAGCTGGTGCGAATTCATTCAATCATTTTATAAGGCCGAATGGAATTTGGATGCGGCATTATGGTTCTCCAAGTGGAGCTTGATTTTTTTCATTCTGTTGTGACTCGCATGCGGTGTCAGAAGCTGAGAGAGAGAGCGAAATAGACAGATGGAGAGGGAGCGAGCTAGAGAGAGAGAGAGAGAAAGAGAGAGAGAGAGAGAGAGAGAGAGAGAGAGAACGAGAGAGAACGAGAGAGCGAGAGAGATTAAGAGAAAGAGAGAGGGGGCGAGAGAGAGAAAGATGCACTATGAATGAATTCTTTCAAAGAGAATTGGCGATAAGAAGACAAGGAGGAAAAGCGATGGACACTCTTCTACACATGCACATTTGTCCGCTGCAAACCCGTTTGATCGCGCCTGCTACAAGTTGTGTGGAAAAGTGTGGTAGAGGAGAGACAGAAACAGAGATGGGGTAAGACCGAGAGACAGAGAGCGAGAGCGATAGGGAGAGAGAGAGGGAGAGGGAGGAAGAGAGAGAGAAAGAGGGAGAGAGATAGAGAGAGAGCGAGAATAGAGAGAGAGCGAGTGGGAGAGTGAGAGGGAGAGAGAGAGGGGGAGAGAGAAATAGATAGAGAGAGCGATAGCGAGAGAGAGAATGAGAGGGAGGAAGAGAGAGAGAGAGTGGGAGGAAGAGAGGGAGAGAGATAGAGATAACGAGAGAGTGAGAATAGAGAAAGAGAGAGAGAGCGAGTGGGAGAGGGAGAGGGAGAGAGAGATAGAGAGAGGGAGCGATATGGTGAGAGAGATTGAGAAAGAGGGAGAGAGAGAGCGATAATGAGAGAGAGAGGGGGAGAGAGATAGAGAGAGAGAGAGGGTGAGGGAGAGAGAGGGAGGAAGAGAGATGGGTGAGCGAAGGTATGTAATACATGAGCGAAGGTATGTAATACTGATAGGTTTCCTTAGGACACATATGCATACGTGAAATTGAAAATGAAGTAAACGAGCGGATGAAGAATTCAGATACATTGGTTTTATGCATTCCTTTCATCCCCTTCCACCCTCTCAATTGGTTTTCCACCTCTCATTCTCCACGTTCACCCCGCCTCCATATTTCTTTCTCTATCAATTTCTGTCTCTTTTTTTGTCTCTCTTTCTCTGTCACTCATTCTTCTTTACTCTTTGTTCCAACGGGGACAACATTGTGCAGTCATCTGCGTGCCTTAACTTTCTTCTGCTCAATAGCTCAAATGCCCACACCTATGGGTGTATACAATAACCTTCCCCTTTCTCTTCTTCTTCGCCCTTTTCCGTGTTGCTCATTCTCTCCTAGTTTTCCAATTCATACGCTCAGTCTGCTTCTCCCGCGTTCTCGCTTTTTCTCACACTCTCTATCTTTCTCTTTCTCTCTTTCTCTCTTTCTCTCTTTCTCCCTTTCTCCCTTTCTCTCTTTCTCTCTTTCTCTCTGTCTCTCTTTCTCTCTTTCTCTCTCTTCTCTCTGTCTCTCTTTCTCTCTTTCTCTCTCTATCTCTCGCACCCATTTCTGCCTAAGCAGTCATTGACCACTCCCTTGTGGCCTTGCTGCTAGCGGTCATCTCTAAGATCTCTTCAATATCCAATCTTTTTTACGCTCGCATTTTCCTTTTCTGCCAGTATATAGGAAAGTAGAAAACACAAAAACCAAGGGTAAACAAAACCTATTTTCAAAAAAACAAATGTACTCTCAATCAATTGAACTCTGCCTTATGTTTTTGCATGAGCATTGACGCTTCGCTTCCTTCTTCCTTCTTTCTATCACTTCACATCTTCCAATCCTTTTTCTCCTTCAAATCATCTGTTTTCTGACTTTGCACTCTTTCGAAGAATAGAACGGTATTCGGGAATGAACACAGTTCTCTCTCGCTCTCTCACTCTTTGATGGGCAGTGGAATAACGAGAGGTAACTTTATTTTTCCTTTCCACTACACAATACCATTCCATCACTCTCTAACTCTCTCATCCTCTCACTCTCTCATGCCACTCTGTTACTGTTCTCTCATCCTCTCACTCTCTCATGCCACTCTGTTACTGTTCTCTCTCACTCTCACTCTCTCTTGCCTCTCTGTCACTGTTCTCCCTCACTCTCACTCTCTCATGTCTCTCGGTCACTGTTCTCTCTCACTGTCTCATTCTGCTTACATGACATGGTGTTCGCTGCTGGTATACTTTGGCGTGGAGTGACTGAAGTGACAAAGAAGAAGAGAAGATAGATGAGAAAGAGCAGGACTCTTTCAGAAGGGTATACTGCGGGAGTGGGTGGAAGAGTTCCCCTTTGCCAAGCAGAAGGGTGGGGCTGAGGGAGGGAGGCTCGGAGGGGCAAATCTGTATGCGCCAGAACGAGTTCCTGTATCGGCTGCCGCTCACCAGTCAACAACAGACCCCGTTCCTTTCCTTCGTTACTTTTCTCCTTCTCTCATTCTCTTCCGCTATCTATCTTGCCGCCGCGTTTTCTATGTATCTTATATTTTCCTCGATCGATGTCACCAGCTTTGTTGCTGTCAAAGCGGTAGCGAAAGAGTGGCAGACAGAGAGAGAGAGAGAGAGAAAAGAGAGAGAGAGAGTGGCAGACAGAGAGAGAGAGAAGGAGAGAGAGAGAGAGAGAGAGTGGCAGACAGAGAGAAAGAGAGAAAGAGAGAGAGAGGCAGACAGAGCGAGAGAGAGAGAGAAGAGAGAGTGGCAGACAGAGAGAGAGAAAGAGAGAGAGAGAGTGGCAGACGGAGAGAGAGAGAGAGAACGAAAGAGGGCAGCAACCATAGAAGAGAGAGAGAGAGAGAGAAAATTAAAAAGAGACAAGAGAAAGAGAATGAGCGAGAATGCTGGCAAGAGAGTAATTCAGCTTTACTGATGGTGAGGCAAAAGCATAATTAGCGAGAGAAAGGAAAGAAAAAGGAGAGAGAATGGAAAGATAGAGAAATAGAAAGAGAGAAAGAAAAGAGAGAAAGAAAGAGAAGGAGACCGAAAAAAGAGAGAAAGAGAGAGAAAGCGAAAAAGAGAGAGCGAGTTTGGATTGACATATTGTTGTTGCTTCCCGTCCGCTCTGCTTTTCTACTCTCCTTCCTGGGAATCGAACGGGAAGCAACAACAATACGCTAAAGAAAAATGCTTAACTGAGATAGAGTGCCATCAATTCTCAATCCTTGCATCATTGCTTGCGTTGATGTGAACAGTTTTGTTTCTGCTACAATACGGTATCAAATATCCCTGTTTGTTGTTATTGCATTTAAATATTTTTTTAATTTTTAATTTTTTCTCTTTAATGCATCATTGAAAAAATTAAATATGTACATGCGTAAGCTGGTATTAATTATTGCTAATATAAGCCTAGAACTTTTTGGCAGTAATTGTATTGGCTCTCACCATCTATCTCCCTACATCTCTACTTCTTTCTCTATTATTTTCCCCTTTATCTCGCTCCCTCTCTCTCTCGGTTTTTAAACTTTCTCCAACCTCTTTAACTTTTCTCTCTGCCATCTCACTCTCTCTCTCTTCTCATTCTTCCTCTCTTCTTGTTTTCGTCTTTCTTATTTAATTTTCTTTGGTTTAGAAAAATTCGGCTTGCCGATGATTTGCACTCTTTCTAAATCGATTTCGAAACCCGCTCACTCGGCATCTCCAATACCAATTAAGAAGAATATTCCCTATGTGAAGAGTTGTCGAGGAAATAAGATATTTAATTGATGCCAAATCGTTGATAAATAAAATCAATCGCTTTTATATTCATTCATAATTGAATTAGCGAGTTGGAAAGATTGTCTTAAAGGTGATTATCATTTAGTCACATTACTGTTAATCGCTTCATTAGAGTGCACATCAATCAGATTTAGATGCGTTCAACTTTTTTTATTACTTTATGCTCGTAAAAAATTTTTAGTCGGATTAATTCACTGTTTACTCACCAATTAAATCGGCCACAGCTGGCTGATCTTCTTGCCAGAAGCCGTTACTCCTTTCGCCACCACTTTTTTTTTGTTCTTTCACTTTTTTCTTCCTTTACTGCCATGCAGAGCAGAAGCACTGCAATATCGTATTTCGAGACGCTACTCTCATCTTTTTGCCTCTCTTTCTTCTTTTCCACTTTGGCTGTCTCTCTCTCTCCCTTTGTCTCTCTCTCTCTCTCTCTCTCTCTCTCTCTCTCTGTCTCTCTCTCTGAGCCTCTCTCTGTCTCTCTCTCTTTGCCATTCTTCTTTTTCCTGGGCTCTTTTTGTCTTTCTTCTATCTGGCAAACGATTGGGCTCCTCAATTCCACTTCCGAAAACTATTCTTCATTATCTTCTCTAGTATTATCAGCAAGTCAGTGCAGAGCAGTTAATTTGTGTTTGTTAGATGTTGATATCCCTTGAGGAGTATGGAGAGATGATTCTTATTCCTGGTCGTTGCGACATTTTATTCGATTGATTTTATACTCTGTACTACCTGCTCGATTCTTACTGTAAAAGTGCTTGTCATTCACTTTTCCCATCTTCTCCGCTTCTGTTCATTTCTTTCACTTCCTTTCCATCCCTTGTCTTTTCATGTTTCCTCTTATCGGATTCCATGACTCATCGCTCAGAGCTATCATCTCTTATCGCAACAATCTACAGAAGAAGATCAATAATTGATGAAGCATGGAAAGCGTGGAAGAGAAAGAGAATAAGTGAATATGATGAAGATAGCGAAATGTTTCATAGAATTGCTGAGCGGGCACGTTTACCTCTGAATGAATTATCTCGCGGCCTACATGAATGCTGCCTCCCTGACACCAGTTGGTAGTGGCTTGCTCTGCTTCTCTCTTCTCTCACGGTTTACTCTGCTTCGCAGTGCTCTCTAATGATATTTCCTGCTTCTCTGCGTTATCTCGCTGTCTCCTTAATCTTTGCCCCTTCACTTCATGCCCGCTTTGCTCTCTTTCTCTGCTCTCAATCACTCTGATCTCTTCCGCTCTCTCAGTCAGTCTTTCCCGTCCTAACTCTCTCTCTCTCATCTCAATCGTCTCTCCCAGCACTGTTCACTCTCTGCTGAACAAACTAACCATTTGCCGCAGAGACTTCAGCCGGCCAACCCATGCAAGCAACAGTCACAGTACCAATGATGAGGGTGAGGGAAGGAGAGAAAGAGACTGAGAGAAAAAGAGAAAGAAAGGAGATTTGCAGATGAATAAAAGAGGAAAGAGTGTGTGGAGGGCGCTTGGGATAGAAACAGTACGATAAAATACAGAGGAGGAGATTATAAGCGTACAAGCAGGACACGAGCGTACACAAAAGAGTCAGTACTAAGAGAGAGAGAGAGAGAGAGAGCGAGAGAGAGAGAGAGAGAGCAAGAGAGAGAGAGAGCGAGAGAGAGAGAGAGAGAGAGACAGCCGTGGGAAGACTCAGGTCGTTGAAACCGGCTGTTTCAAAACCACCGCCTGCCTCGCTCGCTTTCTCTTCTCTCTCAATGGGGCTCGCTCTTCTGGGCATCTTTTTTCCGTGATTTTTACTATTTCACTCTATAATTCGCATAAACAGTCGTTTTTCTGCCGTGAGATGACATTGGCCATTAAACATACCCCGAGGGGAGCATTCGGTTGATCGGTGGAAGAGAATCTTATAGGGGAGGAGTGTGCACTAAGTGAGGCGCAGAGAGAGAAGGAAGAAAAATAGAGAGCGAAAGAGAGAGGGAGAGGGAGTGAGAGATAATGCGAGAGGGGGAGGGGGTTGGTGTGCACTAATTGTAAGTGAGGCGCTGAGAGAGAAGGAGCAAAAAAGAGGTGAGAAAAAGAGAAATCGAGACAGAATGAGAGAGTGGGGAGAATTAGAGAAATGGTGATGGAGACTGCAGCGGTCTGATCACTGATGCAGCGTTTGTTTGTAAAAGGGGATTTGATATAAAAGGAAATGAGATGATATCGCTGCTAATGCTAGAGTTGGTTGTATTTCTCTGTCTTGCTTCAGAGAAAAGAACCAAGGATATGCAGATAAATAGGCTTAGCAATTCATATTCTGGATGTGTGCCATCGACTTTTGCTGCCTTCTTGATGTCTACTTTTCGGTGAGATCTCACATCGGATTATGTGAATAGGAAGCAGGAATTCTATGACATTCCGTGGATGTTTATATGCAAATGTATTCCTCATCTCGCAAGGAAGGCATGAGCTCACTGTACATATTCTTCTTCTTGTCTACTCCGGAGAGAGAGAGAAGGAGTAAGGAAAAGCAAAGCAAAAGAGAGAGAGAGAGACATGAGTGAGTAGGGAAGGAATATAGAAAGAGAGAGACTGAGAGACTGAGAGAGAGAGAGAAGAGAAGAAAGGACAACTCGTTCGGTATGTGGTCACAAGTGCTGATGGCTTCGATCATCACCTCGCCCTCACCTTCGGCTCTCATCACACATTCCACTGCCATCTCGTATTCTCGAGGGTTCCTTGACACTTCGTCAAAAGACACTTCGTCAATTGACGTGTCGTCAAATTTTTTGGTTACATTTCGTCAATAGGCATTTCGTCAAAATAAACTTATCTTGGCGACTTTTCGTCAAACAGACATTTCGTCAAACGACTTTTCGTCACATTATTTTTCTAAAGTCGACATTTCGTCAATTTATTTGCATTTTTATTCTCGCATCAAGCTCACCAAGGAAATAACAAGTAGGTGATTAAGTAGTGATTTTGCACATCGAGAAGCATAACATTGTTTCTCTGCCCTCTCTCAAAGGTCAACAAAGTTGATTTGCTCTTCATGGCCTCTTGACACTAGTACGCCGTCGCTTCTCTGGATGTTCTTGGAACATTGTGCGCGACTCGTTCCAAATCGCCCACTTTGGCGGTACACGATTGTAGTTTTTCTGGCGAGGGATAATTAAACCGCAGCTTGCTAAATACCACTCAATTACTAACTGATTAATCTACCGTCTTTTCTCTATTAGTGCCCCCGGGGGTACTATTTTCAATGCTCTTGCGAGAGGGGGCACTATTAGAGGGTGGGGCTTCAAATAGAGGCAGGGGCACTAATAGAGGAAATACGACA
>CALZFC010000117.1:630000-677500 GCA_945643635.1 Allodiplogaster sudhausi
AACAACTGGCGAACCTTTATATGTTTGGATATCCTTATTGTGATTTGCAATTTGAGATCTGATGGTCCCCTTCTCGTTCTGTCCATTTATCTCACCCCAGAAGATTTCGAGGGTTTTTTTTCTACCTTTTTCTCAAGTCATTCGCGTGCATTTCACATGGGGGTTAGATTGTCCATCTTACGATTGAATTATGGACGGAGAAGAGAACCAAAGAAAAATGATATTGAGGGATTGATATTAGGAGCGTATTTCGGTAAGCACAGATTGTCATCAGAAAAATATTCTATACTGCTTGTTATTGAGATCAAAAATGGTAGTGATGCTACAGGGTTCTCAATGCATCTTGAGCAGTGAACTTGTTTTGTTTTCCTGTGCCTCCCCATCGCTTTCTGGCACTACGAGAGAAGAAGAGAAAGCGGAAGAGCAAAACAGGGCTCTCGATGTCGTTGTCTGTTCTAGTCAACAATCTCCACTTTCTATTCTTGAGTCTGTCTCATTCAAAAGCAGGACACTGCATTGTTCCTGACGCGAAAGATGCATTTTTGAAGTTATTGACCTTGGAATGGGGCAATTTTTCCATCTTAATCCCACGAGAATGAAGAACATTTCTGTTATGCAGCTTGACATACAGGACTCTGACGGAATCTGTCCTATCGTTAGCGTTCTTTGACATAAGGCACTCCTTTGGGTGCTATCCTAGTTGGGGGGGGCAAAATAAATTTTTTTTCTAATTCACTCCAAATCGTGCACAGGGGGGTTTTAGGACATGGGGAACACGAATATAATGTTCATTTTGTGTTACTATGTCATTTAACAAAGTTACAGTACTTTTACTTGACATAAGTTTTGGCCGATTTCAGGTAAAATGCTGCTCGAAGGGGTTTTCAGACCTGTTATACTCGAATATTACGTTCTTTTCGACTTATCTCTATTCGTTAGTACTTAATTGACACTATTTTAGTGTTTGGCAGCTCTGAAAACCCCTTCGTGCACGAGTTTAGATGTAAAGTAGGGGAAAAAATGTGAAGTACTATAACTTTGTTAAATGAAATTTTTTTTACAAATTGAACATTATATTCGTGTTCCCCATGGTCTAGAACCTTATATCCGTGTTCCCCATGGCCTAAAACCCCCCTGGGCACGATTTATAGAACATTGAAAAATGAAAATATTTTGCCCCCCCCCCCAACTAAGATAGCACCCTCCTTTGTTGTAGGATCGGAGAAATTGTGTCATTCATAGAAGATTATGTATGTGAAAGAGGCTATGGGAATTTCTATACTCCATATTTTATTTGCAAAAACATTGTCTTAAAAACAATAACGATATCGATAGAGTGCGTACTGAGGTTGATACCGTAAATGTAGTCTACAAAGATGTCTCCCTTGATTACCTTAACTCTGATTGCAGAGGGCCTCCGTGACTACTTCAGCCAGTTCGGAGAGGTCAACGAGTGTATGGTCATGCGTGATCCGGCCACCAAGCGGGCTAGGTACATTTCCCTTTCTCCTGGGATATCATTTATCACAATTTGCAACTTCAATTTATGTTTTACTACGTAGATTAATTTTAAAATGTAAATTAGAAGTAGAGAACACAGATAAATCAGTGGAAAAGTTGCTGATCGTTACGACAACATGAATGGTATGATTTTCAAAAATGAAACTTAGGGGATTCGGCTTCATCACCTTCGCGAACCCGTCGAGTGTGGAGAAGGTTATGGCCGTGGAAGACCACGAATTGGATGGCAAGAAGGCAAGCTGCTGCCTTTATTCCTATTTCAATTCTTACGCTTACCTTTCTTTCATTAGGTCAATACGTCTTTTGAGTTTGAAGTCTTTTCTGATTGGAGTGAAAATCACTTTATTCTTTCAGATCGATCCTAAGGTCGCTTTCCCAAAGCGGGCACAGACAAAGGCGAGTTGTAATCGTTTTCTCTGTATTCTTATGTTTTAAATGTTTTCTTGGCGCGATAAGGGTTGTATGAGATTTCTTTTGGAATCTTCAATGCCATCACCGCAGCCCTTTCCCTCCCATCCTGGCATTCCCATCTCTCGGTCCTCGCCTAACCCAAAGCGTGCTAACTGGCGCGATGGAGCGTGGTAGAAAATTAACGAAATCTTTCTGGATAGCCCAGTTACTTACCTGTAAAGCTTCAAAAACTTTCCCTCCATCTGCCCCTTGGCGATAAACTTTCTACTTCGGGAAAAAACCCTCGTCAGGCCGAGTTCAAATGACTTTCGAATTTGCGTTGAATAGGCCGATTTCTAACCCAGGTCCTTTAACTTTCTATTATATTGTGGTAAGGTATACCTATCGCAGGGGAAAAACCGAAAATTCATTTTTTGGCTTACCCACCCTATTTTTTTATTATATTTTTTGGCTTACCCACCCTTTTTTGAGCCCTTCGGAGACCTTACCCACTCACTTTTATATGACCCTCGAACCACCCTTTTTTTCCCTGACCTATCGCATTTTCCCGGTTAACACAACTAAAATAATATACTGTAGTAAAACCGACCCGGTACCGGAAGAAAAGTAAGAAAGCGAAGCTGTCGCCGTGCAACTATTAAATAAATGGGGGGGGGGGGGGGGGGGAATTTGCAATGCGAACGCGAAGGATGTCACCTGACGTCGCAAGTGGAAAGAGACTGAAAGAATGTTTTTTTTTTAAATGGAGTCCTGTTGTTGTTTGAATTTGGACTTTGTTAGGCAAAGTTAAGGTAAGTGTAATCGGTGGTGTTTGCATTCCTCTTTCCCTCCAACTCATATTCCTTTTTTTTTTACATTTCTCTTATTCCTTCAATTTTCTTCACCTATTATCGGTCTAACTTTTTTTTTCCATTTCTCTTCGTTTGTCGTACTTTACCAGTCAATCTCCCGTTTTCCCTTAACTTCTCATTAAGCGGTAGTACGTTTCCTCAATTCACCATTTCCGACCACGAAATCGCGCGCTTCTTTCTCTTCCTTCCTTTCTAAGGATCGCACTCTGCGCTACCCAGTAGCCTTTCTCGCTCCCCCCCCCCCTCTCTCTCCTCTCTCTCTCTCTCCCTCCGTCTGCATTTTACCTCTCTCCAGTGCATCTATAGGCCCTCTACGCTTATGTTAGCGGTGTACCTCAGAAGCCTGGGCAACCCGGCCTTTACCGCCAGTGGCTAGAACCCCTCCCTCTCCCCAACTTCCCCCTCTTCCTCACTCACTTCTCCTTCTTTCCAAATCCCGGCGCTTACATGCTTGAAGGGCCCTTCTCCCTCTTGAAAGGGGCACTCCCTGTGCCAGTCGGCCTTAGATGCCAGTGAAGGAAGGTCCCAGTCTGTCTGTCTTCATCCTTCCCTCCCTCCCTCCTTCCCTCCCTCCCTCCTTCCCTCCTTCCCTCCTTCCCTCCCTCCCTCCCTCCCTCCCTTCCGCTCTCTCTCTCTCTCTCTCTCTCTCTCTCTCTCTCTCTCCTCTTTCTCCTTGTCCGACTCTCTAGCACCTTTACGATCAATTTCATGTTAGAACACATCAAATATTTCTTTGCCCCATTATGCATTTTACTATTGGTTGTTAATATCTATGGAATTGAAAAATGTAATGGTTTTTTTCATATTTCTTCTTATCTTCTGTTCTTTAGTAGTAATATTTTGTGCCGTTATTTTGTTACAAACAATGATATAGGTCAAATCGCGCCATGCAGGTATTATATTATTTGTTTCGTTCATCAGTTAATCTATGATTGGGCTAATTTTGTCGTAAGGCAAGAGTGGGTGAATATTCTGGAGTAGACGCATTGGGACGAGGTCGGTGAGCTGAGGTGGTGGGAGACATCTCAACTATGATGCTGCAGCCAACAGCCACCACTGCCTTTCTCGCTCCTCAGGTTGTGCTTCTCGATTGTCCCTCTGTCTAGCAGTTATGAACCATTTCCCAGCAACTAAAATCTAATCTGTAGCTAGAAAATGGTGGTAATTCATTTTCAGTCCAGCTCCCTGACTCTGTATGTATTGTGAATACCATGGTTTATCGTTATGCATATACTCTTTTGAATGAACTCGTCCCCTTCCTCCTGGAGCTGGCCGCCGATTCTCCCGTACTCATTGATTCTCTCGTTGCAAGGTGCAGTCTTCTGAACATTTTCTTGCCTGACAAGCAGAGGTCTCTTCCTCTCACTCCCTGCAATACTGCGCATGCAGATTCGGCATTTTACCCTTTGACTTGAGAGCGGAGAGAGAGAGAATTGGAGAGGAAATTGAAGAGAAAGATGGAGACAGAGAGCAGACGCTACTCGCGAATTCCTTGTCGAGGTGGCCAAAGTGGACGTTGGACGCGATAATTGCCGCCGCGAGCACCTCAGAGAGCCTTCGGCATCCTAAACGCATTTTGCGCTGTTGCGCCCTCTGCTATTCTCTCTCTCTCTCTCTCTCTCTCTCTCTCTCTCTCTCTCTGTCTCTGTCTCTGTCTCCCTCAGCCCCTTCGTACTCCGCTCGATCTGTCCTTATGCCAACTGTTGAACGTGAGGATTATGCCGCAGTGTCAAAACTTGGCCTTCCACAGTAAATATTCATGGTGCTTTCAATGAAAAAAGTTATTCGTTTAGTCATGAAGAAGTTGCTAAAATTTGGAATTAATTCGCTAGCTAATGAATAAGAGTAATTTGTTTACTTATCACATTGACATGGTCAGTGTGTTAGTTGGAGACTGAAGAAGAAGAGAATAAGTGCTGGCGTCTTGCACAACAAACAGGGAAGCTTTTAGTATGGTGAAATGCTCGCGGTAAATGGAGCATGAAGTAATGGGCCGAAGTGACAGTCTGAGTTTGTGCATGTAGTACTGCTTTTGTTTATTCGTTGGAAGATAATTCCATGGTCTTCAACAAGAGATTACAAAAGTGAACTTCTACATTCTGGCTGGAAATTAACAAGCATCATGCGGTAACACAAGTAGACTGCAAATGGAAAAAAATGGAAATTTGGAATCGGTAAAACATTTCGTGGATATAATTTGTGCTGATTTAGATGGTAGTAAAGACGAAGAAAGTTTTCATCGGCGGTCTCTCTGCTTCTTCCACTCTTGAGGACATGAAGTCATACTTCGAGCAGTACGGAAAGGTTTCTTTCTCTTTTGCAAATATATATACATATATTTATATATGTATATATATATATATATATATATATATATATATAGTGAGATAGATAGATAAGAAAACGAGAACAACTTTATGCTGAAAATAATAACGAAAATGCCATAACTCTAGGTAAGTGAGCGATTTGGCAAAATGGTTTTGAATTTTTTTTATGTTTTCTTGGCAAAACCTGCGTTTTCCTCGAATGATTATCGATCAGTCTCCCCCTCCCCTGCCATATTTGCAGTTCCTTCTTTCTCAGCCATGCATTCGCCATGTCCGTGCTATTCTCTTTCCATTGGACGCTCCGATTTAAATCTCAAATTTCGTTGCAGTAAATCTCTACTAGGAAGTATGTGTGCTCACTCTACCCTTTTGCATCATTTCAGTTCTCTCTCTTTCCCTCCTCCGTCGCTTTCCCTCTCTCTCTCTCTCTCCCTCACACTCGCTTTCTCTGAGTATCTCTGTCCTTCCTCGTCTCGCCAATATCATTCTCCAACAAGGACCGATGCCATCTCGGTTGACTAGGGCATTCGGGAGTCCTGAAAGGACACCCTCCGCTTTCCCACTGAGCAGCAACACCTACGACTAGGGTTTCTCTCACATGTAGTCCATCTCTCTCTCTCTCTCTCTCTCTCTCTCTCTCTCTCTCTTTCGAGGTTGAATTCTCGATGATTTTGCAATTTAACAAATAAACGCAATACATCCTTGAACCATTCCACAAATAACATCTCTCAGGTTCCCAATATTTATTAGAAGTGTAAGAATAAGAGAAGATTAAATTACGAATGAATATTGCAGGTGGAGGATGCAATGCTCATGTTCGATAAGACAACCCAGCGCCATCGAGGTGAGATTCCCGTTCTCTAACTATTTAAGGCGGCCGAATTTTCTCGTAAATTCTTTTGGCGACAATATTAGTAACAGTTCTTACTCTTTCTCACTGTCTCTTTCTCGCTCCCATTCTCTTTCTCTTATGCGATTTCCTTTTCTCTACTAAGAAGCAAACAATTGCATAGAATTCATAGGCATCTTCATCATATTCCTATATTAAACTTCGTGAGGAAGAGTGGCCAAAATTTTCCTGCTAAACCTTATGAGTTCTCGGCAAAATTTGTTAGGTGCTTAAGGTTCTCTCTCTCTCTCCCTCTCTCTCTCTCCATCTCTCTCTCTCTCTCTCCCTTTCTCAGCCTCTTTCTCTTTCCGTCTTTTTCTCTCCCTATCTCAGTCTCTCTCTCTCTCTCTCCCTTTCTCAGCCTCTTTCTCTTTCCGTCTTTTTCTCTCCCTATCTCAGTCTCTCTCTCTCTCTCTCTCTCTCTCTCTCTCTCTCTCTCTGTCCCTCTCTCTTCTCTAATGGCGCTTCTTCTCCCGTCCTTGATGCTGCAGCGCTCATCATTCTCAAGAGTTCCCGGACAGGGCAGCATTTAGGAGGCGCTCACTTCTCAAGTCGAGTTGGCATGAACTCAGGAATGAGAAAGCAGAGCAAGAGAGTGTGTAAGAGCGAAAGGAAAGAGGGAGAGAGAGAAAAGTGGACAGAGGGATGAAGTGGAGAGGTTGAGGGGGTTTGAGAGTCGATGAAGCTTACTGCCGGGCTTATTCCTCAAGATTACCATCGTAGTCTCAGGAAGCGGGAGGTCCAGCCTCGCTTTCCGGATGTTTTCCTATGGGCGCCGCCTCTCAAACCAGACTTTATTCTGAGAATGCAAGGGATGTGGTAAAAAAAAGCATTCTCCCTCCCAACTATGAAAAGGCGTGTAGTGAATATTTATCATTAGTTGCTAATGTATTTCTGTCCTTTTTTGCATAGCTAAAGCGGGCAGTAGAATGAAACAGAGTCCACCAGAAAGAAGGAGAAAAAACTTTCTCAAGCAGTTCTTAGTGTACTAATGTATACATTTTCTCTCTCTACCAGGCTTCGGCTTCATCACCTTCGACAATGACGAAGTTTCCGACAAAGTGTGCGAGATTCACTTCCATGAGATCAACGGAAAGATGGTCGAGTGCAAGAAAGCGCAACCCAAGGAGGTCGTAGATTTCATTTCAACCACTATAGCATTTCTTGGAATTTCTAAGATAATTCATAAAATGATAGTTTGATATGACAGAGGTGTTCTCTTCATGTTTAATGTGCACTTGACTCCCCTCCCTCTTCCCCTCAGGTGATGCTGCCAGTTCAACTGAATAAGTCGCGCGCTGCCGCTGCGCGAAACCTTTACGGACTCGCGCCAGAACAACTTCTTGGTTGGTTTTTTTTACATCTGAAAATACTGTTAAATTTGTAGCCGTTTTATCTCTTATTTTATTTTGAGATAACAGTAAATATAAATTTAAAGTAGTTAATTTTTCTATTATTTAGCCTACGCGACTTATCTACCTCGCTTCGGTGGTTACGGCAACGCACTGAACTATCCTCTTGTCGGATCCAGTCAGCGCGAGTCTTTTGTTTCCTTTCTTTACTTCAGCAGACTGACTATTCTCCCTCCCTTCCCATGATAACACAAAAGAAGTTGCTAGCGCGACCACAATGAGTGAAATAGTGCGTGGCTATCTGCTTCAGACGCGCCTCAGCCCTTCCACAATGTGCAGCCACTCTTTCGGTGCTAGAGGGAACTCTTTCGGTGCTCCTCTCCACCCTCTCCCAATGTCTCTAACTACCTACCTCCTCCCACTACTGCCTGCTATTTCTCTTCTTGCGGTGAGCAGTAAATGTCTGCAGAGACTAGAAGCAAGTAGTTACCAAGTAGACTGCGCGACCGTTTCACGATGTGATGCTGATTTGGGACTTGCCAGCAGAAGCAAGCGCAGTATTTGGATTAACACCAAAAGGTGATCTTCGTTATTTAAATAAGTAAAAAAGTGATGGGCTTCAATATTTAAAGAAAGAAGTAAAAAAAAGCCATTCCCGCAACACATCGTGCGCGTATAGAATAGCAAAGTTGAATCTAGTACAAATAGCAGTACGTGGATATCTGACTAGACCGGTCATGAGGAGAGCGAGACATTCTCACACGGCAGATGCCACCACCGCGTATATGTGTCTCACACTTCTGCGTGGACACTTTCCCTTCTTACATCTAGTTTCTGTTTATATTTTGCGCGTTGAGATGTGCATTATAAATAGATACTAGTTCCTTCTGATTTGTTTTCGATATGTCCATTTCATAGGCTACTTCATCAATCATTTGGTACTTAGTTTCTTCGTTATTTCACATAACCATTTCGTTGCTCTAGTCTAATAATCTCTTCCTCTTCTCTTTCCTCTCTCTATCCATGCGCTCTCTCTCTTCCCCTCTCCCTCAGTCTTTTCCCTCTGTCTCTTTCTCTCTGTCTCTTTCTCTCTGTCTCTTTCTCTCTCTATATCTCTTTCTCTCTGTCCTCTCTCTCTCTCTCCCTCTCTCTCTCTGTCTCTTCCTCTCTATCTCTTTCTCTCTCTCTCTCTCTCTCTCTCTCTCTGTCTCTTCCTCTCTATCTCTTTCTCTCTCTCTCTCTCTCTCTCTCTCTCTCTCTCTCCCTGTCACTCTCCACTCCACTCCCCTATTCTAGTGCCTGCACTTCTTCCGTATGGCGTAGCTGCCGCCGCAGCTATGGATGGGCGCAAGGCGATGACCCTCTCACACGATCTAACAGGTCGCGCCCCTTTGGGCTACCGTAGTCTGCACGAGTAGTTATGGTCTGTCTGTCTGTCTGTCGCTCTCTCACCCGCATCCCGTCGGTGCTCTTTCTGCCAAGTGTTAGGTGTATTGGTTGATAGCTGAAGAAACCGTAGACTACTTTGGTATTAAATTCCTCCTACTCCATCTTTTCAGTACGTTTGTTCATCCGTAATAGTGGAATTAGTACCAAGATCGTGCAGTATTTGTTCCAATAAAATGTCAAGAAAAAAATAATTAAAAAATAGTGTGAACAAAGGCACTGGAATGCAATTCCCATTCCCCCCTCTGCTTTACCACTGGGATGATAGTGGTTGTTGTCTGATCTTGTTTATACTTGTTAGACACGAACGGCCCTATTCATGGTGAGACAGAAGGAGACGGCCGATTTCAGTGTTCAACCCTGCGGCGGCGAGTAGCTTTGCTGGATACACGGGTCTGCCTTCTTCTCCGGGTGGCAGCAGCGGGGGCGGCGCCCCCCGAACTAACTCCCAGGTATATACGGTAACGTTCTTTTCATCCAGCTTCTTTTTTATTTGTCTATTATGTATGAGTCTACTGTATCCCAGATGACTTTTGTGATTGTTTTTCTTTGAGCAAGCAGCGCTCGAGGCTGCACTCTACGCTAACTTTGCTGGCGACCAGTTTGCAAGCATGTATGGCCTGCCCAACCAGGCTGCTGCTGCCGCGCAGCTCCCTCATGCCTACCACAAGGTCACACTCAAACTGTCCATCATTAGTAATTACCATTCATTTCATTTCAGTCGTTCCAGTAAGCTGCTCATCTGCACAGAAACAACCGGTGGCATTACGTAATCGAACGACCACACGAGTTCGGCTAGAACTATTTCCATCCAATTCTTCCTCTCCACCCATCTCCCCCACTCCTTTCTCATTCTGGCGAGATAAAGCGTAGTTTGTCTCTTTTCTCTCTCCCGCTCTCTGCAATTCCCCTCTCTCACCTAGACCATATAGCAGAGTCTCAGGAGGCACACCTTTCCACACAGAACATACGCGTAGTGATAAGCGTAGTTTTCCGAGAGCATTCATTGTCCCTCCAGCTAGCAAAGAAATTTGTCAAAGACCTCCCAGAGTTGCCCGATTCTCTAAATCATCTCCTGCGTACTAGAGGAATCCCCTTCCGTCTGCGTTCTCATTCTGAAACCCGTTTCATTCTGTGCTGTCTTGTTCCTCTAGTGGAGTAGTATAGTGCTCGTCTTAGTCTTGTAATAATATTTGTGTAACCTTTGTTTCATTTTATAATTATTTTTAGTATTGTGGATACCATAGTGATGTCCTTTACAGACACAAAAAATTATGCAGGACTAGAGCGCGTCCCGGTGACCCGAGTTCTACCCAATTTCTTATTCGTGGTTTCAATTAGCTTATGCCTTCTGTGTATGTTTATTTTAATGTTTTCCCCACTTCTATGTTGCTTTTACTCCCAATTTGTAACCATTTTCTCACCCTTGTTTATACATTGTTTACGACTAATCATTAATTTCGCTCCGTTTATTTTTTGTCTCTGTATTACGCCACTCCCAGTTCCCGCTTTTTTTTCCGAATCAGTCAGTCAAAATTCTGTCCTAGTGATTTTAGCAAGCTCACCGCCTTTTTGTTGTTATACTTTATGCGGTTGAGCCAGGCAGATTTCTCTGTCTCTCACTCTCCCACTCTCACTCTCTTCTCTTTATGGCAGTCCGACAGCAGTTTGAAGAGGATGAAAGCTTTTCAAATGTTCATCTATCGTCATCCTGTCATTTTGAATATATTAACCTCCGCAAGCCTTTGCTCCCAGAACCAGCTTCCCGGTTTTCATACTGCAGTCCCTATTCCCCCTTGTCAGTAACTTTGCCCCGTCTTCTCTCTCCTCGCGCCGTACTCCTTTTGCAGACGCCTTGATTCCCCTTGTCACATAAACATCAGCAGCTCCGTTCCCCATGCTCCACATTGTCGCTCTCCTTCGAAAAAGAAAGAAATGATGCGTTCTCACGGGTACGGTAGTAGCCAGTTTCCACCGAGGAGGGGAAGGGGTGGAAGTGGATGGATGCTCTCCCCTTCCCGCCCCTCCTCTCGGGGTGGAAGTTAACACTTTCTCCTTCCTCTCTTCGTAGATGAACGCTTTTAAGATCACATAGAGGCGCTAGGTGGTTTCTTCTCGAACTAGGCTCTTCTCTACATCTCTGCCGCTCTATCTTTCTCTCTCTCTCTACGTTCTCTCTTTCTCTTCCTCTCTCTCCCTTTTACTAGGATGTTTATGGCTTCGTCCTTCCTACCGTAATCTATCATAAACCAAGAAAGTGTTAGCTGTCTAGCTGCTTGTGCAAACGCTGTATACTTTCCTTGCATGAATCCCAGTTTGAAACGCTCAAATCTCCTCTCCCTTCATCTCTTTCTCTCGTCTCTCTCACTCTGCCCACGGCCAATCCAGACTCTCCACCTCGTCCAAGATGAGCTCCGGGCCGTATCTCTCCAAATAAAAGAATGTGTCTTTATTATGAATGAATGACTGAGTGAGTTGTCAGCTCTTTCCTCTTCCCTCATTCACTCATCTCTCCTCTATCCATACTTGTGAATTCACACGAGTCGCCGCACAAACCGCTAGCTCCTCCCCCGTTTCCTTCGTCATCACTGTACGCCTAGCTCTTGGGTCAATGCTCTCTTAGCCGAGAGGGAACCCCTGCCAGACAGCTCTCTCTCTCTCTCCCTCTCTCTCTCTCTCTCTCTCTCTCCTCTCTCTCCATTCTTAGTGCGAACGTCGTTGACCGACACAGCCTGCCTGCGCTCTCTTGCATCCCCACTCTCTTCTTTCTCTACCCCCAATGTGCGTGTAGAATGTGTTCATCTGTACTTCAGAGTGCACGGACGATGTATACACCAAGTACTCCCTTTTCCGTCTCGCCCGTCTCATCTTTCCAGTTCTTAATATCTTCTTCCCGAGTTCGAGTCTGCCGTAGTAGTGTCAGATCCTTTCTATCATCCCCATACCTCCTGGCTATGGGAAATCAGTAAGTCAAATGTATGCCCTGCTTCGATTTCCTATTCTTTTGTTATGTTCGCATTACCCGGTGCTCCCTATGCTGTGGAAGAATGCCCCATCGTCTGATGCTCTGACTCTCTCCTCCCCGTTCCTCTCCATGAACCCGTGGTTTCATTGGACGCGTCGCCTTATATCTCCCCCTTTCTACTCTCCGTCTCTGTTAATGCCCGTTGTCTGATAGTCTAACGTTCTGTCTCTTCCCATTTTGTGAAGAACAGCTTCGATGGCCCCGCCCTGAACAATGCTCCCATGCGGAAGCCGTTTGCCCTCTTGGATTTCTGTAACTGCAAAATAATGTTGGATTGTCCTCCACTAACTTTTTTGATTCAAGTACCTTTCATTTTACATGCTCCAACTTGTATAATTGCTGTAATATAACTAATAAAGTCATCCACGAGAGTCAACCGTTCTCACATGAGAAGTTGTATAGTTTTACAACCGTAGGAATCGACGGACTGAAGATCAAGTTTACTTCAATAAATACAAGTACAACTTCTTCATTGCCATGAAAAGATAGAGCACAGCACTTTGCCTCATCCACTTGAGCCAAACAATCTTTCGTCCTTGAGTTATTTCAAGGACGAAAGAAATGGACTCCAACCTTGGCAATTTGCCAATATATAGCTCCAGCTCAAATAAAGTGAGCGGGTCAGAGGAGGAGCAGAGATTTGACAGCATATTTCAGCTGTCATTTTTCTGCAGATTACAACGTTAAAAAGTTCTCTATACCGAGTAAAATAAAATAGTAAATCCAAAGTAACAAGTGAATGGAGCACGCTTTTGTATTTCAAAAAGCGGCCACAATTCACAAGTTTTAGCTTTAAAATTCTTTATTTCAGTTAAAAAATGCAGTCAATTTATATACAATAACAAAAAGGAGGGGGATTTCAGCAGGGAGGGGAAAGAGCGGCTTCCTCCTCAGTTCTTCTGATCGCGGTCGTCGCGATGTCTTGCGATCGACGATGCGATATTCGTCTTCAAATTTCTTTAAATAATACTACAGCGCACACAAGGCGATTACTAAAATTTCCATAGACTGAATCGCGCAAGAGAGCTTTACTGATTAAGAGCAACGTGTTGAAATGCAAATAAACGAAAATTAAACATCGTAAAACACATAGTAACATATTAAAGTACATCTGGAATCAGCTGGCGAAATTAAAATTAAAATCTCAAATCCTTGTAAATCACAGACTACAGTATGTTTTCCTATAATTACTTTCCGGTCCGGTCATTGGACCTCTTGTACTTTGTAGCCTAGTTGGGTGGACAGGCTCCGTGCAAACGAAGTGCTGTGTAGAGCGGACGAGCTGGTACGAACTGGCCTGCTTTGCAAGGGCGATCAGTGGCCATTTCTTGTGATGATCGGACGCGAGAGTCCAATGTGCCCACAGAATTTGAGAGGGACAGGTTGGATCCAAGAAAGGTTAAAGGGTTGGTAATAACGAGTATAATGCTGATGCTTCAGGGATTCATGGATTCCACGAGAGCCCGGACCTTTCTGTATGTTTCCCGAGAAGAACAATGACGAGGTGTGATAGATAGGAATCTCTTTGGAAGTATTTGTGTACTCTGAAGCACACAGGATATGTTGATAATTCAGGAAGAAGAATTGCCTGACGGGGATGACTTCGTTCCCGTTGACGATGACTATGACTATTGTCTCCGTTCGCCCTATCACGACAGGCCCTGCAGGTTACGAGGTCAGAAATTGCTCAGAATCTTTTCTATAAGTCATAATGAAAAAAAACATATAGGGCACAAGGGATGCGTGGCGGCGCTTGCATGGGCACCCGAGCGGGCTCAGGTTGGAGGGACGGCGCCGCTTCTCGCGTCCACGTCGGCAGATCAGAGCTTTGCCATCTGGCAACTAGATGAAGGCGGAGAAGACTTTCAATGCATCTTCAGCCAGTCCAAGCAGAAAGTGCGAAGACTTTGCACTTGCTCATACTTTGGAAGAAGTGCAAGAAACTGTTCGAGAAATCTAGAGTAAAGGCGTGATTTTAGGGCGGCTTAAACGATGTCTCCTGGAGCTCAGATGGCTCTCGAATAGTTGTTGCATCGGACGATAAGACGCTCAAAGTATGGGATCTCGAGTACCAAAAAGTCAGCACGAGGGATTAAAAACCACATTTCAGGTGCAGGGTGCGCTTCGAAGTCATAATGGCCCAGTAATGACAGCTCGTTTCATGGACTGGAGCGGCGGCAATGGAGCCAAGTAAAGCGTGTCAACTTTTTTTCCGAATTGGAGGTGTACTTTTGTAAAAAAAAAATGCATGAGTATCTGAGTATTAGGGAGCTCGTAGTTTCGGGAGGATTCGACGGGGACATTCGCTTCTGTGACTCACGCTCAGCTAAGGTGCCCCTGTTTAATCAAAAGTTATATCTATAGAACATATTGTATACATGTTTGTTATCTGTCGTATTACTATTCTTATATCTATTATAAATGAAACGACTGAAGCCATAGTTTTCATCCGTAAATGAACGATTTAGCCCCTGATCCGTCAATTGTCTCACCAGGAGCCAGTGAGCGCCATTGCAATTCATCCAAGTGGTCAGGACGTCGTCTCTGCTGATATTACGGGTGGCTTATTTTTCACCGTTTTTCACTTAAAGTACCAAAATTATTTCATCTACTGTTCTGTCTGTTGTATTACATTAAACATTTTATTATCTAATTTGTTTACTCTTTCAGGCCGAGTCTTCGCCATCAACTTAGCGGAGGCACTTCGTTCAGCGTTCCGCCATGCCGAGACTCCTTTCGATTCATTCACCGACGCGCCATTGCAGTCGACCATTATCAACTCAGAGCAGAGCGAAATGCGCATAGCCAGGCTCGACCATCGCAATGTTCGAGTTAAACTTTAATCCCATGATTTTTCTGAATAAATCTGCTTTGAAACTATTAAAAATGAATATGGATAAAATGAAGGAGGCCATCACGACCTTGGAGTACTCATGGAACGGCCACTGGCTGTTGGTCTACGCCACCGACGGTCAGGCCGACGTCATCTGCACTGGCAGTTGCCATGCCGTTTCCACCATTCAAACACTCAACACACGTCATCTTCAACATAGGGTCAGCAAGTCAAATAATGCAGATGTGGAGATTGGAGAAAACCCTTTTTTAATTAAAAGAGATCATATTATTTGGCAGGCATGCATCGTTTCCCCGCCAGACGACGATGGACTATGGTTGGCGTTGCCAAGAGAGAACTGCTCAGTCATGGTAGCTGATGCCTCTTCCGGCTACACGGTCGACATGCTACAGCCTGGTTGGAGGTTCTCTCCTCCGAAACCATGGACAGACCTCCCTTCAGGAATCGAGGATGGCCACCAGATGGCTTTCCTTGCGGCAGCTGCTGACAGCTTAGGGCGGTTCATAGCAGCGGGGACGAACAACGCGGAGGATAAGGAGAAAGGCGACATCTACATCTGGAGTTCCACTCACTTCAATTGACTTCTCCATTGGCCTTCATCCCTAAACACCCAAGCCATTTCTATTTGAATTGTTACGCTGTAACCTTTTTTTTTCAAAACTGCACCTCCTTGTACTGTCAGAGTTTGCACATAGCTCTGATACTGTAAAGTACATTCTTATACTGTAAAGAACTCTAACAAGTGATGAAAAATGCGCAAACTATTTACACGATTAACATGCTTCGCCTAAATTTTATTTTGGGAAAAAAACGATAGTCTGGAAGACGGTCAGGAACAATGACAGACGCTACTTAACAAGGTTCCTGAACGAAATGGTACTTGGAATTTGTCTTGCAATGTGTTGGAGAGCATATCACGCTTGAAAGATGAAAAAAATTGTTGGGTTAAAAAATGTCATAAATTCAAAAAAAAAAAAATGAAGCGGAACGATATGACTATACGAAGAATTAAAAATGGATGGTATACGAAAGAGAGAGAGAGAAAGAGAGAGAGGGAGAGAGAGATGCACTGGTGTGCTCTACCACCGATGACTGCCTCGTTCTTGTCTGTACCCAGTCCCTGCTCTCCGCCCTCCTCCTTGACTATGTCTGCTCGCTTCATGCCGAGAGTAAGGAGTGCGGGCATCTGAAGATTCCAGAGGATTCGAAGGAAAACAACAGAAACCAGCACTGCTAAAAGTTTCCGAAAAAAGGATGCAAGGAACAAAGGACAAAGTTTCAAGCTCATCATTTCGTTCTTGTCGCACGTGTCCATGATTATAACGGCTGTTGTTGTCCTGTGAATGATGACTTCGCGGAGTGTCGAAAGACAATCGATCTAAATTGTGGGAGAAATCTATTTTTTATGCGAAATAACCCGTTCAAGGAATTACGTGTATATAACATGAAAAATAAACTAAAATTTAATTGACAAAAGAAACCGTCATTATTCCAATGTTTTCTGTGTGGGCGTTCCGAGCGAGAAGATTCTCCAGCGGGAGCACTGTTGGAGTATATAATAGGGGGAGGCATCGGAGGAGGGGGCAGAAAGCCACCGAAGAAAGGGGGAATCGGAGGAAGGATCACGTTTCCCAGCATTGTTCCGGGCATTCTGTCAAGAAATATTAAATAATCTCTACAAAGAAAAATAACACTTCAACAGATATTTTGCAATTCTGAAAGATATGCAATGCGTACAGAAAGACAATTACCCAGCTGGTGGACTTATAGTGTCGGGACGAGAAAAGCTCCGGCCACGCTTCTTGTACTTAGCCTCCTGCTCAGAACCACTCTTCGG
This sequence comes from Allodiplogaster sudhausi, assembly GCA_945643635.1. Lineage (NCBI taxonomy): Eukaryota > Metazoa > Nematoda > Chromadorea > Rhabditida > Diplogasteridae > Allodiplogaster > Allodiplogaster sudhausi. The sequence continues at coordinate 646,514 of CALZFC010000117.1, forward strand.
ACGCACAGAAAGTGGAATTCCAAACAGAGTTATCTGTTAAAAAACATCTTTAGATGAAAATGGGTATGTAAACAGATGAACAAAAAGAAAACGAAATGAACGGACTTGATCCATGACTTCAATGGCAAATGGGACACTTTCATCATCGGAGAACACAATGAGAGCGTATCTAGCTGAACCCTCTCCCTTCATTATCACAGTCTCAACTGGCCCAACCTGCAAGTCAATGAAATCTTTAAAAAAAAATGAAATTGAGCACTTTCGCTATCCCTCATCGAATTATTAAACATAAATGTTATTAATTGTCTGACCAAAACTTAATGAATCTTCCCGCCTGAAGCAAACGACAACACTTCACATGAAATTCAGTGAATGGAAGTATCCTTTAACCCAATATAATTCTAACCCGTCAAAAGGTCGTGAGAGATGGCAGCGGTCTTACTTGGATGAAGAGTTCCTTTAGTAGATCGCTAGTCACCTGCTCGTCGAACTTCGTCACATACAACGTTCGTTCTTCCATCCCCTTCGCAGCCTTACAGATCCTGAAAGATCGCGGAACTCTAAAATTTAACAGAAACAATGAAGTAATCATTTAAGGGAAAATCCCTTAACAGCTCGGGACGCTGCACATAATTGTTGCGCTATATGCCATAAATATAAAACAAAAGTCGGAATTTATTCTTCTGCGGCGAAATATTACAACATATCACTAGGCAACTTAAGAACCTAAAAAAAATTAGTTCACGAAGACTCATGGTGTTATGTGAAAAATTTTACGTGGATTTTACACAGAACTACCATTTGAAACCAGTATTAAATTAGAATCCCTCTTTTTTCTTCATTGTGAGTTCCAACCGTTCTCCATATCAGTATTTCAAGGTGGATATGAGTCACAACCGCGCCGATGATGATCAGAAGGGCTACACCTGGGAGGCTGGCTATGCTGAAGGTATGCTTTCTGTTCATGTCTACATAATTTCTATCTGTTGGCTCCGGAGGAGACAAAGTGCTATTTCTTTTTTTTATTTCTTTCTGCATTTCTTTCTGCATTCTTTACATTTTATTTCTGTTATGACGACCAGTTTGTTTAACAGATTTATAGTGTAAATATATTTTTAATGACCTTGATTTCTTGATTTCTGAGGTCTCAACATTCGCGAGGTGCTGGAGGAAGATGAGGGTGGCTCTATCGAGAAGGCGATTGGTCGTCTACTTGCCGACGCAAGAAGAAGACAACGAGCTACTGAGAAACCGGCGCGAGTTCGACTCGGCATTGTTAGTTTCTTATATTTCTATTCCCCAGAGAGAACTGAAGCTATTCTTGTCACTCCTAAAAAAAATTCCCACTTCCTGTTATATGGAGAAGCAAGTGATTGGAAACAGAGTGGTTCTAACCGTAGAAATGAGTGGATATTGACTACGGCATCTGTATAGATGCGCTATGTCTTCGTAATTCTCGACTGTTCTCGCAGTATGGCCAAGACAACATGGCTTCCATCCACGCTTCAAGTAGCTCTCAAGGTCACTTTTCTTATTTTCCTTATATGCTTTTTAATACCGCATTTATTTTCCTTGCTGATGATCCGGTGAGCAAATCTGATCCGAATTTTCAGGGTCTAGCAGCATTCCTTGAGAAGTTTTTCGAGCAAAACCCAATAGCGCAAGTTGGCATTATTCTTTGCAAGGATAGAAAGGCTGAGCGATTTATGCCTCTTACTGGTGAGTTAAATTGTTTACTTTCTTCTCCCCAGTGATTTTATCTCATCATATTCCAAAGCTGTCTTACCAATAGGCTCTTAGCTCTATTATCACAATAGCGATAGTCCTTGCTAGGCAACCTCGGCCACATTTTGGAATCTCTTCGTGGAATAACAGAAGCTGGATGTGCTGGCGACTTCTCGCTCCAGAACGGATTGCAGCTCACGCTTACCAATCTTCAAGAGCTCCCTGGGCACGTCAGTGGCTTCGAAAAAAAAAATGAGTCTAGGGTGTGATTACGATAATTTTTGACAATGTATCGTATAATTAATTGTTTCTATTTATATTTTAAACTTACCTGTCATTATTGAACTTTCCGGTTAGGTTTCACGCGAAGTAATTGTGCTTACTTCTGCCTTTGCTACTGTCGATCCCGGCTATATCTTTTCTACCATCGACGCGCTAAAGGTATCTGATTTCTTCAACTTAATTTTTACTTGCTGATTTTGTCTGAGTAAAATTCTTTAGACTGCGTCAGTACGATGCTCGGTTGTAGGGATGTCGGCCGAGGTTTTCGTTTACAAACAACTCGCTAAGCTGACTCTCGGTACGTTTACGTTTTCTCACATTAGATTGTTGTGGTACGGTAGGTTTGATTCGGTTGATGCTGCCACAGTCTGATACGCGAGTTGCAGGCCGCTACGACGTGGCAATGGACGAAGAGCATCTTCGTCTTCTCCTCGCTGCGCACACCGCACCTCCTCCCACTTCCAAGTCAGTTCTCTGCTCAGCGTTCCCCCCACTGGCATTGCAAATTCGTGAAAGGTTCCTGCTAACAATCTGAACAATCTTTAAAAAAAAAGCATAGTTATGTGATTAATTATCCAGCACTTGCAATAGAATCTGTCTCTTTATTGAACGAATGAATGAGATTCTTGTAGGATGAATTCTGGTTCAAACCTCGCTCCTGGCAAAAAGGGCACTCGTAGTGCTGGTTTTGACAACATTAGGGTTTGCTTTCGTTCCCAGCCTAAAGAGTGAATGGTTCTCTAGCGTACACGGCTTGTCCTTGGGCAACTCGAGAGTGATGCTGTCCGAGTCTATCTGCTCACTGCTCGGACTGGCTCGGCTTCTCGGCTTTTGCTGAGTCAGAGGGTGGTGCAGCTCATTCTGAGACCGATTCACATTCACTCTCGGAGACCGATTCGAGTTCGTCGGATGTTTCTTCGAAGAAATGCTGAAAGCTCCGCATTGCTATGCCCTAGGATCACTCAGTTTTAGTTATGATTAGATCACAAATAGCTTTAAGATAATGTTGCCTGCTTGAAGCTGAGAATGAAATTGAACCCCGAAGACTTACAACTTAATACTGCGGTAGATGAGGACACCAATGACTGTGAGAATGATCGCAAGGCATGTGGAGGCGAGTAGTCCGAAGAGTCTGATGTAATGAGTCACGAGGTGAATGAAACATCCTGGTTTCCTCAAGGTGTATACACTGGAGGTCTCTCCTTCTATTGGGAAAGTAGGTCGACATAATACCCAGTGCAAAATTTGACGTCTTCTTTCGAAATCGGGGAGCACTCGAGGATTCGAATGTACTGTAAGGCATAGATTGAACACACGAAATAGTTTCCTTGTCAACCTTGTGGTCTCTGAAGTGAGGGAGAGCGCGTCGTTCTAGTACATCGACCGGGTCAAGGAAACCGCAACATCCTTCCAGTCTCATGAACTGTAACAGACCTTCCAGAACACCCTCAAACGAACATTCCCACCTTCAGACATCCGAATTTGTTTACAACAGCCGGATGTTAATTACTAGCCTCATTTGATGAATTGCTTCCATTCTTTGGCTGATTTTCAATAAATCTGAAGAACTCGGCGACCAAGTTGTCCATTATTTCGCTCGGCTGCTCTGGGAACTTAGTAATTTCGCTTGCAGTGAAAACTGAAAATATAACTATCAGGTCCATTAGAAAGATGAAAATAACAGAAAGTGGTGATGAGTAGGTATAGTTTAAATGGAGTCCCTATACGAACGTAGTTGAACAGCAAGAACAATCGACGAAATTAGTGCCAATATGTAGATCACCAGGCTGAAAAATATATTTAAAAAAAACCCCAGAATAGTTGTTAAGTCGAGTTGTGGAGATAGAGTGAACTGTTTTGCATTCCTACCCGACATGGGTGTTGAATGTGATGGAAGCTGTTCGGATAGCGACAACGAGCAGTGAGATGAAGAGGGTTAATCCGTAGAGAGGGGCTGAGAGCACTTCCACCTATTCATGGATGGCAACTTGGTTCACTTATGCATTTTGTCTTTTTAGGCCCGCTTTAGCAAAAAAATATTACCGGGTAGCCGTGAAAGACGCCGAATGTTGTACCTTCCAGGGCACCCTAGAATGAAATTGACGTCAGGGCGAGCACAGTGAGCAACTATTTGGGTTTCGTCATGGGCGCTTTGTACTGAGCTTCCTAGTTCTACTTATAAATCATCCCACAGGGTGCTGTAACTTTTTTCTACGTGGTTGCGTTCTATAGCTCTAATTTCATGGGGCGTTGAGATGAGTCGAATGAGCTATAGAAGAGGTCGAGATACAGGTCCCCCTCCTATGCTCAACTTCCGTGACCCATCCATTGTCAAGTCCAGGGTCTTACAAGAGATCAAAGCCTTCTGGAGTTCACGTAGATCCAAGATATAAAAGTTGCTCAATACACCCTGGCCGTTCCAAAACCTAGTCAGGGTTCAAATTTTCGGACCCCTAAGGGTACGTTTGGTTTGGGTACTTTCGAAGACGAAGGAAATATGTTGCTCGATGTAAACGACAACTTTACAAGAAACACAAAAAAAAACGTTGTTCGATATATCAAACAAGGTTTTTTTGTGTTTTTTTTTCTTTTGTTATGAGAAAATGTTTTAAAGATTTAAGAGTTGGTGTTTCCTTGTAACCTGAAGCGACATGCTCCATCTCTGCACTCTTGCTCGGCCCGAAAGTGCAATATAGGCTCCGACAACCACAATCATGCCAGAGAGCGAGATCTATGGAAGACTGATAGGGAGGAGAACAGGACAGAGAAACAACCATGAAGAGAAGGAATGCGAGGACGAGATAGTTGTTGGTAGATGTGCGGAGTTGGTGATGAGTCATTGGGTTTGCTGATTTGTAGCGACCGCAGTCGAACCAGGCAGTGTAGTGAAATGGGCTTCAAGCTTTCCCTTGATCTTAACATATTTATATGAACGAGAACATAAATAGAGATGCACTTTACAGGAGTGTCGAGTGCAATGCAGTTCGAATCGGATTCCCGCCTCACGAGTCCGTTGGTATGCCTTCCTTTTGCCAGTGGTGAGCCTTATTTTGTTGTCGTGTGATTTTTTGGATCTCAAAGGTAGGACGGCAGTCGCATATGAAAGGCAGATTAGGATGTATCTGCGGGTAGATTTCCTATGTGGATTCCCTTGTTCTAGCCACCCTGACTCTGCTCCCCTGTCCGAGCGTGGCTTCCTGTGTGTGCAGTGTGGCAGTCGGTACTGCTCTCTCCCAGTCGAGTGCCGCGTCTGTCGTCTCACTCTCGTCGCTGCGCCGCAACTCGCGAGGGCATTCAGGTCAACCTTTCGAAACAAGTCATTATTACAGCAATGTTTATCGATTTGAAGTTATAGATATGACTTTTTTCCTTGCAGGCATCTCCTTCCTCTCCCGCCCTTCGAAGCCATCGCGTCTCAGACGAATGTTAGCAGAATTCATATTTTCTAAGTTATGTGGTTCACCAACATTGTTTTTCTAACTTGTGAGGTTCACCAGCATTATTTCTCCCTCGTCTTTAACAAGGGAATGGTCTACCCATAGGGTAACTGATTGCAATGAATTATGGTTTCCTAGGAAGTAAAAATTTTGCCCAATCGGTCTCAGGCACCAGAAAAGTCTATTGAAATTAGCCTTCCGATTAAGCAGAGTCCCAGGTTCGAATCTCCGTGCGGGTAATACTTTTGCAAAGATTAGAGGAAATTGAAGAAAATTTTAATCATAATTTTTTACAATTGACATAGGCAGTAAATTCGTATTCTCTATTTAAAATATCGCCTATGACGTGATTTACACGTAGTTTGGGGCAAAAGGGCCCTACCGTAACTCGGAAAATTTATTTAGTGATAAGAAATGGATAAGATATTCGTGTTCCCCGTCCTAAAAACCCACGGCGGTGAATTTCAAGGAAAAAAATTGGACTCTCTTGGTTTGGTGTAGTACAATAGTACCTGTATGCTTAATGGCAGTTTGCTCGTCGGGAGTCCATTCACAACCACTCGCTCGCAGGTTAAAAGACCATCGAATCATGCCCACTTCTCTAATTTATATGGAAAAATCTGTTTTCTTCTCACCGGGGTTCGAACAACAGACATATTCAATGCAGACATAGACCCTAGGCCACGCCGTCGCTGCTAAAGTTGCCTGCTGAACTATTGACAATGTTCACCCTATCGGAAGGTAGAATTTAATCGATTTTTATTGGTCCCGAGGGAGGCAATTGTGCAAAAAAAATTTATTTTGGCATATATTTTCGGAGTTTAATTCCTAGATAACCATAATTCATTGCCATCGGCCACCCTATGGTTATACCATTCCCAATACAAACTTGTTTTCCAAATGATATTTACTTAGGTACATGCAGTGAAGGTTAACGACGAGGGTGAACGGCGAGAGTGCAGTGCGTGCTGCTGTCTGCTGGAGGTGAGAGGGGTGGAAGTGCAGAAGGAGACGGTCATCGTAGTAAGTAAGATCTGCATTTTCCTGTTGTCTCTCACGACGGCGTATTTTCATTACAAGAGGATATCTGATGATACTATCTCTTTTCAGCCCGGGAGTACTTTCGCATGTAAAGAATGCCGGTCTCTTTTCTGCTTCGACTGTGATATCCTTCTGCACGAATCACTCAATATTTGCCCAGGATGTGCCTAGGTCTAAAAGTTTTTTTTGTTAAGTTGGAATTATTTTTTCTTCTTCTTATTTTCCACTGCTCTAATTGTTTGCTTTGGCGGATATTGATTTCCATCGTTTTACGATTTCCTTATCTTAGACATGAAAAAATTCGAGAGTTGAGGAGGTTTATTGTCGTCCCATCACTTGTAGTATTTATTATACACGTGCAAGTTGCATCGGATTTATTCCGTGATAAATATGCATTTTCGTTGTTGTGGGCATGTAGGCAGCAGACTTGGTCAAAGGCTGTTTTATAGGAAGTATCCGGCGAATAATTCTACAGTAGCTCTGTATAACCAGTTTGAAAGCGCGGGTTCATAAAATTGGCTGCGAGTCGTTAGTGCCGCTAAAAATTAACTAGGTCAAATTTTTGGGGGGAGTCTATTGCCGATTTGGAAATGGGGGAGAGTCGTTATTGCCGACGCGGGAAGTATGTACATAGTTATAGTTATAATATGTCCCGCTGCTCGCATAGATCATGATCTTACATGGCGGCTGTCCTCACTGTCAGTCCGAGATTCATTCACTCATTGTCAGCCTGAGATGCAGAAGGTTCAGAAGTATAAAATAGATGCTATGTGTATAGTAATAATGATGATAACAATTTATATATATTTTTTTTCAGAGAATTATTTAATTAATTCAGATGTACCTCTCGTGAAAAGTTATTCGTAATGTTGTGGAAATTACAGTACCTCTCAACGGCGACGATTTTCAAGATATTTTAAACGGAATTAGTGAAGAAAAAATTCAGCGTCTCACATCGATATGTGATAGCCTCAAAACGAACGCATTCTGCATCGAGATATTCCATGTGGCCCATTTGGCCTGGCCGTTATAGCCGTTCCCCTTTTCCAAATCGCAATACTCGCATCCAAAATTGGCTGTCGCTCGGTCGGGAGAGCATGTGAAATAGGAGAGCGGCTCTGACCTGCCGTAGCTAATTCTCTGCTAGCCAGTTTTCAGTTTCCATTGCCCAGGATATAATGAAAGAAAATCGTTGAAATTTTCTGGATATATGTTTTTTGTCAAGATGAACTTTTCCATATAAAAAAAAAGAAAGTTAGGTTAATTATTCCTCTGATACCTCCTTTAAGGGTCATGCATTGGGGAAGAACGTCGTGAGGTTTGCTTTCACTTTATCAATTGCGTACATCAACTAGGATGTTTGTTGCTGTCTTGATGTTCGGGAATACAATTTATTGACGAAGGCTACAGGCTTCGCTACCATGGAAAAAATTGAGTTCAAAAGATTATGGTTAGATTAGAGTACTGAAATCTGCATTCGGGAATGTGAACCAGACAGATCGTAGCTGTTCAGCTCGAGTCGCAGACAACCTTCTGGAGAACAAGCACGTTTTTGTGGAGGTCGAGATCCTACAATTATTTAACTACTTATGTTGGTGTTCGAGTCTTATGGAGAGGCTGTCTTAATGGCAATCATCGGAATGTGCTTTCTGAGCATGAGTGTGCAGCAAACCAAGGATGCACTACATTTGTTAGCAATGTGCTAACGAAACGTACATATGAAAGATACTATGCAGTTCATCATTCATTTGCTGCAGTCGTCCTAATATATCGTAAAATGAAGGAGGAAAACATTTGAGCTATCGATTTGACGTGAACGCAAGCCCAGAATTAACTTTGGTCGTAGACGATCTTCTGGAGACCAACAAGATTCTTGTGCATTCTGCAGTAGAATGCAATTACTTATCCTTATATCTTTCGGCGTGATCTTTTTAGATGGTAAGGAAATAGCAAGGTTCTTAATTTCAGCTCACCACCGGCAATCGTCTTCACATTTTCGACGCCGACAGCGATTATCGTGATGCCTAAACATATGTCCCATAGATGCAAAGATACTAGAAATGCATGTGCAATTGACCGTTTGTCATTCGACTTTAACTCGTCTGTTATTACTCGAGTCCCTTGCTTCGCAGGTCATCACAGACATCGGGCGACACTGTCTCCAGCTCCGTAATTTGAATGCAATAACATTGGGATACATCTTGACGTTGACCTTTGATAGGCTCGTTTCTTCACAGAATTCAAGCAATTCACTTGCTGAATCGAGGTGTTCTATCGTTGTGAATGTCACTCGATTTTCCTTGTCATACTCAATCTTCGCCGTTAAGGAAGCAAAAGTCCTCTTTTTGCTGCATAGCAAATTCCAGTAAGGAGGAGCTTTCCATGCTTGTTACACCATGAACATCGAAAGAGACAAATTGTACAAGAAAGCCGAATTTTCCAAATTAAAAAATACAAAAAAATACACCATCAATATCGGAGAAAAGTATGCAATATGCAGACTTGGTTTGTCTGTGCTAACTAATGTTAAAAACAACCAAAGGGATGAGTATCGTGGTGTAAAGTGCTGATTCCAGTTTGAACTACTTAAATATAGTGGCTACTAATCACTAAATTCATGGAAATATCAATATTGTACGGTCTACTTTCGTGGCACGATGGCCGCACAAGTAACAATTTTGATAGGGATGGTGTCTCCTGGCTTGACCCAGGCCGTTCCGTCCTTGTTGCACACCAACGTAGCCGTCGCCTTCTTCGGGCCCTCGTTCTTCGTCGTCACTCCATTCTTGCCTCGGTTGAACTAAATCAATCCACTTTCTCTTCTTTCTTTTCTGTTGTTAAAGTTGCCATTAAATATATACATATAAGGGTACGTCCGCGAGAGTTTTGCAACTAAAAGATATGAATCAAAATGGTTGATAAGAAAGTATAGAATGTTATGCAGAACTTATTCTCTAATAGAGAATTGACGGTGCAGACCTCAATGGTTGCCTCTTTTCCGATGCAAGTTAGATGTCTTTCTGCGCAGTCTGTGCCCTTCTTCTCGATAACGTCTATTGCGAACTTCACCTGAAGGAATAATACATAGCTCATGTTTTTTTTAAAAATTAATTCAGTTTCATTTTAAGTATATTTGTTTTGGGCATATAAGGGACGATAGGGTAAAACAAGACGCATTCGTTCGTAGTTCAGCATTCTACTGACTTCGCCAGCTCCTCCAAGCGGAATGGTCAAGAGATCGGGAGTGCAGGACTTGCAATCACCGCCGTCTGCAATCATTGAACATCTCGGAGTGTGTTTAGACTTTTTGTGTGAAGTAGCAAACAATAGGACGCAGGATTCTGTCTACAACCAGAAGCAAACTGGTAATAAACCTAACCAGTTAACTTGGTGATAGTTGGCGGTGGGAGAGTAGGATCCACGGTGATATTCGGCTGAGGAGGTTTAGTGGGATCCACAATGAGCTGAGGCGCAGGGGGCTCAGGGGGTTCCACGATGAGCCGAGGTGTAGGAGTAACAGTGGGATCCACGATGGGAATAGGGACAGTCACGGTGATCTCGGGCGCAGGAGGGACTGTGGGGTCAATAATATGGATCGTGGGAGTTGGTTCTGTAGGATCCGTCGTTATCTTAGGCTCGACCTTTTCTGAATCACAGACCAGCTTCTGGAGGCCGAGGACGCTCTTCTTCAAGTCGAGATTCTGAAGTTAATGTTGCCATGTTTAGTGAATCCACAAGATACTGTACCCAGTCCAAAGGTAGGCCGTTTTAATTTCCCGGGTGAAGTAATTCAGATTCTCTTCAAAAGGAGACGAAATGTGTCACCTCAAAGCTCTGGAAGTAGAGAGTTTTGTCGCCTCCAGCAATCGTCTTCAGCGTTGACTTCTTCACGTTTCCGACACCAACAGCGATTATTGTTATTCCTGAAATCGCAATTTGAGAAACTCTGTCAAAACAAATAGATTTGTACTCGTTTGTTGGCACCCTACATACTAAAAAAATTAGTTAAAAAATTTAGCGAAACATTTGATGAAATCTTGAAAATTCCGCAAGTGTTTAAACGTCGTTCGAAAAAGTTGTGAAATCTGATATGTCATTCAAAAGAGTTTTGAATGCCGCACCCTTGCTCCGCAGGTCGTCGCAGACTCTCTTGTAGCGGGCAACATTGTCCCCGCCGCTGTACGGGCAATCCGGATCTCCATCAGTTATCACGATCATTATCTTCTTGCGATTTGCGAGCTGAATACAACATTTTTCGTTCTTCCAATTCAGTTTTCATAAGGTTGAGGAAAGAATTCTTGTATGAACGATCTAACCGCAGGATACTTCTTGACGAAGAACTCCTCGTGGGTCTGCTCGATGTCGTATGACGTGCATGTCCAGCCCTTGAAACTTCTCATTATTTAAGAATTCAACCAGTTCGAATTATCGAAACAGGAAAATTCCTTCGTATAAACTGACCGAGGAGAAGATCACTTTTTCTTTGACCGCAGCAGAAAGCGTCGTGATCTTGGCAAAGTCATTCAGTTTGAAGTGCATGTAAGCCTGAACAATTGTAGGTGATTTTGTTGAAGCAACTCTGCGGGAGGAAAGAAGTGATGATTACGGACTCTCTCGTCGCCATCCTTCGGTGATTGGGAAAGAGCAAAGCGAGTGCCGCCGAAGCCGACAGTGAACTGGGACATGAAGTCGGTGACGAAGTGCTTCATCTGCAATGAGTCACTGGTAAGGCTATCTTAGTCTGGCTATTCACGCACCCTTTGTGTGTTGTAATCACCTACAGAACCGGAAGTGTCGAGCATGAAGACAATGTCTGAAAAATATTAATATAATTTAATGTAATTTAGTCAAAAGTCTCATTAGCAATTAAAATTAATCACAAGATTTCAGGTAAGTCATACCAAGACCAGTTTTAGAGCAAGCTTGGCAGTCTCCGTCGACCTCTGCGTAACCGGCAGCACAGCTTAAATAAAATATTTATATCCCCGCGTGATTTCAAAATAAAATTGTTTTAAGAAAAAATAGTGACATCTGCATGTACAAAACGTATTTTCACTTCTAAACAGGACTTACCGACAGACAGCTCCTCTCTTCTCCTGCTGGCAAACCGAATTGTCTCCGCACTCAATATCGTCGCATGCTAAAACTTTATATTATTTTTGCGCCGCGACAACTAACTCAACCTTATCCTTGAAACAGACATTGACTGCAAAACAAATGAACAAAATAAACTTACTTTCGACTCTGACACCGCCGGGTCCAACAGGGCCGCCGGGTCCGCCGGGCCCACCAGGTCCACCTGGTCCGCCAGGCCCACTTGGTCCAGGTCTGCCAGGCCCACTTGGTCCACCTGGTCCGCCGGGCCCACTTGGTCCACCTGGTCCGCCGGGCCCACTTGGTCCACCTGGTCCGCCGGGCCCACTTGGTCCACCTGGTCCGCCGGGCCCACTTGGTCCACCTGGTCCGCCAGGCCCACCAGGACCACCAGGACCGAGAGGTGCAGCGCAAATGGAAGTCTGCAGCTTGGCGACCGAGGAAGCAACATCGAGGGCCTAAGACAAAGAAAGCGTCAATATTATGTACATATATGTACATGTACGTACATACATATGTAACACAATATCACCGACTTTTTGCAAGAATTTCTTTGAAAAAGTTGTAATAAAACATGGGCGAACATTAAAATTATCAAAGTAGATGGAATCTGTGTCGCCTGCAATCTTGTCAAGAGTTTCCTTCTTGACATTTCCCACTCCGACAGCGAAGATCTTCACTTCTGCAACCAAGGAAAATTGGATATCATCGGCATATATCATGTGATTGGAAAGTTGTCATTATACTGCATTCGATTTGATCCTTTGTCATCTACGTACGTAAAGAGTATGTACAAAAGTGAAATCCCACGACTGACTCTCCTTTCGAATCTCGTTGCAGGCCTGCTCGATCTTCTCCACGCTGTCTCCTCCCTCATAGCTACAGTCAGGATCGCCGTCCGTGATCACAATCATCACTTTCTGGCGGTTCGCGACCTGTATGCGAGCATCGTATTTATCGATTCTTTCAACAATTTGTTATGTAATCAGATAGCATGCCTGTCGCAAAAACAAGGAACTTACCGCAGGATACTTGTCTACGAAGAACTCCTTGTACGTTTGCTTGATGTCATAGGAAGTGCAGGTTCCACCCTGAATTCTTCGGAATGCTTGAGAAGAAGCATATTAAAGAAAGTATTCGACGAAAAACTACTTCTTCTTTTATCTTGCCATTTGATCAAGTTTGCTCTAAAACACCGATTGGAGGTGGTTCTATGAAAATTCCCGCCAGATATTTGCATTTCTCTTTTGAAAACGTCTTTATGGATTAACCTATTAGCACCCCATTGAGACACTGACGTAAGCGAAAACGAGATAATTAAAGCAATTGAGATCGGTTAGACATGCGTTTCAAATTTTAAATTTTGTAGTCGATCCTTAATAAATTGTCATCCAGTGGGGAGTTTTGCATCATTTGAGGCGTAATTTTGCTTGATGGGTTTTCTTTCGTCGGATACTTCCTTTAATGCGAATGTAACTAACCCCGCTGAATGTGACTTTATCGTTGATCAACTTCTTGTAGCTGTCATGCTTGTTTGCGTCGTTCAGCTTGAATCGGAAGTACGCCTTGTTGTCTGTCTGTCCTGCAAGATAATGAAATGAGTGAGACATGGGGGAGTGAACTCTGACCGGGCGACTGCGCGAGTGCGAATCTCGTTCCGCCGAAGCCAACTCGGAAGCGGCGGATGAAGTCGGCCACGAAGTGCTTCATCTGCAATCATACTGTAAGCCATCGCAATTCGACAGGCCAACAACCATTGGTGGATTGCGCAGCTTACTGCCGTTTTGAGAGAAAATAAGCTGAACCTTTTCAGTGTCCTCAACACCGACAGATCCCGACGTGTCGAGCATAAAGGCGATATCTACAATTTGCTTTAGCAAGTCTGAACATGAGCTGCTGATCTTGAAATGAGAATTGTGTGGAAAGAGGAATGAAACCGAGTCCGGTCTGCTCGCATTCTCTGCAGACGGAGCCGGGCTTCTGGCCATCGTCGGAATAGTCTGCGAAGCCATCCGCGCATCTCAAGGCAAGCACGGTAATATAGTCATTTCAAGAAAAAAATAATAACGCGGCCAATGAGTTTGAATGAATGACGAAGGCACCTGCAATCGCCTCCCTGGGGAGTATCCACACATTTTGTGTTGGCACCACACTGCAGTTCGCTGCAGGCTGAAAGTAGACCAATTCACTTTCTTTCAACTCTCTGACGAATAGTTAAGAAATGATTATAATACGAAATGAAATGGGACAGAATTAAAGTAGTGGAAATACAGGAAGCTGAAACAGACGAACTTGTGATTCTGGAAGCCGTGCAGACCTTGTTGTGGATATTGTCGAGGTACTCGCGGAGCTGGAGCTTCTGTAGCAATTTAACTCTTTAACTTTTTTCGTTTATAATTAAAAAAAGATGTACGGACGTTAAAGCTGTTCAAGTAGAGCGCATTCTGTCCAGCAATCTTCTCGAGGGTCTCTTTCTGTACCTCACCAATGCCGATTGCAATTATTGTCACACCTAAACTTCGTATTGTTGCCAAATGAACCCACTAGATATTTCCATGAAATAAGAAAAGCATAGTTACTTACCCTTGGCGCGAATATCGTTTGCTACTTTCTCGATTCTTTCAACGGTGTCATCCTCGTAAGCACAGTCCGGCTCGCCGTCGGTGATCAATACCATGACCTTCTTGCGGGATGGATCCTGGAAACCCTTCATAGATACGTGGCAACTAGAGAGGCAGTCCAACAACAGATAAAGAACACTAACAGTGAGCTTATCATTGGCGAAGAAATGGTTGTAAGACTGCTCCATATCGAAGGACGTGCAAGTTCCACCCTGAAAGAAGGAAGAATCATTTTATTATTTAAAATACTATATTTAAGGCAAATATATGGAAAACATACGGCGGTGTAAGTGACTCGCTGGTCGAATGCTTCTTTCCATTTCTCCGAGTTTATGAATGCGTTCATTGCAATGCGGAAGAGGACCGAATTCTCTTGAAGACTCGCCGACTGAGAAACGCCGAATCTATGAGAAGCGTAATTAGTGTTCAATTGCTATAAAAAATTGGGGTTATTCGGAAAAAAATCTTCGCGCGGCTTACCGGGATTGGCCAAAGCCCATTTTGAAGAGCGAAACAAAGTCCTTGACGAAGGTCTTCATCTGAATTCAAACATAAAACGTATTTTCCTTTTTCGGCTTCATATTCTCTTGTGTACCTTTTATCTCTCTAAAGAATGACCATGAAAAGGTTTTGATGATTAAGAAAGGGAACGAACCTGTTTAGTATTTTCTTCTCCTACCGAGCCAGAAGTGTCCAGAACAAATGCGACGTCTGAAATATTCAATTACTCGATTGCTTACAAAGTTTGTTGCCGTATGTCATATGGAACCAATAAATTCATTCATTTTGCTTATCTCTTTCTTTTTGCAGTTCAATGATCCATTGAAGAGAACTGACCGAGTACATTCTTGGTGCAGACCTGGCAGATGCTGCCAGCCGTCAAGTTCTTCTCCCCCGAGACATCAACGAAGCCTTGCACGCATCTGCAGTGTCATTTCAGTCTCCTTTCTGCTACGTGAGTGGTCGTCTTCTGCACTAACCTACAAACCGGTACATTCGTCGTGTCCACGCACTCTGCATTATCAGCGCACGTTGTTGTTTTGCAGGCTGAAACATGGAAGAGATTATCATTGATTGAAGAGTGTAGTTGTGAAGAGACTGACAATCTCGGTTGGGTGCTGGTACAGTCTTGCAGATCATCTGCTGCAGATCACTCACCGAACGCTGGAGTTGGAGCTTCTGCAGCAAGGAAAGGAATTATAAATTGTTTTTAAAATGCTACGCAGTTTGGCATGATAAATTATGATTACATAACGAATTATAAGAATTATAAGAATTGCAAGAATTGACCGAAAAGTCGTCGAAGTAAAAATAGTTTTTATCTCCTCCGGCGATCTTCTTCAGCGTGTCTTGCTTCACATCTCCTACGCCAACAGCATACACCGCGACGCCTTAATCCATCTTCTTCCATTCTCTGTTCATTCAGCCAGCTCTCATTTATTGAAAGTAAAATAATTTTAGGTAAAAAAGGAGAGAATTGGGACAGTTTCTATACCGTCATCTCTGAGCTTGTTGCAAGCTTTTTCAATACGTGGAACGGAGTCTCCGTAGGGGCAGTCAGGTTCTCCGTCAGTGAAAATAACCACGACTTTTTGTCTCTTGCCGATCTAAACACAAATAACCAGCATTATGACAATTAGTTATCACTTTCGTTTGCCTAATGATCTGCACTGACAGTGATGTAGTTGTCGCCGAAATATTTGTCGTAGCTTTGCTCAATGTCATATGAAGTGCACGTTGCGCCCTAAGCAAACCATACAGTTCATTTAAGTAATTCCAATTAGGAAATAAGGCAAATTTCGAACCTTAGTGGCAGTAATTTTTTTGAAAATTCCTTTTCCAAGGCTGTCATAGTCACCGTAGTCAGTGAAGTCGATTCGGAAGAGAGCAGACTTACCACCTCAAACATTTCCATCTCATCGATTAAAGCTACCTGTACATACATACTTGATGATTCAAGCTGTAAACATTCTGTCCTAGAATCCTAGGCAAAACAGCCGAACCGGGCTTGGCAGACTGGGCAAAAGCGAATCGGGAAGCTTCAGCTGAGCCGTCAATCTTGAAGAGGCCGATGAGATCCGTGATGAAGGTCTTCATCTGCAGGGGAAACGAGACTGTTGTTTGGGTATCAATTACTAGTTCCTGACTCATATCTTACGGAATCTTACTTACCTTGTCCGTATTATCATTTCCGATCGATTTTGAGGTGTCGAGAACGAAGAGAATATCTTCAATTTGACAGTAACTTTCATAATTGTCAACTTGATTAACTAAGAGCAATAAATATCTCGCAGTTACCGAGTGCGGTGATTTCGCACGGCCGACAAATAGAACCGGGCACTTGTCCAGTGAGGGTCGCGTCCACAAATCCAGGGTTGCATCTGGAGTTACAGAGGAATGTTTGAGTAGAAGAGTGACTCGTGGAAAGAGACAGAAAGAGAGACAGAGAGGGACAAAGAGAGACCGAGAGAGACAGAGAGAGACAGAGAAAGAAAAAGAGAGAGACAGAGAGAGAGACAGAGAAATACAGAGAGAGAGACAGAGAGAAAGACAGAAAGAGAACGACAGAGAGAGAGAGAGAGAGAGAGAGTGACAGAAAGAGAGAACACAAAAGGACGAGATGATGCAAGAATGAGCCGTCTTTCTACCTGCACTCTGCTCCGTAGGGCCCATCCACGCACTTTGCATTCACATCGCACGTTGGCGAGTTCTGGCCATTGCAAACCGTCACTTAAAGTCGAAAGACATTAAGCACAATATTAAAAAAAAAATCCTAATGATTTAAAACGAATATGTATAAATGATTAAAAAAAAATGTCCTTACCTCCGTTGGGCACACAGGTGACCTCCCAGTGATAGTTCGGGTCAATTCCATTAAGACGGAAGATCTTGTTCATGTGGCACTCTGTATAGTCCCCGCCAGTCACCCAACCGAATGATCCCGTCAAGACCTTAAGAAGTATCCAGGTCACGTGTTCTTAAGTGAGCAATGAAATGTTCTGACGAGCATGCTGTATCCGGGGTTGCACTTGAATATCTTACATCCGTTTTCAGGATTCACGGTCTGCAACGGTATTCTTTCTGTTTGCCAGATACATACATATAGCAAGCGCTAAAAGGTGAAAGAAGCGTGAAACCTCGTAGAGCTCCTCGTTGAAACATGTGAGACCGGGCTTGCAACCACGCGCTTTGCGGGGTCGAGTGCATCTTGAGCAGCCGTCTGGATCAGTTCATTATTGATATGTACAACATGGAACGATCCGAGTAGATTAGTTCTATTACTATTGAAGAATATCTTATACTGTTTCCGAATGAATCCTTGGTCTGCTGAGTGCTGAGTGTGCTTACCGGGCGACGCGGTGCAGGTGACCTTGGCGTCCGGCTCGAAGCAAGATCGCACCCTCATATCGCACCACAGGCCTTGGTCATTGCAGAAAAGCCACTCGAACTCATTGTTTCCGCGCGAGGTCAC
The DNA here is from genome assembly GCA_945643635.1 of Allodiplogaster sudhausi. NCBI lineage: Eukaryota > Metazoa > Nematoda > Chromadorea > Rhabditida > Diplogasteridae > Allodiplogaster > Allodiplogaster sudhausi. Next base: position 664,186 of record CALZFC010000117.1, read on the forward strand.
ATTCTTGTGCTGAATCTGAAATCGACGGGTCATGGAGAAGAACGAAGGCTGAACGTCACTAGCCTGTAGATATCCGGTACTGCACGAAGTCACTCGGCAGCCAGTGCGGAAATGTCTGTGATCGCGAACTTCTTCCGGAGCACACTGTTGATTCTTCAGACACGACAAGGAAGAATCCGTCAGAGGCTTGCAGTTGTTGCCGCATTTCGTGGCTGGAAGAAGGATTTCACTCTGAGATGAGCCGACATGGATTGGCATCTTTTATCGAGAACGAGACTCACAGAATTTGACTCCGCGACCGGGAGGAGTTGGCCTCGTTGGGCCCGTCGGGTTCGGTGGCTTCACCACTTGGGCATCGCACACCAACTTCTGCAGCTTATCGAACGTCGACCGCACATTCAGAGTCTAAAAACCATCACATTATGTATTTTCCTAGACTAAGTATAAAATTCTGCCAGCGTATTTTCGATATTCAAACTGACATCCATGTCCCTGACGTGAATGGTGTTCTGGTTGCTGCCTGAGATGACATTCAGAATATTCTGGGAGATGGCACCGACTCCGACGCCGAAGAGGGCAACGCCTGCAACCATTTTCAGTCTCTCAGAATTCGAAGAGGGCGACGAGGGTTAAAGCTTCGAAGAGAATAGAAAGGAAGACCTTTGCCGCGGACGAGATCGGAAACTCGTTGAATGCGCCCTTCGCTGTCCCCTTCAGGCAAGTAGTTGCCAGGACACGACGGATTGCCGTCCGTCACGTGAATCATCACTTTTGTGCGGCCCTTCGATTCCTGAAAAGTTTTTAAAGGATTTGCGACCAATTTTTACACTAAATTTTGGTGGAATAATAAGGCCCACTAACTCCATCGTAGTTCCTGCCGAAGAAATGGTTGTAGGCCTCTTCCTGCCAATGCGACTGGCAGGTCCATGCCTGAAATAACTAAGTATTTCGCACATACATACATATGTACATGCATATGGGTGTGTTTTAAAAACTGTTGTGAATAAAGAAATCAAGTTTGCTGACATTTGTCCAAATGACATGGTCCTTGACTCCTTGCTGAAGACGGGCGAGGTCGGAGAAGTCGTTGAATTCGATCCGGTACCTGACGGGGCTCCTCTTTTACTAACCATAAGACAAAGTTATGCTAGATGCAGTATCAATATAGTCAATATTCTTGTGCGATCTAGTTGATTTCCCTATAAAATGATGAACTAACTTAGCAAGCTTCTCCTCCTCTGGAGGATAAGTGGCAACTGCGAATCGAGTATCCGAGTTCCCTGAGCCAATCTTGAACTGCGACATGAATTCGATCATCCATTCTTTCATCTCAAAGAGGAAACACTTGCGCAATTGTTTTTATCTCTTCTGGGCCGCTTTGGATAACGAACCGTGTCAGTTCCAGATTGTCCGACGGAGCCAGAAGTGTCCAGCACGAATGCAATATCTGTAAAATTATTCTATAGCAGGGGATCTTGCTGAGACCTACTCTGCAATTAGAAGCAAAAACAAACCGAGGCCGCTGTGCTCGCACTTCTGGCAGATTGTTCCGGGGTTTCCACGGCGCTCCGATGAAGCGTCTCGGAAGCCATTCAGGCAACTAAAGGGTTAACATGGAAGACTCTTCGTCAGTCGCTAATTTCCTACTGACCGGCACTCGTATCCTGAGTTATCTTTCTTCACCGCGCACTTCGCATTTTGATGGCACCGATCGCTGCCTGGAAGAGGATGCATTTAGGATGGAATACAAGTCAATGAATCGGACTGACATTTCACAAGAGGCTTGACGGGCGGCGAGATACAAATCACTTTCTGCATGTCGCTTACTGCTTGGTGGAGGGCCAATTTCTATAAAAGGGATGTGTATGTACATACATATGTACATACATAATGAGCACTTCAATGCCTTTCAGTTGAGAGAAAATGAATAGGTAATCTCGAACGGACCGTGAAATCGTCAACATAAATCGTGTTGGTGCCCTGTCCAGAGATGAGTCCGAGTGTTTCCTTATCAACATCTCCCACGCCAACAGCGAAGATCGCTACTCCTGTAAAGAACGGAAAGATTGAAATGGGCAAGGGTTGAGAAGGAACTCGCCATCGTCGTGCAGCTTCTTGTAGATGGTTGAAATGCGTTCTTCTGAGTCTCCTTCGGCAAGTTCATTCTCTGGGCAGAACGGATTTCCGTCCGTGACAACAATCATGACCTTCTGGCGCATTGGATCCTATTCAGAGAAAAGAAGATTTCTTTGGAACTCGCAGATAAGCAGAGTCTCCAGGATACTCAAATGAAGGTTGGAAAGAAACCGCTTGATAGCTTCGTCCGAAGAAGTGCTCGTGCGAGAATTCCATCGCATGAGACGTGCATGTCCAGGCCTAAATTGTCAAGACTTCTGCGTTTTTTTAACACAAGAATGATAATTGAAATAGGTACCGCGGTATAGTTGACACGCATTCTCACGCCCTCTTGCAGGGAGTCGATGTCATAGAAGTCGTTGAATTCGATTCGAGGGTATGCTTTAAGCTACAAAGAACTGTTTGAAAACAGTAATGATGACAGTCTCTCGTTTTTCTTTCATTTCTAACACTCGCGTGTAACCTTCGTGTCCTGCTTGGTGGGATACTGCGAGACTGCAAAGCGAACGTCATTTTTGCCGACCTAAACAATTCTGATGAAATTCTGATTCTTTTTTAAGCAGGAAAACAAGGTGATGCTAACCTTGAATGTTCCCATGAAGTCTTGGACATACGTTTTGATCTGAAATACAAAGTAGATGCCATATGTTTCCTGAACATACATCAATTACCTTTTCATTGTTCTCCGCTTCCACAGACTCTGATGTGTCCAGCACAAAGACAATGTCTGAAATGATCCGAAGTTGTTCAGTTTGATGTGCAAGAGTGACAGACCGAGTGCAATTCTCTTGCATGGCTGGCAGACGCTGCCTGGAGGTTGGCCGCGATCCTTTGAAGTGTCAATGAAGTTGGCCTGGCATCTGCAAGAAAGACACATCATTTGTTGGATACATTTCCGGTATATGATTTTTCGCTTTGCTTATTGTTAGTGAAGTTAATCAGAAATGATAGCTGACCTGCATTGAGGGCCGGACGGAGTGTCAACGCAGTCGGCATTCTTATTGCATTGCATATTTGAGTTTCCACATGCTGAATTGATCGAGAATTAATGTAAACTTTCGATGGAGCGCCAGAGAGTCCGGCCCTGACTGACAGGGCTGTTGGGGACAGGCGGACACGCAAGTGATCTCGAGCTTCTCTCCCGCGGGGACGACCTCTACACTCTGCAGTCTCCAGACTCCTCCGTTCTTCCCGCCATTGCAGTCGATGTAATCCACTGGAATCCACTCGCCCTTCACGCGTGCCTGCAGTTCACTCACTTCAACCTACTCAATGGCAAGTGAAAATGCACATGTACAGTCCCGCCCAGGATCTTGGTACCAAGGAGGGGTCGGAGGGGTCCAAATGCATCCTCGGTAATAACTACTTTCCTAGGAAAGAGTAAAATATTTTAAATGGCACGTTGGTTTGCTTATAAAGAACGGATGTTACTGTTTAAAAAATCGATAATTTCTTATCACTTGATAAGAAGTTATCAGTTTTCGCTTATAAAAAATTTATTTTCTTATATTTTTAAATGAAATTTCTTCTGTACCATTATTTTGTCTCTACCCACATCCTCAAATAATCAAATTAGAGATTGTATCATTGATAACGGAAATCGATAAATCAGACCTTATTACGCATGTGCAATAGCTGAGCAGATTCGCACAAACGATTCTGAATCTAGTTATGTAATCAGTTTTCAAATAGAGTGCCCGTTAACAATATATTTTTGATTGTGTGTACTTTCCATGCCTTTCTTCAGAAAGAATAGGGCAGGGAGGCTTTTCAGGCCGAGGGGGCGGGGCCTAATCCTTTTTTTCTCTGCCTGTGCTATTTCGCTACCTCAAACTTGGGTAATTAAACCGAGGACAAAAGGGCGCGAGCTAAATTTCTGACGTTCAATGCTACTGCAGCAACCTAGATTTGGACGCATCATACCGGGCCAAAATTTTGATAAAGTCTAAGACTATGGGGAATCCTGAAGAAAGGCATGGAAAGTACACACAATCAAAAATATATTGTTAATGGGCACTCTATTTGAAAACTGATTACATAACTAGATTCAGAATCGTTGGGCGAATCTGCTCAGCTATTGAACATGCGTGATAAGGTCTGATTTATCGATTTCCGTTAGCAAACCAACGTACCATTTAAAATATTTTACTCTTTCCTAGGAAAGTAGTTATTACCGAGGATGCATTTGGACCCCTCCGACCCCTCCGACCCCTCCTTGGTACCAAGATCCTGGGCGGGACTGTATGTATGTATGTATGTATGTATGTACGTAAACGTATTTGGCGAGATAACTATTGCAGTTAGAAATCCTTGACTTTAAAAGCATTCAGTACTATGTACTATGTATGTATGTACATGAGTTCTTATTTCACCCATTTTCTCTGGTGAATTCTTTTGACACATGAGTTACATAGAAATTATGTATGTATGCATTCAAGATCACTGCAGTCTGCAGAAGAAAGAAGAGTGAAGGTTTAGGTGGGTTTGGTCACACTGAATCTGTCAAGAGGCGGTCACACTTTTGCTTCTACTCCTCTTCACCCATCACTTTTAACAGTCCTTACTTGCTGAGTTATCCGCCTACACGAGTAAGAAGAGCGAGCCATTGCTGTTTGTTACATTGTCACGGTTTCACTTCAGAGAATTTTATGTTGGAGAGGAAAGTGAGAGATATTTCAGAGAGAGGAAGAAGCAATGCGAAAGTCGTTGAAAAGCAGTAATTATATAATCTTTTTCTGCATATCTCCCAAGTGTCTCATGAAGGCTCATAGAAAGTTTGGCAAAGAGATAAGGGATGAAAAGTGACTCACATCTGTAGCGCAATTGTTTAACCTATGTATATTAGTGCCCGCTGCCAAATAATTCTGCATTCTTCAGAAACTTTTTCGTATTGAAATAAATTAGCAGGTATGAAATAGAACTAACATTAAGTTTGAAGTTATCATTTCTGCAAGAGTAGATTGGCCGGCCGGACACTTCGTGGGCTCCAGCGACAACCTGAATTTCAAGAATTGCTAATCTTGTTGGTAGCTGAAAAAATTGCTGGTGATAATAAAGCTATAGATAAAGTTTGAATGATCAATTAGTTATCCATAATAAGCGTCTAATGGGATGACATATAACTGGGAAGGGATACACAACAAGTGGATATTTACTACAGAATACGCGTGCCTCCTTAACAGAACAGTCTTTTCCATCCGGGCAGTCCTTCGTAATCACAGGGGTCGCGCACGTTGACACTTCTAAACACGAAAACTTATTTCTCTGCACGAAGCGTAGACCCTACGGTTTAATAATGTTTTGGCAAGTGAATTTATTAAGTACATTTTTTTAGTACGAAAAGTAGGAGTCTATTACTCTATCAGCATAAGGTATAGAGATAGGCTTGGCCTAACCGTCCTCTGCAATGGCACAAGTGGTGGGAGGGTTCGTGCCTTGGCAGACTCCATTCGTACACCAAAACTTATTCTCGCATCCAAAGAATGGTGGCCACTGCTTCTCGGCAGTCTGCAAATCAAAGCTTCATTGCCTGACAACTCACGTCCAGTCATCTCTCTCTCTCTCTCTCTCTCTCTCTCTCTCTCTCTCTCTCTCTCTTCTCTCTCATCTCTCTCTCTCTCTTCTCTCATCTCTCTCATCTCTCTCATTATTCAGCTCTCTTTATGCTCTTTCTTCGTCTGGCTGATTTATTATATCTTACTAACCACGAACCCTCCTCGGAGGCAAACTGTGACTTTGCATCCGGTACGAGGATGAATCGTCTGAAAATAATAAAAATGATCGAGGTGAAAGCTAGTAATTCAGGGACTTCAGCTCGGAGTGTGCTGTCGCAGCGGTGGTTGATTGGACACTTGCGAGCCTTCGCTGTCACTGTCTTGCACGACGCAGATTGACACTCAGCTAGAAGAACAAAACTCTATTCTTTCATCTGGTATACTTTGTTAATGAATGCTAATTTGTTAGTATGGAATCTGACGTATAACTACAGCAAAACACTAACATTTGGTAACGGGAACAGGTCGGTGGGCGCATTTGGTGGCAATGACTGGAGGGGAGTTGGCTGTGGCTTCTGCAAATAGCAATTCTTTGATGGTCACTGATTATTAATTAAATGCTTCCAAATAAGAAAAAAAAATTGCCTGTCTCTTAAATAATTTGAGTTCATTGATTTCCATTCCTAATCCCAACAAACCATTGAAGATGCCAATGATGAGAACTGCTAAGAACCCCCAGAGAAGCTGACGCTGCCGACAGCGCGCCATGGCCTGGAAGGAGAAGAATGAGAGTGGAAAGGGATCATTCATTCTTTGGATATCTCACTCAAACTAAAGTTGTTATAGAATTAAAGAGCTTTGCTGGCCGTTTCCTCTCTATTTATGCTTCTTATAGTCATTGGACTCTTCGCCCAGAAGGTGTGGCATGTTCTCCCCTTTCACGAGCTCGGTCACGCTTTCCCTCTTTCTCGCCCTCGTTCTCTTTCTTCTCCTTTATTTTTTTTTTCACCGTTCGGTTTCGATGAACGCGTGGCGTTCTTGCTGAAGTTGGCCAAGCCAAGAGAGAAGCCGAAACCACACTCCTACAAGGGCGTTCTCTCTCCCTCCCTGTCCCTATCTCATTCCCCTACCTGCCACTCTCTCCCTCTGTTTCTCATTCTCTTCTTCCCTCTCTCCTTCCCTGTCCCTCTCTCATTCCCCTACCTGCCTCTCTCCCTCTGTCTCTCATTCTCTTCTTCCCTCTCTCTCCCTGTCCCTCTCTCATTCCTCTACCTGCCCCTCTCTCCCCCCTCTGTCTCTCATTCTCTTCTTCCCTCTCTCTCTCCCTGTCCCTCTCTCATTCCCCTACCTGCCTCTCTCTCCTCATTCTCTTCTTCTTCTTCTCTCTTTCTCTCTTCTCCCTGTCCCTCTCTCGTTCCCCTACCTGCCTCTCTCCCTCTGTCTCTCATTCTCTTCTTCCCTCTCTCCCTCCCTGTCTCTGATTCTCCTGTCTGCACTGCCTGCATCTCTCTCCATCTCTCTCTCACTCTCATTCTCTCCCCCTCCCCTCGCAGTCTCTTTTCTTCTCTGTTTCCCAACTCGTCACTGTGTGAATGAGGAGAGAATGCCGAATAGGGTGGGATGTATGAATGCTTAGATGAACCCTGCTGTTGTCGAACCGTGACCGCAGCCCCTGTCGAGGGGGAACTCGAGTTCAATTCTAACGGAGAGAGAAATATTCTTCATCTCTATTTTCGCAGTCTCTCTCTCTCTCTCTCTCTCTCTCTCTTTTCCTTCGGTGCGTCCAAGAACTCCAAGCCAGAATTTTATTGAAACCAAACATCATAACGTTCCGTTATTCATTTCCTCACAGCAGAGATACCTATTATTCTTTTAACTTTTCATGCAAACGCGTTAAACGCTGTCACAACTGGAAATGAATAACATCATAAAGAACAAAATGAACCATGGGAAATATCACATCACTTCCAGTACTTTTTTTGGAATACTGAAAGTTGACGAAGAAGAACGGAGAGATGATCAATAAGATGCCTGTTTATGTAGCAAGACACCTCAACATCCTTTGCTTCTTCTTGGAAGGCAGCCTCTGGCAATCTAGCAATCTAGAACTCATATTACTCTTGAAGTACATAGATACAAGCAATTTGTTTGCAGATGTACAAGCAGACTTTCACTTTTAATGACGAACTACAACACCAGCTTCTTGAAGACTCGTGGAATGGAATAATTTGCTCGCTAGGGGAAGATTTTGCGGAACGAGGCTGCAGGGCATCGTTTATTGCATACTTGACGATTGGATTTGAGCACCTGGTCAAGTGTGCCGTGGAGTTGTGAGAGAGTGGAGTGTTAAGGAGAGAGAGAGAGAGAGAGAGAGAGAGAGAGAGAGAGTGAGAGAGAGAGGACAGATAGAGAGAGAAAGATGAAATAGAGAGAGAGAGAGTGAGAGAGAGAGGACAGATAGAGAGAGTAAGATGAAATAGAGAGAGAGAGAGAGAGTGGAGAGGGCAAAGGGATCGGTGTAGAGAAGTAGAGAAAGAAAAGCAAAGAGGATAATGACTGGCACCGACCCAGAGAAAAAAGAGTGATTGCCAGCTCCAGAATTCTTCCGGAGGATTTCCCTGCCAGGAGGGCAGCCCTGAGCTTATCTCTCGCTTTCCACTTGACAATTGATCACTCCTTGTCAATGTAAAGATGCATGCCTTCCACCTTCCACTAATCTGCAAATTCCTTGCTCCGTTCAACTATTTATTCATAATTTTGCTCCTGATTTTTTTTAACGAATCTGTTGTCATGTATTAGCTGCTGATTGCTATTCATCTTAGAATAAACGCAAGCCCTATTAAAACTGAATGGTTTAGTGTGACTGGTGAGAAAGAGGGAGGCGGGAAACAAGGAGAGGAATGGTCGATTCCCTCTTCTTCTTCCTCTTTCTCTGGTCTTCTCTTCCTTCCATCTCTTCTGCCGCACTCGACACGGCAGCCGTCATTGCCATTCAGAATGAACTCAACAAGCACACGAACGAACTCGAGATGCTTCTGGATGTCAGTTGACAAAGAGATTGAGTGAATGAGAAAGAAAAGAAGAGAGATGGAAACAGAGAACGAAATAGGAGAGAATAATAAAGTTGAAGTGATTGCTTGCCTAAAGAAGGATCTTTAGCCAACTAAGCTATTCATATCCCACACCGGCACTCACTTTAAAGCTGGTCACACCTTTCAATTTCGGAAACAATTTCTCTCTTTCCAATCTTATTTTTCCTTCCTTTTTTTTACAATTTCGCCAAATTTAAATTCTAAATTTTACTCATAATTTTTCATCAGTATGTTATTGTGTTTTGAAAAACGGCTCCACCTTTAAGCATTCACTTATACTTGTACATACATATACTAAATACATACATACATGTATACATGCATACATACATACATACATACATACGAATGGATATTCAATATGTACATATATACATATGTACATACAAATTGTACAATCCTTATTCGATCAAAAGTGCACTCCTGAAAATAGGTGGTAAAGAATCGAAGATGACCGTATTCTGCAGCACGTGAAGAATCTGAATGCTAGAGTGACCGACCTCGGCAGACCCGGCCCGCCTGGCTTGAACGGCGGTCCGGGCTTCCCCGGCAGCAAAGGCGAAAAGGGAGAGAAGGTGACATCTTTCATTTTATTCTAAGCTGGAATCTTTCCTTTTCTGTGTGTTCTGTTAAATATCATGGTACGTTTTGATTGAAGCTTACAGGGTCTTGACGGTCAAAATGGTCGAGATGGAATGCAAGGTATTCCTGGGGTGAAAGGAGACATTGGTCCTGCTGGGCCCACTGGAATGAAAGGGGACAAGGGATCACAGGTATAACTTATTTATAATTCAATATTGCAGTTTTTTTTAACTAAACCATACAATTATTCTCTGAATATCGTTTTCCTCATCTGAATATCGTTTAACTCAATCTCTTCACCTATTTCCGGGCTATCCCGGTTCGAAAGGAGATGTCGGAGTCGGCGGCGTTCCCGGTCTAAAAGGAGATCCAGGCATGCCGGGAAAGGTTCTTCCTTACTTTTCTCAATCATAGTGCGCTCATATTTTTCAAAGGGTCATTAACAATATGGAAGGATTATTAAGGTTTGCTAGCTGCTTTCCAGGTTGGAGAGGCAGGAATCGCTGGGATGCCGGGAGCGAAGGGAGAGAAGGGAGAGGAAGGCATTCCTGGGGTGAACGGAGAGCCAGGTCCTCCTGGTTGGCCTGGCCTCAAAGGAGAGGAGGGAATGCCCGGCCGACCTGGTACCAACGCCTTCAAACATGCATTTTTGAGAGTTCTTGAAGTTGCTAAGAATGTGGTATTGAGTCATTTTGCAGGTTCGCCTGGCTTCCCTGGTAAGAAAGGCGATCCGGGAGTACCTGGGACTCCTGGCAATTCTGGAATGATTGGAGAGAGAGGAATGCCTGGAGCTCCGGGGCCTCAAGGTCTGCCATTCCATTTTAATATTCTTGAATATCTAACTATTACCGTTTTTGTGCCCATTGCAGATTTGTTACATAAAAATTTTGTTTGCATTCCCTAATGTAGAATGAGTTCCGAGTTCCTTCAGGAATGATGGGACCGATCGGTCCGCCAGGCCAGATTGGACTGTCTGGACCGAAAGGAGACATTGGACCAGCCGGATTCCCCGGATCAAAGGGTGAACAAGGCAAAGATGGGCTGCCTGGATTGCCAGGTTACTAACCAAGTGATGACTGCATCACTCTCAGCCTCTATCTATGTATCTCTCTATCTCTCTTATTCTTATTGCCTTTCTTCTACCCCTACTTCCCATCCTCTCTCTCTTTAGGCTGGCTAGTGAACGATAAAGGCTATTGCATCCTTGCGCTGGGCAATTGCCCCCCCGCATTTACGCAGATTGGCGCGTATCAAGTAAGTCTTTCTATATTGAATTCGGACAATCACATCACATCAATCGACATATGTTTCTGTTTCATAAAAAATATTATTTATTTCTTCGACCGTTAATTTTGTTTTTTTTTTCCTCGTTTTAGACACACATAGACAACTATCGCTTTGGTGACTATGCATTAGTCAAAACGGCAGGAATTGGTGGAAATGAAGAACAGTTCGCACTCAAGGTACGCATTGCACTCGATAGAAAAAGAGAAATTCGAAGGAGAGAAAAGAGAAGAGAGAAAACAGTAAGGAGTGATAATCATTCGTGATTTGTTACAGGTGCACGCGTGCTGCAGGTGAGGAAGAGCTGCGTCATTCCATTCTTTCTTTCCACTCACAATCATCTTTCCCTCTCTCTCTGTCTCTCTGTCTCTCTCTCTCTCTCTCTACTCTTTTTCTATTCTTTTGTTCTTGTTTCTCCGCGCGTGTTCTAGGCATAATTTTCACTGCCTTCATCAAGTTTTTCATCGTCTCTGAAGTGATAGTAATTTAAAACATCATTAAGCATATCGTCGTTTTTATAAATGTACGCCGGAATGAATAATAAATACATCTCATTTCAAGAAGACAAGTCCCAAGGACAATCCATAGTTAAATTTAAAAAAGTTTAAATTCCTCTTTTGCCAGATACTTTTTTTTTAAAGATTTTCCAACATTACATAATAATGTGGGGCTTCGGCTACTGAGCACCAATCAAATCGGCAGCCAGCGAAGGAAATGATGAACTTCCTGAACTCACAGTTAGCGCTCTTCTCTTCAGAGCAGCGGAGAGAATGGGAAGTTGTGAGAGTGCAGAGAAAGAATGGAGGAGGGGAGAGAATGGGAAGTTGTGAGAGAGCAAAGAATGGAGGAGATAGAAAGATTGCCAGATTGCGTCTGCCAATCCGCTCATTCGCATCCTCTTCTGTTCCTTTATTGTTGTTGTGTCGCTTTTTCAAGCAGGTCAATAAATTTTATTAGCTGAAAAATTATGATAGATTGTTAAAGCAACTTACACAACATGAGATTTAAAAATATCGACCTTCCCATATCTTCGAAATGCAGAGATAAGCAATTCTGTAATAATTGTGATTGTGAAATACTCGTATATGAGTGCAGCTCACCGAATATACGTAAGTCTACGAAATGAACAGACCAGAGACCAGGAAGTACCTTGATTATGCAAATTTTTTTAAACTTATTTAAGTATTTCATATGCTAACCGAGTAAAATGATAGAATTGTGTTGCAATCTGAACTCTGTGCTCCTTTTGTAACTCTTCTTCTCTCTATCCTTCTCTTTCCACCCTCTCTCTCTATTTCTCTCTTTGTAACTCTCCTTCCCTCTATGCTCTCTCCACCCTCCCTCTCTCTCTATTTCTCTGGCTCGTTTCAATCATCTTCTTGGCTGCTGCGACTGCTGCTTTGGCTGTTGGAAGTGGCATCGAGTGAAGACTGCCTGGCCACTGCGTACTGCGGCAGAGAAGCGCGTCGTTGGTAGCGCACCGTCAAATTTTTTATTATTAAAAAAATTAATATTCAGAATTTCCCCACCCTTGAATTAGATAGATGTAAATTAGAAATAAACAGGAACCATCTGGTAGTAGCCGTCTCTCACTGCAGTGAAGAGAGCAGCGAAGAGTTGAGACCATGCGAGAAGAGTGTCGCATCTTTTGTGTGCTCCTCCGTCTAGCCGAACGCATTCTGCTATCGCCGCGTCTGCCAACACTGAAACCACTATGAATCACGAGGAGTTCACTTCAGTCATTCAGAACATTCCTTTCATTTCTATCAAAACTCATGGAACGAAAATCCTTTTTAAAGAAACGCAAGACTAACCAGAAAAGAAGTCAGGTCGAAAACCGAGCTGGCACAACGAGGCAAATGATTCACCGAAACGCATCGCATGTCCAAGAACCTTCACGAACAACGCTTCATTATCATAATCTTTGACAATAAAATCTCAATTACTCAAAAATGTGGGACAATTGCTGATAAAATCGAAGATGAGTTTCTAAAAGATGAAATTCGCCCGAAACCTTTTCAGATTTATCTGCATTTTCGACGGCGTCAGTTATGAGAAGAAACGTTCGCTGAGCGAGGTGAGAAGCCTGAAGGGGAAAACTAGATTGAACAGGAAGAGAAGCAGAGAAAATACCGGGAGAGAGAAAGAGAGGGGAGAGAATACAAAGAGAGCGAGAGAAAGAGATGGGAGAGAATACAAAGAGAGAGAGAGAGAAAGAGAGGGGAGAGAAGAGAGAGAGAGAGAAAGAGAGAGGAGAGAATACAAAGAGAGCTAGAGAAAGAGTGGGGAGAGAATATAAAGAGTGAGAAAGAGATGGAGAGAATACAAAGAGAGAGGGGGGAGCGAATATAAAGAGAGAGAAAGAGAGGGGAGAGAATAAAAAGAGAGCGAGAGAAAGAGATGGGAGAGAATACAAAGAGAGAGAGAGAGAGAAAGAGAGGGGAGAGAAGAGAGAGAGAGAAAGAGAGAGGAGAGAATACAAAGAGAGAGAGAGAAAGAGTGGGGGGAGAATATAAAGAGTGAGAAAGAGAGGGAGAGAACACAAAGAGAGAGAGGGGGAGCGAATATAAAGAGAGAGAAAGAGAGGGAGAGAAGAGAGAGAGGCGAGTATACAAGGAGAGAAGAGAGAGAGAGAAAGAGAGAGGAGAGAATACAAAGAGAGAGGGGGGAGCGAATATAAAGAGAGAGAAAGAGAGGGGAGAGAAGAGAGAGAGAGAAAGAGAGAGG
>CALZFC010000117.1:680000-692500 GCA_945643635.1 Allodiplogaster sudhausi
CACAAATTGGTTGGTTCATTCACTCACGAAGCACTCCCGCTGATTGGCCCGTTCTGATATCGTTGCACCGATCTCCCTCCCCAACAATCTCGGAAAATAAATTAGAATGCGTGGAAACGTCACTTTACTTACTCTCGGTCTCACTCCCACTCCCTATCCTCTCACTTCCAGTCTCGCTCTCTGTCGCTCTCTCTCTCCTCCTCTCTCTCTCTCTTCTCTCTGTCTCCCCTCTCTCTCTCTCTTCTCTCTGTCTCCCCTCTTTCTTTCTTTTCCACTCACCCTCTCGTTTCTCTACCTGACGTAAGCGAAGAGAATGCCAAGGAGGCAGCATCATACTCGACTCTGTCCTTTTTTAATTTTTTTTCTCTGCCCGAAATCATTTCACCCGCTTTACTCTTTCACCCTCCTTCTCGCTCGCTCTCGTTCTCTCATTCTATTCTCTCTCACCCTCCCTCTCGCTCTTTCTGGTTCTCTCATTCTATTCTCTCTTTCACCCTCCCTCTCGTTCTCTCTCGTTCTCTCATTCTATTCTCTCTCTCACCCTCCCTCTCGCTCTCTCTCGTTCTCTCATTCTATTCTCTCTCTCACCCTCCCTCTCGCTCTCTCCTTCTCTTATTCTATTCTCTCTCTCTCTCACCCTCCCTCTCGCTCTCTCTTCTCATTCTATTCTCTCTCACCCTCCCTCTCGTCGCTCTCTCTCGTTCTTTCACTCTATTCTCTCTCTTACCCTCCCTCTCGCTCTCTCCTTCTCTCAGTCTATTCTCTCTCTCACCCTCCCTCTCGCTCTCTCTGCTCATTCTATTCTCTCTCGCCCTCCCTCTCGCTCATTCTCTCATTCTATTCTCTCTCTCACCCTCCCTCTCGTCGCTCTCTCTCGTTCTTTCACTCTATTCTCTCTCTTACCCTCCCTCTCGCTCTCTCCTTCTCTCAGTCTATTCTCCCTCTCACCCTCCCTCTCGCTCTCTCTCGCTCTCTCATTCTATTCTCTCTCTCTCTCACCCTCCCTCTCGCTCTCTCTCGCTCTCTCATTCTATTCTCTCTCTCACCCTCCCACTCGCTCTCTCTCGTTCTCTCATTCTATTCTCTCTCTCTCACCCTTCCTCTCGCTCTCTCTCGTTCTCTCATTCTATTCTCTCTCTCACCCTCCCTCTCGCTCTCTCCTTCTCTTATTCTATTCTCTCTCTCTCTCTCTCTCTCTCTCACCCTCCCTCTCGTCGCTCTCTCTCGTTCTTTCACTCTATGCTCTCTTACCCTCCCTCTCGCTCTCTCCTTCTCTCAGTCTATTCTCTCTCTCACCCTCCCTCTCGCTCTCTCTCTCGCTCTCTCATTCCGGGCCGAAGATAAAAATATTAAGGCGGGCCGGGCCCGGGCCCGTACAATTCCTTGCGGGCCGGGCCGGGCCGGGCCCGGGCCTGCTTTCATGTGATAGAGAAAACATAATAGCATATTCTCGTTCATTTTGGGGTGATATTTTAAACATATTATATGTTTATTAACTTAAATTTGCATATAAATAAATATTACATGTCTAAAATGGAAGTTCTGCGGTGGTTGCACCGTCGGTGAACTGTAGAATAGTTCAATTACACTCTGCCATTTGGTCCCCCATTCTAAATTCATTGTTGTAAGACAACAATTTGAATGGCAAAAGAAAAAATTACATTAAAACAGGTCAGCGCGGCAGTTTTTAGTCCTCTGATAGCTTCCTGGTAAGGCCCGGGCCGACCCTAGCCCATTTTTCTGAATGCGGGCCGGGCCGGGCCGGGCCTCAAGGGTAAGCGGGCCGGGCCGGGCCGGGCCCGGGTGGTAAGCGGGCCGGGCCGGGCCGGGCCCTACCTTCAAGATATGGGCCCGGGCCCGTAAATTTTGCAACGGGCCGGGCCGGGCCCGGCCCGGGCTCGGCCCGCCTTGGACATCCCTGGCTCCGACTTATGTTTCGTCCCTTATGCTCGTGAGCATCTTGATCGAAACCAAAATAAGAGATGGGCTGGAGAAACGAGGATGAGAGATGAAGAAAGAAAAGTGAGGCTAAGAAGGGGATAAGGAATAGGACAGGCAGAGAAAAGGAAAGGGGAGACAGACAGAGAGAGAGAGAGAGAGAGAGAGAGAGAGAGAGAGCGAAAACGAGAGAGAGAGAGAGAGAGAGAGAGAGAGAGCGAAAACGAGAGAGAGAGAGAGAGAGAGAGAGAGAGAGCGAAAACGAGAGAGAGAGAGAGAGAGAGAGAGAGAGAGAGAGAGAGAGCTCAAAAAGGAGCGAGCAATGAAGGGCGCGTTCGGTTTCATATATCTTTAGGCACCGAGCATGTGACTGCCAGAAACATTTCTAGGGGTTATCTTCTTTTTCTCAACCTTTCCAGTAATCCCTGCCTAAATCTTATTTACTTTCCAAGGTTCTGTTTTATAATTTTAAAAAAATCTTACTCGATCACTCCCTCTGTTTTCTTCTCTTTCTCTCTCTCTCTCTCTCTCTCTCTTTCTTTGTCTTTCTCTCGATCCCTCCCGTTCTATTATCCTCTCTCTCTCTCTCTCTCTCTCTCTCAAGAAGCGCGAATCTCTATCTTCGGCTAGCACAAAATTCAATTCGTACTAGCCATGAATGTCTAAAAAAAGAGAGGAAGTTGAGAGGATTCGGCTGGATGAAAAGACGATAAGTTCTTTTTCCATTCTGAAGTGTTCTTTCCACTCTAGTTTTGACTACGACTAAGACAACAATTGACTCACAACAAATGCAAAAAAAAATCACACAACGGATGAAATAACAATTATAAAACAGTAAAAATTTCTTTGACTGCAGCTGAAAACTTTTCGAATGAAAGAATATCAACCAGGCAGTCGTTCTGCATCTGCGAATGGCAAAGACTGCGAGATCTTCCTCGATCTCCTCCCGAGGGAACTTGGAGACTCGAAGAGGGAGGAGCGGGGGGAGAGAGGACGGAAGTACCACGACACACTGAAGAACGACGGTTCTCCAGGCGGTGCTGCCAAGAGTGCCATTCATTAGTAATTATATCACACAGGGAGAAAGCGAGAGCAACCTTATTAGAGGGCGAGAAGGCAGATTCCTTGCCCATGCTGGCTGCAGGCGAAGGAGTGCGAGGTCTGTCTTCCGAATGAGAAGTTGTGATGACAATGGAAGTTGGCCGCTCCAGGGAAGCCTGCAAAGACTGGCCAGGGAGATCAGAACATCTCGCAAGCGGAGTGAGATGAAGCCAGCGGACAGAAATAGGCTGTATTATTATATTCCCAATGAAAAACCGCGAATATCTCTGCTTGCCTGCGTCGAGTGGTAGCGGTTCGTGCAGGAAATGCGATGCGGCCGCTTCTTGTAGTTTGGTGTTGCTCCAGTTGGAGAGAAGCTGAAAGTATGAGAGAGAGAGAGAGTGAAAGAGAGAGAGAGAGTGAGTGAGAGAGAGATAGACAGAGAGAGTAATAAAGAAATGGAGAAGAGAGAAAGGGAGAGAGGAAGGAGGGCGGAAATATGAAATGGTGAATGAAACACTGGATACTCTGGATAGGAAGAGTAGCCAGCGGATTCATGAAGCCACTCTTCAACTATATCAAGCACTCTGGGGAGACCTGCTGGGTAGCAGATGGCCAGGAAGGGAACTCAAGATCTTTTTTATAATTGTAAGGACTCTCATCAGGGATTCTTCAAGATACAATGGGAAACGGTCTAAATAATGTGCAAGGCACTTTTGCTGGTGATTTTAAAGGAAGGTAACGAGACTGAGAGAGAATGATAGGGGTCGAAAGGAAGATAAAGAGAATTGTGAGTGTGCATGAGAGAGGGAGAGGAAAGAGAGAGAGAGAGAGAGAGAGGGAGAGAGAGAGAGAGGGAGAGGGAGGGAGAGAGGGAGGGAGTGAAAACTCTGATGGTCTTCATTTATTCTCCGCAGTAGTGTCATTCACGTGAGAAGAATGACCATGAATGCCCGACGGCATCGCCTTCTCAAATGACGCTCAAGACTGCCACAGACAGGCTCTCCATCCCTTTCTCTCTCTCGCTCTCTCTCTCTCTCTCTCTTTATCCTTCACTTACTCCCTCACTCTCTTTCTCACTCTCTCTCACTCTCTCTCTCTCTCTCACTCTCTCTCTCTCTTTATCCTACACTTTCTCCCTCACTCTCTTTCTCACTCTCTCTCTCTCTCTCTCTCTTTATCCTTCTCTTTCTCTCTCACTCTCTCTCTCACTCTCTTTCTCTCTCACTCTCTTTCTCTCATTCTCTCTCACTCATTACCTCTTTCCTTCTCCCTCTTTCCTTCTCCCTATCTTTCTCAATCTTCCTGATTTAAGTCTTCTCTCCCTCCCTTTATCTCTCATTCATCACCTTCTTTTCGTTCCTCTTCTTGTCTCCCTCTTTTCATTCACTTTGTATTTCCTATTTCACGTCAGTTTTGTCATCTCGTCTTCTCCCCTTCCCTTTAACCATGCAACTCGTGGGTTTTTGCTTCTTCGAAGCTAGCAAATTACTGAGCCTATCAAATAGGAGAGGACAACTGGAGCAGGAGGGTCGGGGGAAATAGCTGAAGAGAGGGAGAGAGGGGGGAAGAGAACGAGAGAGTGAGAGAGAGTGAGAGAGGGGGGAAGAGAACGAGAGAGTGAGAGAGAGTGAGAGATAGAGAGAGAGAGGGAGAGAGGGAGAGAGAGGCATACAAAGTGAGATGTGTTACAGTGGCGTGGACTGAGGCACTCCTTGCGAATTGGCGTAATCGAGCGAGCAGAGCATGAAAAGCAAGAAAGCGTGGCGATAAAAAGCAGGCACAGAATAATGTAGAAGCGGCCGTTGAATGGTCAGATTGAATGAGAAGAGGGAGGGAGCGAAAGGAGAGCCGAAGAATACAGAAAAGGATGGAATGGACGAGCAAGCGACAATTCGCTCTCTTCCAGAAGGCACACATTGTAAAGACAATCATCGTCCCTCTGGAAACTGTGGATTAATCTACTACCTCCCTCATCTATCTCTTCTCCCTCTCTCTTTTCTCCATCTCCCTCCCCTCTTCTCCCTCTCTCTTTTCTCCATCTCCCTCCCCTCTTCTCCCTCTCTCTTTTCTCCCTCTCCCTCTCAGTCTCTTTCCCTCTCTATACGCAGCCATAACAATTAGCCGGTTGCTTCTCACACATCGGTCATACGTATCCTCGCTGGCCGCGCAGTGAATTAGATCGACGCAGAGCAAGACGGAGCCAGTCGCTAGCCGTGCCACCCTTCCTTACCCTCGCTAGTCCATTATCCACCCCCACCCGGGGAGAGCCAACCGGGACAACGGGATAGGAACACTCCTTCAGTCTAAGACTTCTGGGAACTTTCACAAGCAAGGCATGACTTCGTTGAAGGGGAATAAGCTTGCAGAAGTCAGCAAAGTGGAGGGTGCAGAGAGAGAGAGAAAGAGAGAAAGAGAAAGAGAGAGAAAGAGAGAGAAAGAGAGAGAGAGAGAGGGAGAGAGAGAGAAAGAGAGAGAGAGAAAGAGAGAGAGAAAGAGAGAGATATGAAGATAAGGTGAGAGGAAGCAGAAATAAAGAAGGCGAAAGAGAGAAAGACAAAGCGATAGAGTCGGAGAAGCAGAAATTGGAAGGGAAGCCTCAGGAACGAACATATAACTTTGCACTTGTCTCCAGAAATGCCAGAGGCGAATAATCGGAGATTGAGCCGTTTCAAGTAGAGACGAGAACAGAATGGGATGGGGGGGGGGTGAAGAGAAACGAGAAAGGAGAGAGGCAGAATTTGGGGAAGTGAGAGATTCTAGAGGAGAGAGAGATGGCGAGAGAAAAAGAAAGGAACAAGTGTGTTCGTATCTTTTCACAGAGAGAGAGAGAGAGAGAGAAGGAGAGAGAGAGAGAGAGAGAGAGCAAGAGTGAGAGAGAGAGGGGATATGAAGAGAATTCCAGAGAACTTCCTAGAGAATGAAATCAGGGGCTACAGGGCGTTTCGTTGTCTCCCACCACATGAAGGCCAATGGCTAGATGTTCTTTGTTGGCCAGCCGAAAACACAAAAGAATAACAGCTCATGATGGGAAAGAACAAGTGAAAACTGGACAGGAGATGGAATGAACAGACGCAGAATTGATACAATTGCTTATGAGCTTGGAACCTCATCAACAATTATATTTTAAATATGAATTTACATGAAGTATCGAAACAATTTTGAACGGAAGATGGGCAAGTTGGATGCTATGTGTACTATAAGTACACTTTGCTGCACTGTCCAAACACACCGAGTTGGGCCCTTCCTTCCTAGAATCAGAAGCTAAGAGGAAGGAGAGTGAAAATCGAGACTCTGCAGGCAACTGCGGCGTCCTCCCTTTTTGGCCATTTAATCTCTGAGAAGATTCCGGATGGTTTACAGTGGATATCGAAGCAGTCTAAATACGGTATTGAAGAAGCACGCGGAGCGTTTGCTTTTAAAGGTTGTGCCACTTGCTAAAACTGGGTTGAGAACAAAATATATACCGGTAAAAATAATGGACGAAGAGAAATTACTTCACTCTAAATTCCGTGTTCCCCACTGATGCACAAATTGTTTTCTCCATTTTTTTTTAAGCCGGTTTTGTCATTTCTTCTTGAAAGTAAATTTTCTGTGCAGCGTAAACGAAGGCTGAAATGGAAGCAGCTAGGAGATAAAGAGAGAGAGAGAGAGAGAGAGAGAGAGAGAGAGGAGCGAAGGAGAGATAAGAGAGAAAGAGAGAAGAGTGAAGTAGAGAGAAGAGAGAGGAGTGAAGGAGAGATAAGAGAGAGAGAGGAGTGAAGGAGAGAGAAGAGAGAGAGAGGAGTGAAGGAGAGAGAAGACAGAAGAGAGAGAGAGAGAGAGAGAGAGAGAGAGGAGTGAAGGAGAGAGAAGACAGAATTCAAGAAAAGATAACGGAAGAAGAGAACAGTGAGAGCTGAAAAAGAGAGATTGTCCAATGATTGTCAAGGGAAGCTAATTGGGAAATTGGAAGAGCACACTGAAAAGGGAATCTGAATTGGATACAAACTGTCCTCTTTCCGCAAGCAGCTCACACGCTTCCTTGGAGCTACTCAGAAAAAAAAAATGGAAGAAATGCTAGGATTAAATATGTGTAAAGTTTTTTTTTGGAAATTTTTAATTTGTTTAAGAAGGAATCGAAGAAAGGAGAACGCCAACGGAAGATCCCACCACTCTGTATTTCAATGCCTTGCAAGAAAATTTATTTGAGGAAATCTAAGCCAAAATAAATTTTGAAAAATAACGCGCAAATAAAATTAATGTTAGTCTTGAGAAAAAATGAGGAAAAAGTACCCATTTAGCAGTCCATGCCAAACTTTTTGTATGATTTTCCTTGAATCTACATGTCTGTATTTCTCCGAAATCAGCAAGGGCGATTCTCTCAATCTCCAAAAGACGCACGGAAAAGGAACGGGCGGCATTAGAAGCTCAAAGGGCAAAAATGAACTAAATGCATACGAGAAATACACATGAATATATGAATATAGAATGCATGTCAAAGAAATAGAGAGGAGGGCAGCGAAGGGAGGGTTAGAGATAGAAAGATTAAGAGAGAGAGAGAGAGAGAGAGAGAGAGTGAAAGAGAGAGAGAGATGAGAGAAAAGGAGAGTTTATGGAAACAACGGACAGAGGATTAGCTGGAAGGAATGAAAAAGATGACATAAGATAGGAAAAGAGTAGAAGAGACAACTCCGTTTTGCTTATCCTTCTTTCGCAATCAAAGAATGGAATGGCCAAGCAGAATGGAACTCTCGCTTTGAATGCTCTCCTCGCTCCCCAATTCAATTTAACAAGACTACGAGGTTCTCTTCAGAATGTTCAAATGTTCAGGTTATAGGAGAACATCGACTATGTGTTCAAATGTACGGAGGTTAGGAAATAAGCAGTTTCCCAAACCATTTTGGGATTAGAAGAGGAAATTAGAGTATTTTCGTCCCTCGGACCTCTTCTCCTTCGTTGAGGAAGTCGTCGAAGAACTCGCGCAGATTGAACGACGCTCTCTCAGACGACGATGGCCAGCGGCACGGAGAAGGGACGACGCGTCGTTGCCCATTTCAACACTGCAAGAGAGAGAGAGAGAGAGAGAGAGAGAGAGAGAGAGAGAGAGCGTGACAGAGTGAGTGAGAGAGAGAGGAATAAAGCGAAAAAGAGAGTAAGAGAAATAGTGATAACAGTGAGAAATGTGAGCGTGAAAGATAAAGAAGAGAGAAAGAGCGATATAAAGAGAAAGGCAAAGGAATGTGAAAGAGAGAGCGAAATGGAGAGAGAAAGAGAGAGAGAGAGAGAGAGAGAGAGAGAGAGAGAGAGAGCGAGAGAAAGAGAGGGGGAGAGAGAAAGAGACAGCAAAAGGGAGAGAAAAATGGAAGGAAAGAATTTGAGAGAAAGAAAAAAAAACAAGAATCCAAGAGCAACTAGAGAAAAGATGGAATAAGGAAGAAACAACTTCGACGAAGCTCACGCGGGAATAAAGTTTGCATTTCGATGGCAAGCGGTGTTCTCTATTTATAAAAATGTGTCTGCAGGATTGATAGAGAGAGTTGTTAAATTATGAATCATCTTCGGCTGACTTTCACATCCTCAATATCTTTTCATAAAACAAGCAAGGACATCACAAAAGAAACAAGCAGATACATACATATGTATGTTGTAGGTATGCACGAAATAATTGAAGATGAAAAAGTGAAGGATGACGAGGAGGTACATATACTTCACGTGTGGAAAGGAAGAAGATCCTGAAAACATTCCATGACTTCACCGCCTTTTACGCCCACTTGCCTTCCTCCTTTTTCTCTTTCCCTCACTTTCCCCTTTTCTCACTCACTCATGAAATCTCTCTAATTCTCTCTTTCTCCATCTCTGTCCCTAGCTCTCAATTCTCTCATATATTTAACTGCAGACATCGTGTTGGTTTTTTTGACATGCCTATGCATTGTTGAGATGTTGAAGTGGTCACAAGTATTTGAAAAACTAAACCAAAAAATAACATACAAATATAGAAGCATAAAGATAAAATGATTGCGAAAAAGCGAATGGCTCAAATTAGCAATCCTCAAGAAGTTTCGTAGTTCTGGACAATTCTTATTCGTCTCCCCTCTTCGTTTCCCTTTTCCTCCTCCATATTTAGTTTCACCCGTTTAACACTTCACATAATGGGGAACCAAGAAGACGAAAATTAGGAATGCGGATGAAAAGGCCCTTTCTTCAGTCATCGAAAACCTACGTTTGTCTACGTCTTCGCCAAATTTCGGATGGCCATGGAGGTCAATTGGAATTGGAACGGAAGATGGCAAAAGGTACAGGGAGTTGCAGTTCAAAAATGGAGGTTCGAACACAACAAAAGTTTGATGGTAATTGATGGAGAAGAAGGACAAAAGATAAAGGGAATACGACAGAGAAGCAGGAAAGTCAAAGGCCACGAAGAAAGAGCGAAGGAAGATTGAATTGCAATTGAGGACAGAAAAATGGGAAGACAGTTCAATCGGAGGGCCAATAAACAATGTAAATATGTACATAGAAGGAGCTACCTTTACAGGGTTTTTATATTTTCAGCAAGTAAATGGCAGCATGCAGCGGAAGGGCTGCTTGGAAGGCTGTAGCCAGCGTGGCTTATCAGCCATGAACAGGGGAAGGGGCTTGTACGCCTTCTGGGAAGAATTGAATCAACTGGTTAGAAACAAAGGACGAGCCTTTCTCTACAATTCCTGCGTTTCGGAGGAGCAAAAAAAGCATATGAATGAGTGTAGAAAGAGAAAAGCAACACAGTGAGCAGTGGGCGGGGCGTAGGGGAAGGTTTACAATTGACGCCCATTATGATTGTGCATGATTACGGTAGAGGGGAACACACCATGTACCGACACGAACTTGGCACCAAATTGGATCTCGGAAACAATTGTCCGTCCAGGCAAGGAGAAAGATGATATCCCATGCGGAGGAGCAAGGAAAGGAGGCGGAGAAGGGAAGGTAACCATGAAATAGTGAAAGGAACAAAACAGGGAAGACTTGGAGTAAGGGAATAAGGGAAGGACTCCTTGTAGAAGTGAGAAATACTCTATAGTGAGACACGCACTACATGTAATTCATCAAATATGTCCAGTGGAGAACAAAAGAAAGCTTGTCTCGTAGCAGTCATTTTCCCTCTTTTTAACTCCATTACAGTGCACAACACATCATTTGAAAAAAAAACTCAAAGAGATAAATCAGAAAAGCCAGACGACCGAAAATTGGACTAGAATGTGGAGAAGAAGCAGCCGCAGCCAAAACAAATCTCGATTACGGCTCTTCTCTCGTTGCCGCAGCTCACTCCGCATTTGACACGCCCAGAGAACAAATCAGGCAAATGCAATGCGGCACGCAGATAAGAACACCCTGGAATATCTTGCAGAGTCAATTCAAGTATTTACAAACAGGTATAGAATAAAGAGGGAACGAAAAACAGAAGCAGAGAGAGAGAGAGAGAGAGAGAGAGAGAGAGAAAGAGAGAGAAAGAGAGAGAGAGAGAGAGAGAATGAGAAAGAGAAGGAGAAAGAGAAAGAGAAAGAGGAAGAAAAAGAGAAAGAAAGAGATAGAGAGAGAGAGAAGGATAGAGAAAATGAGAGAGAAAGAGATAGAGAGAGAGAAGGATAGAGAAAATGAGAGAGAAAGAGATAGAGAGAGAGGAGGGGAGAGAGAGACAAGGATAGAGAGAATGATAGAAACAGAAAGAGCGAAAGAGTTGGAGAGAGAAAAAGAGAGAGAGAGAGAAAGGGAGGGAGAGAGAAGTTCGAGGGTTCAAAGGATATTTGTTTCGTGATTGTTATATATTTTAAAACCCACATGGATTCTCTCAGCAACCATTGTATACAAGTAATTTTAAACGTGAAGAAAAAATATACAGTTTTTTTGAGAAAGAGAATAATAGAATGGGAGCGAAAGAGGGAGTGAGATCGAAAAAGAGAAGGGAGAATTGAAAGATAAGGGCAGTAAATTAAATTCGCGCATTCTGTTGCAAAGAATGAACCCTCGTTGTCAGCCGGTGCTTCATCTGTAGCCAAGATGGCAGTTCCTGCGGCCGTGTAGCAATGCATACAAGTCAGTGGAATAAGAAGATAGTGGAAAGGAACTAGAAGGACGATTTAGCAGCTTCTAACAGATTGGTTCACTACTTAAGATTAGACATTTCGAGTCAGAGAGAAGTATCACTTCCCCTCCGTCTTTTAAGATGTTCAGGATTAACTTTTGGCATGCGTAGTTATTGACGCCGGAGCAGGTAAGTTACTTAAAGAGAGATTTTCGCTGAAATAACATCCGAAAAAGTGTAGGATCTATTTTCGAGGTAAATAAATTACTCAATCTTATTAATTGTATGTGCATCTCGTAAATGGCTTAGGGCATTTCTGTCTGAGGCAGGCAACGAAGCGACCAATAAAGAAAGAGAGAGAGAGAGAGAGAGAGAGAGAGAGAGAGAGAAAGAGAGAAGAAGAAGAAGAAGAGAGTGCCAAACTAGAATGTGAGAGTGAGATCTGACTGAGTTGGAGAGAAGGGATATCCGATGTGCCCACGCTACACTGCCCGGGGCGGCAATCCCTTTCCAGCGTGCAATTCTGCGACTTGTCTGGCATGAAGAAAACAAATATATCTGTGAGCAACCCCGGCCTTTCTCTCAGAGAATTCAATCATTCCCTGAGGGCAACTCTGCTTCCCACCATCTCTTCTCTTACAAGCCCCGGTCACACAAACATTTTCGCGCGCCCACACGGCTAAACATTTTCTGAGAAGAGAGAAAGAGAGAGAGAGAAAGAGAGAGAGAGAGAGAGAGAGAGAGGAGAGAGAGCGAGAGAGAGAGAGAAGAAGAAGAAGAGAAGGGCAAGCAGAGCCTCGTGATTCGGGATTCGAGGGTGGCCAAACGTGGGAGGGCAGCTACCCAATTCCCTTGATACAAAAGCGCCCATCTCTAATCCTAAGCAAGCATACTAATTGGCGTCGCTTCAGCCCTGTCAATTGGCTGTTCCCACTAATCCTGCTGAAGTAATGCTCAAAATTATCCGAAATTGGATGTCCCATCATTATGAATGTAAATCAAAGATCCATAGGACTTGGATGCACGACTGACACGAATTTATCATTCAGTTCGTATTACTACATGATAATAATCCACGATAGGCATAAGACACAGAGAAGCAAAGCAGACAATAGAAAATGTAGAGTGAGTGCAATCTAATAATCATTCGTTAGCGGTGGCAATGATGAAAGCACGCAGATCTCTAATAGAAAGACCTTTTAGTAAAGGAGCCTGGAACTCCGACCTAGATGATATTAGGATGAAAGGATGGTTACTGAAATTAGAAGTATGATACAAGATCAGACGACCCATACAGAATGCACTGATCGCTGAGGAACAAGCTGAAGAAGTCAACTCTTCCTCATCAATTCTCTTGTCCTTTTCTTCTCCTACGGTGCTCTGGCCACTCATTCGGAACTGAAAGAACCAAGCTATGAAGTGAAGAGGAGAGAAGAGATAAGAGAGGAAAGAAACCGCAGCTGATCTCAGCAAGGGGGGTCTT
>CALZFC010000117.1:695000-715000 GCA_945643635.1 Allodiplogaster sudhausi
GAGACAGAGAAAAATTACCTTTATTTAAGTATCAACAAACAAGGTTAGTCAAAAACCGAGCTACCTGAACAGCTTGCCAGAATAAAGCGAAATCTCCTCGTTGTCGGGAGTCAAGTCATGCGCCCATTGCTGCAAGGAAGTGAGAGTTACAAACTAGGCTCGTTAGATTGAAGAAACCACCAAACAGCAAAAGGAAGACAATTATGCACCACTGAGATGGGGTCCTCGGTTGCATCAGCAACTGCAGTGAAGACTCTGCGGAGCATGGAAACTACTCCCGAGATGGCATCAGGGAGGGAGAGGAAGGAAGAGGAAAGAGGGTCGGACGAGGAGGAATCCACTCCTTCTCTCTTCTCTCCCAGAAGCCTGCGCACGTTCTCCGGCAGAGGAATCCCCGCACGGAAGAATTCTGATACCTTAAGTCGTCCTCTTCACCACATTAGTACTCTGCTTTTGATAAACTAGAATTAAGACAATCGAAGTTAGACGGTGAAAGAGTAATAAACTAACCTTGTCCAGCTGGAAGCATTGGCCTTTGGAGTTGACTGGAGCCATTCGCGAGCCAACTGTCATGTCAGTGTTAGAACGGGAGAACGCAGCTGTCTGGCCTCAATTCAATTCAGTCTTTTCTTCTTCAATCACAAGTGGAATAAAGAATCGAACTATTGTGAGAAATGTTAGCTGAAGAAGTGCCGGGGCAAAAGGATGTGCTGGCGGTCGTTCCTCCCGGCAGAGGTCGCACCTCCGTCTTCGGCATCACCAGCGCATTCCTACGAATACAGCTTCATGCTTCACTGCCGAAAACAAAGAGAAAGGATATTTTGTAAACGAGACAACAAAAAATGATACATTCTGTGGTCAGGCCCTCGCCGTCTTCCTTCAAACAGTGCCCGCACCTGAATGGTCATAATACGATACCGATCATAAAGCAATGAAGAATTACTTGTTGAATACAGGAATACCGATAAAATAACCTGGGCAATGAGCCATTTCTCTCTGGTTTCAGGGTCGAGAGGCCTCTTCAGTTCATTGGCCAAACCACGTGGACACACTCTCGCGTATGCCATCCGCAAGTCTGCTTCTTCGTCCTGGAATAGGCTTATAATAAAGAACATTGCAACCAAAAAGAATAGGGAAGCTGTGAAGTCGTAAAAAAAACGAACCTCTTCCTCCTCGTTAATTTCTGCTTTCACTTCCGAGGTGTCGCTGGAGACACTTGACTTCCGAGTCTACGGAAAAATGGAACACTTACAAGGAAGCGAAGGAAAGAGGTCTGTATAGCGTACCCTGTAAGTGTGGAATGGTTGTGGTATTGTTCCAGCAGGAATGGGAAGAGCGGCGGCTGCTTCCAACTCAGACGCAGTGGGAAGTCGCGGAGTGTTAGAGAGATCAATCTTCTCCATCTTAACCAGACATTAGTCTTCTTTTCGAAGAGTAAAATACAAAAGAAAAGTCTAGACCAAAGAGAAGGGCTCTCTTCCGTAGAATATCCGTTCGAATTGCTCCCGAGTCTCGCCTTCCAGAAAGTTCTCTATGACAAACTGAAAATGTAGAAAGCAATCTCAAGAAGTTGAGGAGTTAGACAAACGTAACTGATCTTTTAAAGAGTGCCTAACTATTTCAGAGAGCCAAGGGTTCACTGACCCGAATCATCTCTGCTCCGTCATACTTTCTGCACTGTCGGATGAGTGCCAGCTGCTTCTTGGAATGGACAAGAAGAGGAGAGAACAGGGAAATCCATCGGATAATTTGAGCGAGTTCATGTCTGCAATGGAATTTTTAATAATGTGATAACACGTGTCAATATCAACTCTTTCTGCTGAAGTACCAGCATGCATTTCACCAGTCACCACATCAATCAACTAATAATTCACGCTGCCAAACAAACCCGTTGCGTTCAGCAACCGTGACCATCTGCCGTAAAGTGTGGACGAGGGCAAGAGAAGGCTCCTCTGTGATGGGGGAGAATGAGGGAGAGTAGATTGGACTCGCCTTCCAGCGACGAGCTTCTCTCAAACAGAACAAGGCATAAAAACTGACCAGGAAATAATCAGAATCTCCAAACTAACAATGCAGTGAATCGCCAGTTCCTATAGTGAGGGCAAGAGCGAACGGGCGAGTGCGGCCTGGCATCCGAAGGGAGGCTGCTGCTGAAGAGCCCCCCTCCTCCGTAAGGGTACACTGACACGTCTTCGTTTCGGCGGCCGAACAATTTCAGCCTGCAATGTATTCCAGCTGGAAGAATGTTCCCATTATATATATGGAAGACCCTCTCTAAAGTAAGTGCTTAAAAGTAAGCAAAACTAACATTGGATCACTACTATAACAATGGAGGTCCTCAAAGTGTTCGCAGAGATCAGCAAGAAACCGGCTCAGTTGAAAGCCAATATTCGACGCAGACGACATCATCGTCCCCCGAAGAGTTGTCTGCAGACTCCTGAAAGGCAGAGGAGGGAACGGATCGAGAGGAGTGCCTGAATGAGTGACTGACACGAGATGCTTGTCGATGAAGTCCCTGAGAGCCGCGATTCCCTCTGCCCCGACCCTCTCCGTCACCCATTTCTCGAATGCGTCTGAGGACACGGAAGTGAGAATCATCGATAGCATCGCCTCTCCCAGATGGAACCCAGCCATTGTGAAGCGATTCGTCATCTTCTACACCATTATTGATCAGCATATCCAACATCAAAATATAGCATAAGGTAATGAAAAATCTAAGTGAAACAATAGTAAATGATATGAACTCCCAGACAAACCGTCGATTCGCTCTGCCAGAACTTGCTGATCTGTTCGTAAGATTCCATTAGACTCGTCATCTCGGCGTACATTTTTATGAAGCTGAAAGGGAACATGAGAGGGCAACATTTAGAGTGAGAGGAAGAGAAGAAGAGAGTAAGAAAGTGTGTGTGTGTGTGTGTGGTGTGTGTGTGTGTGTGTGTGTGTGAGTGTGTGTGTGAGTGTGTGTGTGTGTGTGTGTGAGAGAGATAGTGAGAGTGTGATGGAGAGAAGTGAGAGAGAGAGAGAGTGAGAGTGAGACTGGCAGAGTGATAGATAGAGAGTGAGTGAGTGAGCGAGCGAGAGTGAGTGTGAGAGAGAGAGACAGATAGACAGAGCACAGCATATGGGAATAAGATAACTGACCGAATAGAAAGAAGACTCAGCGAAGCGCATCGCTCGTTCAGGACACGAATTCCAATGGAGACGACATGATTATGGCGAGAGGAAGTTGTCTTCTTCATCTTAACAGTTTGCAGTTAGGACATCTCTCTCCTGACAAGGAATGCCACTAACATCAGCAGCATAGCAGTTGCCTGTGGAGACATCAATGGATCCGGCTCCCCCCGCATACATCACAACCACTGCCTGATCCACTGGCAAGAACAGCACATCGCACACCAAGAGGACTGCCATCTCGTATTTGGCTAAGGGAGAAGAGGGTGGTATGACATGGGAGATAACCAGAGAGGGAGAATAAGCAAAGAAGGGGTAGCTAGTAAAATGAATTAAATAAAACAAAAACTAACACAGCATATATTCTCCGAAGTTGAAGGATGCTATCTTGAGGACTCCAGCCATTAATACTGTTATCTTAAAAAGAAACTCCTATCAACACTCAAAGAAATGATATGAAAGATTGGAAGGAACCGTTGTATCCTCTTGAACGGAAATAAGTAGAGTTTTGTGCAAGGAGCGAGCAAAGAGAGTCCGTTCCAGATCCTTGGCTCGATGTACTCGATCCGCTCCATTTTCATCCGTTGGAGGATCCAGAATGGCCTGCGCCATTCTTATTTGGAAAACACACACACAAATAAACATTATCATAATAATAGTAGCCTGAGAATAGAATAGCTTACTACTGAAACGACTTCCTCTACGAACAAATCCTTCACGGGATCCCACGAGCTTGGCTTAACAGGATCTAAAAAGATGCAAATAAATGATCCATGCATAACTTTGTATGCATACCCGTTCTCTCTAATTCGGATTCCTTCTCCACAGAACAGGCAGACCATGTCAGCCGGTCTATTGCGCAACCCTCTGTGAGTTGCCAGGAAAAAAGAAGCTGAATAAAGCGGTTCTCTTCTTTCATCTAATCCATGGCTATAATAATAGACTACAAAAGAGGAGCAAATATATAAAAAGAGCATAGACTTACAACTCCGGCCTCAGCATCAATGAGATGGAAAAGACCATCAGCCATGCCAATGGCAAGGATGAGACCATCAGGACTCCAGGCGAGAGAGGAGGGAGATGAGCAACGAGGAGAGGGAGAGGAAGAGGAGCAGGGGGAGGAGGTCGGCGGAGTGAAGGAGTGCACGGCACGCAGCTCAGCGTTCACGTTCAGCTCAAATGATACAGTGAACACGCTGCCCTCTTAGATCCTCCATTCTCTTCCGCACTCTGCTT
This sequence comes from Allodiplogaster sudhausi, assembly GCA_945643635.1. NCBI lineage: Eukaryota > Metazoa > Nematoda > Chromadorea > Rhabditida > Diplogasteridae > Allodiplogaster > Allodiplogaster sudhausi. The sequence goes on from CALZFC010000117.1 coordinate 699,408, forward strand.
CCAGCAACTCATATTCTATGCAACTCACTGATACCACGAGAGAACACTCGAAATTCAGACCTTCCACGCAGTTTTCCAGGGTTGCCTTTTCAAACAGACATCGCCCTTTTCTGAAACGAGGGCCAGGAGATCCATGCAGGGGCTCCATGACATCAGAAGCACCTTTACACAAAGTATAATCACATCATCATGTCGAAATGTAATAGTGAGAGAGATAGAGAAAGGGAGAGAGAGGGGAGGAGGAGAGAGAGAAAGAGATAGAGAAAGGTAGAGAGAGAGGAGAGAGAGATAGAGAGAGAAACGACGACGAAAAACCTTGAAAGGTGCTCGAAAGGTCTTCCGGTTGAGCATAAGATCGGTGAGAGTAGTCTCCCAATACTCTCTCCCGGAAGGACTCCTCCCTCTCCCCCGTCGACTCTCTTCCCCTTCTTCTGTCCCAGTGTCGTCCTCCAGGGAAACACCTGAATAGTGCAATACCTTGATAGCGAGCCATGAACGCCATCCTAAAGAAATTTTATTTAATAGTTTGGGACATCGGCATGACCTCTTTAGTTAGCAACCGCTGACATCTATTAATGTTTGGTACTAAAGAAGCGAACTTTGCTGAGAGGAACGAGAGGGAGAAGAGTGGTTGGTATGGTCGTGCATGAGTCGTTGTTTCTTAGAAGGAGACTGGCTGCTAGGTTGCCTCCTCTGCTGCCCTCCCTTCCTGGCTGCCCGCAACTTCATCCCGGCCCCTCTCCCTCTCGTCCCTCCTCTCCCCTCTACCTCCTCCACCAAGTTCTCCGCTGATTCGGGGACAGTCTCCAGCTTGAAACCTGCACTTCGAGTTAAACAACCATTCCAGCTAGAATCTAATCTTCGCAACTCATACAAAATATCACTTTCATGGATAAAAACCATGAGCAAATAAGATCGCACTCACCAGCAATACAACGATCCTTTATCGCTCATAAAAAAGAAGAACGCTGTTAAGAGAGCAAGCACCGAATAGCCATTTATGCAAGAATCAGGAAGACGACAAGAACCGATATGCTAGTGAGCTTGCACTGCAAGCATCAATACCGTATTCACTTGAGATCAACCATAAAAAGAACAAAAAAAAAACCGAATAAGAACAGATAAAGCTCTGCTGAAACCCATGCTATGTGGATTACAGGAGAGGACCAATGAAGAAGGAGAAATCAATCAGTGATTTGGACTTGGCTGAGGGGATCTCCGATTCCGTTGGTGCTGCTCTCTGGTGGAGGGGACATCTCCATTTCATCATCCTGCAATAAAAGTCAATTTTTGAAGCATGAATCCACCAAATAATATATCAGTAGCTGACTCATAAATGAATAAATTACTCACTCGATTACAAAGTAAGAAATGGTTGTATCTTTTATCTTAGTTTACAAAGAACTGGAGATCGCGCTAACATTGAAGAGAAAGCCGCGTTTCTTCTGGCCAGTCCAAGTCTCGATTCGTCTCTTCTGAACATCGAGTTGAGTGACGAGAAGAGCATCGTCTGGGTGGGAGGCAGCAGACAGCGATGTCTTCTCATAGTCAATAGCATCACGCAGACTGCATGACTGCTCCGCTGTCATGAATCTGCAAGGGCCATTTCTACTCTGTCATCATTATAACAACATCATTGTAAAGGACGCTTCACAATTATAATTTAGTATTTTAAGTATTTTAAGGATATCACACTCTTGCATTCCATATCACTATTGCTATTCGACAGGACTATTCTCACCGCAGATTGATCAGCTACCCTTATTCTAGCTGGCAAGTATACTGTAAACAACCATCAAAAAGATTCCAAAGAATAAGCGATTTCCAAATGAGAAGTTCTACAAGAACAAAAAAAAGAAACTTGAGAACGCAGGGAGCGAGGGCGACGTTGACGAGGCTGAGGAAGAAGGACAGATTGTTCTTGCTCTTCTCCTGTAAGAAAACCGACATGGCCAAGGAAAAAGAAAGAGTTGAAACGTTCCAACCTTTCTGAACAAATCAAATAGGTCGTGGTAAGTGTCCACAATGACTTCGAGATAGGTTCGCACGAAGATTGACTCGTTGCTCATTTTCTGCAACAACGACTGTGTCGCAATGACATACAAAACTAAACAAACAGCACCAGATCAGTCGGGGGAGCACACTCGGCCCGTTCACTGAGGTGGATGAATATGTTGACCACGATGGCAAGCACTGCGGGGGTGGGACAATCCGCTGAGCGAAAGGCCTCAATTCAACATTCTTTCGTAAGACTATTTCAAGCTAATGAAGAATCAAGATTCCAACAAATATATACACGTTAAATAAAATATTAATATTGAAAACATACAAGAAGGATGAGATGCATGAGATAAAGACTGTCTGTGATGAGAGGGAAAACGGCGGCGATTCCAGGCAGAAGTTCAGAGAATGACACAGTTGACATGAAGATCTACAAGCGGATCTGGAGTATGGGCTCATGAGAAGGAATGAGACACCAACGTTTCGGAACAGTGCGAGGGCAGCGATGCGAAGAGATCCATTGGCAGCAGAGTCAATGTAGAGACGAGAGACGGCAAAGATGAGGAGAGTGCGGTCTTCCATGGAGAGACCGTTGAGGGGAGCGATGGAGAAGAGACGCAACACGCGAGTCGTCTGCGACGCGTGCCAGGCAAGGCGGTCCGAGGCACTCTGCAATTCCCTTCTCATGCTCTTCTTTCAACTCTCATTCACTCACTCCTTTGAAGATGGGAAGAGAATCGTGCTTGAGACGAGCCTGGATCACCCGTTCAGCCTGGCCATCCTCCTCTCCTCCGGGAAGTAGACTAGCCACTGAAGTCGCTGCGGCATGAGCCAGATAGGCCAGCATCTAAAACAAATTTGATGTCCCCAATCTCAATGGATATTCCTGCAGATAGTAAAAGTAGGAATAGCCACTGATCGTACAAAAGAAATCAACGGCATTGCATTCTATTTGATGTCTGAATTTGATGCGGTTGAGAGCATAGGCACAAAATGATCTTCAAGAGGCAAGAAAAGAGCCTGACCACACTGAGACTCGGGGCCTCGCCACTTCCATCCAAGTGTTCCTTCCGATAAGTGACAGCCATGTGGAGGGTGCGGAGGTACACGGCCTCGAGGCGGTAGGCAGGACAAGACATCAGCCACAGCTTAAGCACTCTTTTCCAAAGAATCGAAACAGCTAAAAAGGAGAGAGTAAGAAGGAACCTCAGACTTTGAGAATTTTCCGGGAAGTTTCTGAAGATCCTCTTGACACGTAAGGACATGTTCAGCTGCAGTGGTAATGCAATATTCAGGTAAAAAAACTACTGTATGAAATGACCTAAGATGACATCTAAAAGAACTGACGAAGAAGCTTGGACCCGATTCGCTGCTCCCCCGCAGTGGAACCCCCGAGGGTGCAGGCATCCCGTCTCAAGAATTCAAATCAAATACAGAGTAAGAAATGAGCATCTCCAACTTAATGTCTCCGAGGATGTCCGAGTGCATGAACTTCTCGGCACCCTCAAGCACGGAACGAAGCATGCGGAAGTCGGTCGGCCCTCCAGCTCTTAACAGGAAAACGGTTCAACCATACAAGTAGCAATTCCAAGTTCTGGTAAAGTAGAAATATATTCGGTTCTCAAAAACTCTCTTCATACTTACTCGATTCTCTTCGCGACGGCATCATTCGTAGGGAAGACAGGCGACTCTGATAAAGGATTTTTTTTTACTGTTTAACAGGAAAAAAATCGCACGTTCTGCAGAATGTGGTCGCTGGACTTGGGAGGAAGCGGAAGAGAGAAGAGAAACAGACGGCGACTCCAGATTCAGCGACAAATCCATGGAAGCTAAACAACAATTAACATTTAGAGAATAAATCGCATGGTGCGGAAAGAAGAACTCTTTAGTAACCCAAAGAATCGTTGGAAATCGTAGCAGCATTAGCAAGAATGCGTGTCACATCTATCTTCTCTTCCTTCTTCTTCCCAGGAATTTTTGATAAGAAAGCCTCCTCCAGGTCATTCTCCTAAGAACAAATGAAAAAAGCATCACAGAAAAAATGATTGAAGCTTCTTTAAGAGCACACTAACCAAGCTCTTTTTCGCCATTGGACTGGACGATTCGGTTATTTCATCTGGAGAATCGGCAGCTTTCTTAACATATATAACATAGTCTCCGCATCAACAAAATAATTAGAGTTTAAATTGTATACCTTTCTTGCACGGTCTACTTCTCTTGGACGCTTCAGATTGGCAGACGAAGGGAACGAATCGCTATCATCAGGGACTTTGGAGTCTTTCTCAGCTTTCTGAATTCCATTAATCAAGTCTATAGGAACGACATATCACATGGAGAGTTCTTTTCAACTCTCCGTGTGTACAAATCAACAGGCTTAGTAGAGACGGTACAATCATACAATGATGGCTGTACCTTGGACAACGGGATGGCCGGCTCTTCTTTCACTTTTCTGGCACTGAGCCAGCCCGTAACTGTATTCTGTAATCATGAAATAAGATACTCGCTCTGCAATCAGTTAAGAAAACACCATGAGGAAACCTTCGGTTGTCGAGCTGGCCCTTCTCCGTTTTCCTCAACCTTCAAATCCTTCACAACCTCCTTCTTCTTTCGAGTATTTGTCTAAGCATAAAAGTCGAGCTTAATTAAATGGAAACAAACTCAGAGATTAAAGAATTACTCTAAAATTCATTTATCACGAACAACTAGGCGCTTTAAATGTATATACAATAAATTGAAAAGCTACGGTGTCACGAACTTGTGTTGGAACCACAGGCGCCGTTGCCTTCTTCTGCTTCCCTGTTTCAATTCCATTCCGAGACGATGTTGCCTAAACGTTTTCTGGGTAAACGACCAAACACTGGTTTAAAGGTCATTCTCTGCTTTTGTCGCCTGCTGCCAGCAAGGGAATTAAAAAAAAGCGTGGATGTAACCTCGTTGGGAGAAATCTTCGCACTTCCTGACTTCTTTTTCTCTTCTTCAGGAGCATTATTCAACTTCTGTGAAAGAGTGCGAACACGGCTGGCATCCTAAATTAGGCGGATAGACAGTTGTGTCTGCGATTAGGAGGGAAGCACCACGTAGTCACCTACTTGGGTTGCCACCTTAGACACAGCCTTCGTCTTCTTCCTTAAATGCTGGAACTTGAAGAAGTCATCCGAAGAATCCGAAGCACACTCCTGCTCCCCATCCTAATAACTGCCATTACTTTTGATTTCAAAAAGGAAATAGAAACACCAACTTTCTTCTTCTTCGTTGACTCTTTCTTCTCCATGGCGTTATTGACATTTTTCGCCTCCCTAACATCCACCTCGACAATTTTTTTTCGAGCTGTCAATTTCACATTGGAAGCCATATCAGTTGTTGTTGATCGACTGCAAATAAATAAGACTTGCAACCTTTAAAACAAAAATTCTTTTTAAACAGTATGAAAGGTGTTGTCAGCAGAACCCAAAAGAAAAGGATGTTCTACATCCCTCTTCTCAAATTGGTATGTATTTCTTCTTTGAAATAAATATTTGGAAGTACGATTAATGTACAAAATAAAATCACTTCAAAAAAGTGTCCTTGTCAGCCATTTGGGATCACGAGCATTGACGAGTCGGCTTGAAATGCACAACCCAAGAGCAGGACCGACAGTGTCCTTAACAAAGTAAAAACCAGTATTTAAAGCAACTTTGTATTCGAAGGAGCAACAATCAGAAAAAGTTTCGGATACTTCCTTAACAAAGAAGCTGAGAAAATCACGAGATCGAGGGCCTCATAAATATTTGCAACAATTCCGGTGTGGGGCTTGTGTTAAAATTTTTACTAAATAGCGGCCCACACACCCCGAGCTACAGTATCACCACCACCCTTTACCATAACCAAAGTCCCTTGATGACGCAAATGGAACTCATGTAGACTTGTCTTGCCCGATTTCTTACAACGAGAACGATTTAAACAAAAAACGAAAGCGTTCTTCCGCAAGTGACGTCTCTTTATCGACCCGTTAATATTGTTAGGTAAGAAAAAATGTAAGAATGCTAAAATGTGCAACAATCGGGATAACAGGTACAATAACAATGAACGCGAATTGATCACTTCTTCAAAGCCTGGACGACCTTGTGATATCTTTGAGTGGCAAATGAAACCATTTGGTCAATCAGTTCGCCAGTCGTTTCCCCACTCGTTTGCATAAGAAGGATTTGAGGATTTGCCGAGTCATGCGATGGAGAACTTCCGATAACCACAGTGAACTGCGCATCACAGAGCATGCGAACATCGGCAGGAGGATCGCACAGAAGATGCTGAACTTAGGAACAAAAATCACGGGGGAAAAGAGAGAAAAAAAAGAATTCGCTGACTTGATTCGATTCCCCGCGGTAGAGCATAAATGTGGATGCGACAGGCAAAGACGTTGTCTTGAGGGGTTTCAAAGATGTTTCGTCGGCCTGGAAGAGATAAAAAGGACAGTAAATCCTTTCTGGTTGGTATTAGGAAGAGTGGGTAAGGAAGGCCGGCAACCAGAATGCGAATGTTGGCAGGCTCAATGGGAGCGTCGTCATCTTCTGCATGGCTGAGCTGCACAGTTGGCAGAGTGACATCCGTCAGGGCAGCCACCAACGCCCCCACGCAGGCAGAAGAGAGGTCGCCGTCGTCGTGCAGCACCTTCAATCTCAACGTCATTGAAGAGGACAATGAAACATCGAACCTTAAACTTCGCGTCGAGAATCCAAGTGAGACGAGAGTCACTGCTGACGAGGGATTCTCGGTCGAAGAAGACTTCTCTGCGGACGAGGTCGCCCAGAAGGCTCTTCACCGCCGCCAAAACACTCTCAATTCACTCTTTCTTACACAGGAAACCAAAACCGTCCATGTTGGAAATGTGTTCAAAAAGGCAAACCTGTTCAATGTTGTCATCTCCTTCAAAGGAGATGGAGAGAGGAGTCTGAGTGGAGAGTGGAGAGAGAGAGGCGTAGAGAGAGCAGACCACGCTCACTCCGCCTTGTCTCACCACAGCAGATCCAACAGATACTCCTCCAGTCACACCACGCTCAAACACTCCTCACCTTCGCTATTTTATCTTACAAAATCCCTGAACATGGCACACAATATAAGGTATCGGCTCACCTTGAAAGTGAATGTTTTGAATGCATTCACTCTTCGCCCATCCGGGAACACTCCTCCCTCAATGAACTTACCGTAGTACAGGACAGGGTCTACTATTTTCAGAAGACCAATCGACGACATCCCTCAAAACTGAGAAATCAACTCCTGGAATGGCCGAAACCGTTTTATTCCTCTGGTATCTTTAAGTTCCAAACTTCAGTTCAAGTCTTTTCTTGCTGCTCCGACACCTCCCGTTTATTACAAGAAGAAATATACATGTTCAGACCACAACGATGGATGCCGCCTGCGGCTACTTCTTGCTTAGCAGTAAAATAATTCCAAAAATGAATGATTAGTAAGAGCATCAGCAGAAGAGTTATTACCGATATTGTAGAATGCGAACCATTCCTGGCTATGGCTAACTAGCAGAATGTAAGAAATTAAAGAGTAAGAAGGTAGTATATACAGCGTAGAAACATGCAAGTATAGATAACAGTACAGTGTGAGTAAAAACCCACCGCAGAATCGTGTTCACCGCCTTTGCCTATCGACATAAGCAGCACAAAGTGATTCTATCGACCAGCGATAAGAAAAATCCTAATATACTAAATTCTTCATCAATGAGGAAATAAATGACGCGGTATCCTGGTCCTTCTAGATTAAACAATGTCAAACCAGTAGACATTACTACACCCAACTTTGACTCCCGCTCACAATTATTAAATTAATGTAAATCATCACGAATAAATAGAAGACACACCACACCACACGCCATAAATTAGGAAATAGATGGCTACAACGACGAGTGTAGTAGAATGGAGATGTTCAGCAGCTAGATCTCCTGCTTGATAACAGGAAGACCGGGATCAGACTCGTGTTCCATGACTTCCTGGACAACGTGAGCAGCCATCGCGTCAACCGAATTCCTGCCAGCATTCTCATGTCTTCTTTCCTCGTCCGCTGCTTCAATCTTCACTTCCTTCGTGGGATGAACGTCTGATTCCTAAAACATAGGTTGGTAGAGAGAATCGTAGAGCAATGCCAACAAATTAATACTTGAAAAAAAATAGTTTACGTCGAAGAAGACGTTGATATTTGGATGTGCCTTAACCTACCTCGATCTCCATTTTGATGTGGTCGCGAAGGGAGTCCACTTCCTCCTTCACTGCAGTCGGGCCAACCAACTTCTCAAGCGCGCTCTCCTCCTTAAACAGGATTACGTCGATGCAGCCAAATGCTTGATATCGCAACCACTGTCTTCATTGTTTCACTTAAAAAAAGAACATTCCAGCCAGCCAAACAATATAAAAAATAGTTTGTTAACATTCTTACTAAAAAAAACCCAATAACTTACAGTTCAACAAGCAATAAATTAGAGGAATTGCATTGTAATGAAATGTGATGGAAGAAAGAGCGGAACCTGGATGAGATGGCGATGGATGACATGAGTGCGGAATGACTTACGACTGCACATCACTAACAGGCAGAGTGGACACTGATTCGCCAGCAACTCTTCTGAATAGCACACTTGAACAGGAATGAACAGGTTCAATCTCATCAAGCATATCCATTTTTATCACTGCATAAGAATGCTAATACCAGACCTGGATTCTGCATCTGAACTCGTTCGATGTTGTTCCAGACAGTTTGGAGAACAGATTGGAAGTGGATCGTGAAGTGATTGTCACGCTGATATCGCGATTCGAATCTCATCCCACACGTCCTTAAGAATCCTTCATTGAATAGGTAAGATGTTAAACAACCAATGCCTTCCCTTTAGGGGGTGGGACCACAGTAACCCTAGAAGCTATGCAGCAATTGTGAAAGTTGAAAAAGTCTTAATTACAACAGTGAAGTATTAACCGGCATGGATAATCACGCATTGGCTTCTTCCCCGGCAGAAGGCCGCATCTATGAACACGGCGCTCGTGGCTCAGCACATCCGAAAGAGCTGAGATAACAGAAGAACTAGGGAGATATTCAAATCAAATATACTGTAAAAGCAAACCATAGAGTAAGTGCAACTTTTAGATGAAAATACCCTTTTAAATTAAATAAATGGGTAGTAAGAAGCAAGATTGATATAGTAAGAGATTGCCGTACAAGTGAAAGAGCGAGTGCAGAGACTGCACTGGAGAAGAGAGCCGACCCGTTTCTTCTCCGCTCCATGCTCTGTTTTCATGTGCTGCTCCAGGCGGACGGATGTTATCACCTAAAATTACACTTTCTCTTTCATACGAATTTAAAACCAGCTTTCCCACAGTGTTTCGAATTCGATCTCTCCAATTAATTTTGAGAAAAAAAAATCCACCATGAATTGCTCAATTTGATTTACGTTAGAGCAACCCATTCGTACCTCCAAAAGAGAAAAGACATAATAGAGAGAGAGAGGTAGAGAGAGCGTGAGAGAAAGGAAGAAAGAGCGAGAGAGAGATCACCGACTTCGTCGCATTTCGGGCAGACGTGGCGAGCACGGAGGACACGCCAGCTAAGCAGACACACCGGGCACGCCACTGAAGAGTGCTGAAGATGAAGAGGGTTATGGAGGAGAAAGAAAGAAGAGATAACAGACAACGAGCGGCAAACCAATCAAACAGTTTGGAAAGAGAACAAAGATGGAGAGAAAGATACCGCATGGAATAAAGAGCTTAGCAAGAGCTGTCACTGATAATCTGTCATTCTCTCCACACATCAAGGACCCCACGCAGCACGCGTGTTTGTTCCTTTCGCCGAGTCGTAAACAACGGAGGAAACAGCTAACAAAATGAACAATGACGCCATCCAAGGTGAAAATAAAAGAATGAAAACCGAAGAGGAAACCATGCCCCGTCACAGCATCTTCTTCGTGAGCAACCTGCGTAATAAGATGGCGATGAAGCTGCATGTGACGTTGGAATTCGGAAGAACAGGACGAGCAAACAAAGCTTCCACTGTTTCTCTGAGGGGTCAGAGGAGGCTGTAGACTGTCTCCAGATTCGCCTTCAAACGGTCAGGAATAGTGTTTATGCCTAGAAAGATCACCAAACAATACCTGATTGGTAGGAGAAGGAAAGAAAAAGAAAAGCGGGACTGACAAGCTTCGCTGCTCTCCGCTTCGTCGTTTGTCTCTGAAAAGCTGGAACTCCTGCTGCATCCACTTGGAATTCGTTCCCGCTTCTCCAGTTCCAATAACTTAAAATTAGATGAACAATCTGTTATCATCATCAGTAGCAGAAGTTGATCTCCATGCGTTTGATCGCAATTCAATAATTGGACACGCTCTAGAGGGAAAAGGAGAAAATGGCTAGATAATTACGTAGTAACGAATGTGCTTCTTCGAACACAAACCATTGAAATAGTACCGAAATAGTTAGATATTCCAAGCGAGAGCGCAGACAGTTGACATAGAAGATAGAAGACACAAACATATTGAGAGCGACAGGAAGTGCTTGCCAGGCGACGTCGCTTCTGCTCGTTAGTTCCCTCCTCCGGAACAGTGGCCGTCTCCGAGATATACCTCTTGCGGATGACGTCAAATTGATGGCGAATCTTCTCTGATACTGAAAATGAATTATTTTTATACTTTATTCACAAACAGTTTAAGAAGACACCACAAACCTGAAGAAAAAATTTCGTCGTACTTCTGCTGTACCTTCACTGCTCGAACGCGCTGTCGGGTCTGGTAGAGACGTCTAATAAAGTACGCATAATCACTTTATTGCTAACGAAAACGCAAAGACCATAAAACGGTTTGAAATTAGTTGAAACACACACACCTCTCCATGGCAACAAGAAACTGAAGTGAGGGAACGCTGGACAGAACTGTTGTCAGAAGAAGCTATCTTGACTTCTCATATGAATTAAGCGTCGAGAAGAAGTGGACGAATAATAAAAGACTTGAAAGTGGCGACCATCGTGGAGGAGTCGACTAGACAAGGGCTGAGGCAGCCTCTTCTCTCTCTGCCAACTCAACTCCACAATTCTCAGATATCTTACAGACAAAAACAAACAACGGAATGGATGAAAGAGAGAGGAAGAAGCAGCAGCTGAAGACACATCAATGAACAGCAACAGACGCGATAATCTTTCCGTCAAATTCACCATCGTCTTATATAGCACCACCTCGTTTCGTTGGCTGCACAACACAAGCGACACTGTATGCACATAAACTTTCATATCTCCGTTAGTTTAAGAATATACAGTGACAAATTGCAACATAATTTGAAATGACTGTGGGAGAGCTGGCATCTCGGACCAATGCCTCTCCTGTTCTAAGTCAGCCATTTATTAGATATTAAAAAAATATTAAGGGAAGTCGTCAAAACAAAATTTCTTGATCTTCTTAACAACAGTATCGCCTGGGAGAAGAGGGCGTGCCGTGTCCATCGACCACTCGGAAGATGAAGGGTGGTCACTGAGAGGAAGTCCGCCAGATGAAGAGACAGCTTCACTGGGTGGTCACTGAGAGGAAGACCGCCAGATGAAGAGGCAGCTTCACTGCAATCTTGGAAAGATATTCTTGCAACGTAGACACTATCAAAAATATATTGTCAACGTAATTTTTAAACGCTTTTCATATTTAGATTGAGTATCGTAAGGTGAATCGTCACATCACATGAACATGTGTGATAAGGTCTGATTTAGCGATTTCCGTTATCAATGATAAAATATCTTATTTTATTGTTTGGGGATGTGGGTAGAGACAAAATAATGGTGCAGGACAAATTGTTTAAAGGAAGTATCCGACGAAAGAATACCGTATCTAATAAAATTACGTTTCAAACTGTGCTAAACTCCCAACTGGATGAGCCTTTTTTGAGCGCCCGCTACAAAATTTCAAATGTGAAACGTATGTGTATCTAACCTCTCTCGACTTCTTTCATTGTCTCGCTTTTCTCTAACGTCTGTATCTCTCATCCCTTGGTGAAAATGGGGTGCTAAGTGGGCAAGACAGGCAGAGACTGCCGCTTCTTCCCACCCATTGGCACTCCTTGTTTGGATTTGAGCATACACCGTATGCACCGACAGAGACGTTTTCTACCGTATTCCAAAAAACAAATGCAAATTTCTGGCTAAATACAGACTTTCGTAAAGCGGGATCACCTCTAATCGATCTTTTAGGCCAGACTTGATCATATGGGAATATAAAGAAGAAGTTATTTTTTCGTCGGATACTTCCTTTAAAAAATAATAGAAATGAAATTTTTAATAAGTAATAACTTCTCATAAAAGATTAGAAAATATCGATTTTTTTTTAAAGTAGTCTATTTATTTGGTAGTTCCTGTAGTCTTTTTCATTTAAAGGAGGACTGCCACTGAAGCGAATGAGTGATATTTCAAATATCACTATTGGACTTAGGGTGGCGGCAAATCATACTTGCTGAATTTGTTCCGTGATCTTTCATTCTATTTTATTTGTTGTGCTCTTGCCCTTATTTATGTTCCACAAATTGACCATCATTCCGACGCTTTCAACGGCTCCTCGTCCAAAATGTTCCTTTTGCAATCTATCAATCAATCCAGAATGGAAGGGCTGAAGGCAGGTTGTGAGTGAATCAGGAGAAGAGATGGAACAGTTGAGAAGAGACGGTAGCCATGAAGGATACATCATGAACATTCATCATCATTGTATGGTCAAAGAAGGTGGAAAAATGAGAGAGAAAACAAAGAGGCAGAAAGAGAGTGAGAAAGAGAGAAAAAGAGAGAAAGAAGACGAGACTCCACTGGCCGCACGAATGGTAGAGGCGTCAGGCGGTCCTGTGAGAAACTCTCGCGCCTTTCAATTTAATGACGTTTTGGTTCTTTCACACCCCAAATTCCCAGCACATTTTTTTCCTCCTATCGTATTTTCAAGATGCAAGCGAAGCAGATTTCTCCTGAATGAATGCGAGAGTTGCAAGAATGCGTGATGACGAAGAAAGAATCAAGCAATAGACCATTTCGTTTAATCAGTACTTATTCGTGTGATTGGAAGATGGGTATTTCTTGAAAGAAAAAAAAATTCATCATAATTTTAATGCTCCATCCTTTCAGATGCCAGCCTTTGCTGCTACAAACCTATGGCAGATTTAGATTTGAATCCGCGCTTCTCCCAGCTTCTTCATCCCCCTAATATTGGACCACTTTCTCTTGTTTATGGTCTGGAACAATGGAAGAGTCTTGTGGTAGCAAAAGCAGGGAGCAATAAAAATGAACAGGCAGGTCATAACAAGAGATAAGTTCTAATAGAAAGGCCCAATTGGAAGGATAGGAGATAGGAGAGGCGTAAAAGAGGGATTTAATTTGCATAAAAGGCGTGATTTAATTTGCATAAATTATCATAGTGCGCGAATATAAATGCCGTCTATTTGCCTTCCGACCCGAATAAAGGTAGAGAAATCATAATTAGAACTAAGAACAAAATCGAAATTTTTTTAGAATACTTCTTAATACGTGTGATTTTCCACTTTTAGTCAACGTCAGGCCGGAAGCCAAATAAACGGCATTTATAGTCACGCGGAGAAAGGAGCCCTTCTGATCCTCCGGAAAGCAGGGGAAATAAGGGTATGACTTTGTTTTGATTCTTGCATTCCGCTAATATGCTCTCGCTCTCTCTCTCTCTCTCTCGCTCTCTCCGTCTCGCTCTCGTTATCTTTGCTCTCTCTCTCTCTCTTTTTCTTTCTCTCTTTATCTCTTTATATCTCCCTCTCGCTCTCTTTCTCTCTGCCTCCAACTCTCTCTCTTTCTATCTGCTCTATCCACTCTCTCACTTCTCTTGCTCTGGTTCAGAGTAAAACAGGCGAGAGAACACTTTGGCAGACATGAGACACATGCCACTGCGGAGGGTGTTAGGATGAGTTAGAGAAAAGAAGATGTTCTGAATGACGAGGGTTCTTTCGTTCTGGCTATTCCCCTGCAAGAGAGAGATGTGGAGATTGTGAATACAACTCAGGGAAACATAGAGGGGGACTGGTAATGACAGCCTTGTCAGTGATATCCATTCACTCATCACTCCAAGAAGAATCTTCCATATTAAAGGAGGTATCCGGGGAATAATTAACCTAAGTTTTTTTCTATATGAACATATTCATCTTGGCGTAAAACATGTCTCCAGAAAGTTTGAGCGATTTTCTTCCATGACATTCTGAGAAAGAGTAACGTGAAAACTGGCGGGTAGAGAATTAGCTACGATAGGTCGGAGCCACCCTCCTATTTCACATGCTCTCTCGACCGAGCGACAGGCAACTTTATGAGCGCGCGCATTCAAACGCCTTCTCTAGCGCTACTGTAGAATTATACGCCGGATACTTCCTTACTGATTCTTGATGGGCTTAGAAGAAGGAGCACAATGCAGCTGAAACTCCAAGTCATTGTGCTCTTCAGAAGAGCTCTTGACGTCAGTCTGCTTCTTCATAATTCTGAACATTCCTGTTGCTCACCTTGAAATCCTGAAGCTGTTCGTGTCAGGCCCGCTTCCTCGTTGTGCTCCAAGTATTCCTCCCCCGTCCACTCATTCTTCTCCTCACCACTCTCTTCCTACCCCCACCTTCTCTCTCTCTCTCTCTCCCTCTCTCTCTCTCTCTCTCTCTCTTCCTCTCTTTCTCTCTCTCTCTACATCTCCAACTTACTTCGTCATTTTCATTGTCTCTCCGCTACCGTGAGTTCATTGAGGATTACACGAAATCGCGTATTTCGGGCATTGCTCTTTGAGGCAGAAGAGCACTCAAGACATGACGGTTACTTTCTTCGCGATGTCTATTACAATAAATGTTGCTGAGGGAGTGTAGAAAGAGTATGATAAAAGTCATATTTAAGATATGATAGAGAGAGTGGGAGAGAGAGGGAGAGAAAGAGCGATTCAAAGAAATACTAACTGACAAAAAGACGTTGAGAATGAATAGAAGACCACTGAATATGCATACATACATAGTAGGGGGTAAGAGAAGCGGAATAATACTCAGATAAGACAGCCCCTTTTACTAACATCCTCAGACTATTCGAGAGGATGACCTCACGAGGATGAGAGATGTTTTCTGAGAGGGGAGAGAGAAGGCCTCATGTTCTTCCACTGCCCTTCATATAATTCAGAGTACGCGATCTCCCTTCTCAATTTTCCGCCCGTGTCATTTTCCGTCTCCTTCCATTTTTGTATTGTTAGCACGCGATGTCCGCCGTCTGAATGCGTATACATTTACATGCACAAATTGCTCCATTTTTCATCATAAATTCATGGTTCCCTTATCATTTTCATTCTTGCTTTCTTCTGACTGAAGTAGTTTACTTATACGACATTCCACTTTACAGCAGAAACACTTTAGACTTCTACGAATTCTTTCTTGATTAGACTTCCGTCTCGTCGTCCATGCAATATCTGAGTCTTCCAAAGAGACAGCTCAACTCTCTTGACACTTTCAGCCTCTCCTTTCAAAGAGTTTACACTGCCTTCTAATTTCTCACTTCTTCTCATTTCAACACAAAGTTTCCGATCAGCTGAATTCCTTAGTGGGCAGGACTGACTTCATCTTCTGGGTGACACTCTGTCCATG
>CALZFC010000117.1:720000-872500 GCA_945643635.1 Allodiplogaster sudhausi
TCGACCCCCAAGGTCCACAGTAATTCGCAGCATGGGGAGTCATGGATTCATGACCTCTCCTTTCTCTCTCTCTCTCTGTCCTCTCTCTCTCTCTATCTCCGTTCTTTCTCTATCTCTCTATCTCCTTTCTCTCTCCCTGTCTCTCTTTGTCTCTCTCTCTCTCTCTCTATCCTTCTCCTCTCTCTTTGTTCTCAGTTTTTCAGCTTAGCCCTCTCCTCATGTTTCTGCCCCGCCCCTTTCAACTTCTAGGTCCCATTTCAGCCGTTGCTCTTTGCTGTCAACGCCGGAATCGGTTTCTTCTCTTCGTGAGTGATGGCATCTTCCCGTTAATAAATATTTCTAACGTCATTGAATTAAAAGAGAGAGTGAGAGGCATTTGCCATTCTCATGAATTAAAATTTTTACCACTCTCGTATCCCCAATTGAAAACTTACCAAGAGCGTCACACTTAGTTCTATAGTACCTAAAATCAATATCAATCCCAAAAACGGATATTCGGAATAAAAAAGATCTCTTTCCTGCTTGTGGGTACATTTTGAAAATGTCTGAAGAGATGTAGCGAAAATAGAAATTAAAATAGCATTCTCATTTTTTTTTGTACAGATCGTTTTATGTGTGTACTTCTAGTTCTGCCGAACACTTTCTTTTTTATCTTACAGATATGACATAACCATGTTCAATTATGTTCTTCTTCCTCTTCTACTTCTTCTTCTTCTTCTTCATCTCCCTCTCTCTCACTCACTCACTCAATCTCTCTCCCTCTCCCTCTCTCTCACTCACTCACTCACTCAATCTCTCTCCCTCTCCCTCTCTCTCTCTCTCTCTCTCTCTCTCTCTCTCGTTCTGTATCCTTCCCTCTCTCACTCTCTTTCTCACTCTTTCCCTCTCTCTCTTTCGCTGTATCTGTCTCTCTTTCTCTGACCCGCACTTGTTTTGGATTGAAGAAGACTCAGGAAGTCGCTGGAGCGTGGTGTTCGGCTGTGGCGCAGTAATAGTGGGGTCCATGGATAAGAAAAGGAAAGCAACCAGGCATCCCAGCAGGCTTAATTATATATGTTAGCTTTTTCTCCAAAAAATTGTTTGGCTATTTTTCACATTCTTTCACGCTTCTTGCTCTTGATATTTTATTCATTTTTTTCTCAATTCGTCTACAGCTTCCACAATCCGTTAAACAAATTCCTTCATATTTCGTTCCTCAAGGCGACTTACGCGGTGATAAAGATGTTGTGCTTCACTACATATAAGACAGTGTGAATTAAAAAGTTTGGTTTTTCTCTGCATTTTTCGATTAAGCTGTTATTTTTGCCAAATTTGGCAGGTGAAACACACAAGCAAATGTGGCAGTATTTTATTCATTGATTCAAACTTGTCATGACAAATAAGACGGTTAATAAAATGACGGGCACAATGTACAAGCGAAGAAAATGGCTGAGCCACAGAAATGTGCCCTAATTATTGACAACCCGGCTTCGGCATATTTAACAGGACAACAATTTGGCGTGGCAAAAATAGAGGTCTTTAAAAGTGGATTAATAACATGCCAAATTTGACGGCCTCCAAATTTCCATGGCGCAATTTGCATATGTTCAAAATTTCAAGGGTTTTGGCAAATTCTTCACTTATAAAAAATGTCACAGCCAAAATAAACAGCTATCAGAATTGGCAAAAGGATTTGACATTTTTAACAGCTGTTAAACGTGCCACGAGTAAGCGGCTGTCGGCCGAGCAACTTGGCAATTTTGACAGCCGTCAAAAATGGCAACTTGGCAAATTCAGCGGGCATCAAAAATGGCAAGCCAAATTTTTGACCCTTCAAAAGTGGCAAGCCAAATTCTTGACCCTTCAAAAGTGGCAAGCCAAATTTTTGACCCTTCAAAAGTGGCAAGCCAATTTTAACGGCTATAAATAATGGCTGGCCGTTTTGACGGCCGTTAAAAAAGGCAAATCCTTTTTTTTACCCAAAAAAGGCTCATAGCACAACATTCCTACTAAAATAGGATTTAGCCCTCCTCACATCACTAAATTCACATATGCATCCTTATATAACAAATAGGAAACAATAAAAAAATATATTTAGATCAGTCATGAAACATGGCTGTTTCTACAGTATAACAGTCATCACAACATTCTAGAACTCAGTTGATAAATGCTAGCAAGGTTAACATACCAGCCACTAGACTGGCCATCATCACTGGAATAGGTAACTCTTCCAGCTTCGAGATGCATGGCCTCGTGTGACTTGATCACTGAGAATCCCTGGGGACGCAAGATTCACGAAGGAGGAGGGCCGTAGCCCGCTGCCAGAACCATCATCGACTTCGCCACCAAAGAAACCACTGCGACGACCGGCGGCTCCACCATCACCTCCTGAATTAGATTCTCTTTCATTTACATGTCAATAATTGTTGGCAAAACTGAAAAAAAAAACTGTTGGCCAACAAGTGGATATTAATGAAAGATTTTCCATCCTTATAAAATATCAATTCTATTTAACATAAAAAAAATTAAAATTATAATAGATAATTGAAAACAATAATAAAACAAAACTGTTTAAACTGGACGCGGTCGTCCATCTCCGGCGGCACTCCCACTGCACATGCTTGCCTTGCACGGGCCAGCTTGACATCTAATCTGAAACAAGAACACTAAATAATGTTAAAAGATGTGTCTGCGATTATCATGATGCTATTTTCCCGAGTTATGGTAAGTATACGGTATATGGCCTTGTAGCTCCATACAATGTGTATATGATATCATTGCTGTTTTGTTAGAAATGAAATACAACATGAAATATTAACACTAGATTCGTGTTCTCCATTCTAAATAACAAAAAGGAAATGATTTACACTTATTTTAGAGGAAAATGGCCATCTACCGTATACACACCGTAATTCTGAGAAAATTATAAAACATCACGATAAGAATTGAATGGAATGTTCGTCATCTCTGTAACTAAAAGCCCCCGAACTGTTGAATTTCAGGGAAAAAAATTTAAATCGACATAAAAAAATATTTGCGCCGTCAAAATATTAGTGGTCGGTTTTTGGGTGTAAAATTTTTTTTGGAAAAAGTGTTTGAATGCAGTTCAAAGAGCTCGCGATTCTCTATTTAATGATATGTCTACCGTCGTATAACATTAACAACTAACAACTCTATGCTCAATTTCATTTTAAGGAAATATATGAAAAATTTAAAACATGGCATAGGTTGTTGAGCTCTTCGCATTGTTAATTTTGGACTAATTTTTGCAGGCGAAATTGAAAAAAAGTACCGTGCTCGAAGATTAAGAACAGGATAACTAGAATAAAAACGAAAACTGCAGAAGATTCAACTTGCTCAAAAGAATAATTCTAACGAGCAAAACTTCTGCCCTGAGAAATGACCTAATCATAAATCAAAAAATTGAACGCGACAAAATCAGTTCGCTAATCCTATAAAGCAAAATGACCAGAAAATAAACAAATATCAAAGAGGATGCCAAAACCTCAAAGTGGTGCTTCGGGGTGGCCGCCAATATCTCGCCGATGCCGCGCCAGGATTCCGCGGCGCCGATGTTGGAAGGGGCGCCAAGCGTACATCTTCTCTTAAAGTGTAAATTAATCACATGAACAACAATTCAAGCAAAAAGGAAAGGCAGAAACAACAAGATAAACATGTAATCTCGTTTAGCACTGAATAAGTTTTATTCGGCAGTTATGAGAGCTGCGACGCGACCGCAACGCGTACAGGTTCTCATTTTGCACTATGCACCTCGTACGATGCACGTAATGTCATTGTTCTTAATTGCACGGTGAATGGGACCATTTTTGAATAGTTATATGTAATTTTACATTTCTGCACGGTTGACATGATTAAAAATTACGTGAACCATGCAAATAATCACGAATGGTCGCATGGAAATTAAGCACCATATCATTAGGTGCGCCGTACTACAGCGTGCACCGTGCAAAAAATTAATTGTCGCGTTTCGAAATTCTCGGTAAAGCTGTAGCTTTTTGGATTGCTGTTAGGTTTTCTGCAAGTATTCTTTTCATTTGTTTAATGTTTGACGACGAATATTTGCTTCTATGTTTTTCTTGCGATTGTAGTCCCGCCATCCACGCAACGGCATCGAAATGAAGCACCAGGGCGGCAACGACTACGGGCGCCAGGGTCGATGCCATCTCTAACGGTTAGAAATTACGTTTTAGGTTTATTTTTTATTTATTTAACTGTTTGGTATTCGAAGTGTTTTGTTTAATCGAAAATTTTGTAGGCATTTTGTTCTTAAGTTTGTTTTTTCACTGGAATGAAATCCGGTAGTTGTTTTAGAATAAAAATAAAGGAAATCTTTCTTAACGGTTTATTCGAGAATGCATCCTTTTTGGAATAGCTTTCAGATTATACTTCCATTAGCTGATACTTTTGTTTTCCTTTTCTATGTTTGAGTATGCGTATTGTATAGTGGGAAATCGAATGAAGTTCTTTTCTTTTATCCTTTTTTTAAAGATATTCGATTCAATTTAAACTTTTTTGTAGTGGCGACTATGCGGAAGCCACGGGAGGACTCTTCCGCCGGCGCCTAGGGATGCGACTTCTAATGGTTAGACATCACTTTTTGGCTTTATATTTATTTGTCTAGCATTACAGGTGTTTAGTTTTGTTTTAAAACGGAGTAGGTCTTTTGATCTTTTTTAACTTCACATAATATTAAAATCCAACTTTTTTAAAGGATAAAATCAAGGTAATCTTTCTTAAAGATTCATTTGATAATGCATTTTTTTGGGAATAGTTTTAACATGATTTTCCTTTTAGCCGATTAATGTCGGAGCGAAACTTTTGTTTTTATTTTTCGGTTCTCCGTTAATCCGTTTCATAATTTGCTTTAAAATTAGCGTAATGTAGTAGGAGCGTAGTTTTATTTATTTAAAAAAGATCAATTTATTGACATAAGAAACCACTTCATAGAGAATTCTTGTACCGTACTCATTGAGATTACGGTAGTCGATAATGCTTAAACTGGTTCATTTTAATTCACCCCCCCCCCCCCGCACAATTAGTTTCTTTTTTTGTCGGTATCTCTTATAAACTTTTCTTATTTCAGCACAAGCAACGTGTCCTGTTCGATAAAGTGGACGGGAGTCCTCGGGGGCATCGAGTGGACGGCGAACTCTTGAGGGAGTTCGTATTCCTCCCTTGCAGCCTTCCTTCCCAATTGAGAAAGGTTCGACATATACATTTTATTTTCCTTTGGTGTTTTTATTGTCTAAAATACAGCTTTTTGGGCGTTCTTTCGCCAACCCGTATTATTTTTTTCACGACATTGAATAGATTAGATGTGTGAAAGGAATGCACTTTCCTTGACTGTTAAAGGGGAAAACCTTTCACTAAAGCACTTTTGCTGACCAACGGTTTTTGTTGTTTCTTGGTATCAAAAATTATTGATATTATTTAAATGAGGGGGATCTAATTCAGGAGTGGATGGATGTGCCCCGGCCCTCTTCTTCTTTGGTGGCGGCTTCGATGACGGTCGGTCCTGGTGGCGGCGGACCTGGCCGCGCCCTCCGCTTTTGTGAGTATTTTTCTTCTTTTAAAGGTTTGGTAAAGTACATTGTATACAACAGGCTGCTTCTTTTAATTTATTCTTGCTTATCTAGTGCTTAGTTTCATTAGAAAAATCTAAGTTAGCATCGCAATAATGTAAGTTGGAAACAGTGACATGGTACGGTATCAGGGTAAAAAGGTACTGCCCTTTCGACAGACCTTATTTTGGGCCTCCCCGATGTTCTACCCCACCATGTTATTGAAGGCCATTTAGACAAAAACAGCTAATCCACCCTGGTTTCCCGGCCTAATAATTCATTCCCCACCCTAATCTTTTGGGTCCTCGACAGCGGCTTTTATTCCCTGTACGGTATGCATACTGTAGCGGCGCAGCCTTCTTTTAGGTGATGATTCACAGCTTGACTTTCGGCCGGTACAAGGCTAATAGTCTAAGTTTATCCTGTTGGGTATCGCGCCCATAATTTTGCGCCTTTGTATCGTAATTTCTTTGAAGAAAAGAATCATCTAATCTAGTCTTTTCGAGTGAATTGAACCAAGGAATCCACTGAAATTAATGCTGCTATATCAGGGTGGGCTAACCCCCCCCCCCTATCGTTAGCATCCGTGATTTCCTTGTAGTGTTGTCGTGAGTTAAGTTCCCTTCCTATTTTCAACTATCTAAAAGTAGAATTCCTTTAAAATGTGGAGTTGTTAGTGTTCCTATTTAATCGTAACTGAAACTGAACAAACAAGTTGTAGGATATTCTTTCTTTTTTCTGACAAAATTTCAAAGGAAACGTTTTCAACCATTCATACCGTAACTCCTGTTCTTTTTCTTTATCCTTTTCTTTAATCTCAATCTCCCTTCACCCTCTCTTGTTTTACCTTCCTCAATGTCTTTTCTTGCAGACCATGGCGGCCGACCCGAGACCTACCGCCAGCACTTCGAGTCGATCTCCCGAATAATCACCGGTGGGGGCTAAAAAGGAATCGTCTATTTTACATACCCTCCCTGATTTTTTGCCTTCAATCTAGTTAGTCTCCATATTGCGAATTGATTCTTTCGAATTCATGCTTTCTCTGTAGTTCGTAAGTCCACTTATTCCTATCGTCGATTTTTGTTTAGTTAACATTATAATTCCATTAATTTTCTGCTTTTCCTTACTTCATTTTTTCTTACACTATGTTTTAATTTGTCCGATGTTGAAATTTCAACCTTTAGCCAGAATTAATGGTCGTTTAAAATGACGTGCCACTTTTGACAGCCGTAAAAAATGCCTTGCCAATTTTGATAGCCATCAAATTTGCTGGACTTTTTTGACACCTGTTTAAACTGCCATGCCATTTCTGCTAGCCGCCAAAATTGGCAAGCTGGTTTGGCAAATTTTTCACTCTATTATTTTGGCTTGGCAAATTTAGCAGTTGATCAACTCTGGCAGGTAATCTTGGCAGATTTATATCGCTGCTTTTTTTGGCAAAAAGGCCCACTCCTCCTCGAGAAGCTGTGACATATTTTTCAACCATTTTCTGTGCCATCTTCGTTTAACACTTGCGTAATTTTGCCTCGACACTTTTGACTCGTATCTTTTTTTAATTAGGTTGTTTTTGCCATTTTAGACAGCTGTTGATTTTGGCATGATGAATATTGAAGAATAAACCTTGATGACATTCTTGACAATCATACAAATTGCCATGGCATAATAAATGGGCTTGAAAACTGGCAAATTTGCTTGCCAAAAATAACAGCAAAACTGAAAATTGCAGAGAAAAACCAAACTTTTTAATTCACACTGTCTTATATGCTTTATATTCTAATTTGTGGTTCATTTGGTACGTACGATTTTGGTCCAATTTTGCAGTCCTTTTTCTCCCGACTAAAAGTCAGAAATAGCGCTTTATGAGCAGTAAAGAATTTCATGAGAAAATGCAGATTGTTTAATGACGAGGTCCCAGAAGACCGCCAAGTTCGAGGTGTCGATCAGGTTGACATTTCATGTTCAGTCTCCTTCCTCTTCTCGAATTTCACGTGTCTGGATTAAAGAAATGGCAGAATAGAAAGTGTTTGTTACTATTCCGCGGGCCCTTCTCTGCTTTGTCCCCTCTTCCCTTTTCTCTGCTATGCACATCACTGTCCATAGCAGATGTCCTGTCATCATCTCCTCTTGCTTACGCATTTTTTGCTGGCGTCCCACACCTTATCACAACCTCTCTTCTTCCCTGTACCTCTCACTCTCTTCCTATCTCTTTATGCCCTCAGTGTGGCTTCTTTTTCAATGAATCTTTACTTTCAGCTCTCGAAATTTGCTTCTGACGAAAAAGCACATCGTATTGCCGTGAAGTCTAACTATACAACCTGCTAATAACTGTAAACCAAGTATGCCTGAGATATCCTTAGATTACTTTCGCGTACTTCTTGCCTCGAATCATGATGTTTTCATTGAGGTAGTTGCTTTGATTGAAGAGAAGGGAATGGCGCGACTTCTCTCTGCCTCTCTCATCCTCCTTTTCCTCGCTCTCTCTGCACTTCTCTCCATCGGCCAAGCCCGAGTCGTCTACCCTTACGGTATATTTTTTTTTGACATTAGAAAAATCCAAATAATACAGGGGTGATCGACGATAATTTAGAAAGAAATAAATGATTAATGAAAATGAAAGAAAGAAAGAAAGAGAGGGGCAAAGACGTGGAGACGTTGAAAGAAAATGAGAGAGACAGAGTGATAGAGAGAAGTGAGGAGCGATGGAATAGAAAAGATAAAGAGAGGGGAAGCTGAGAAGAGAGAAGAAAGCGGTAGCTGTCTAAGCATTCCGCCGACATCAGCTGGGCTAACAAAGCCAAAGGAATCTTGTTAAATGTTTCTCCTTCCCGCTTTGGCAGAACAATCATAGACCATCATTTAACGCTAGTTTTGGCCTTATTAGATCCTTCTACTCGAGTGTAAAGAAAAAAAAAAAAAACGTTTTCTGCTTCCGAAATTGACCGCTAGCTTCCTTCAAATTTAGATTTTTTTTAATCAGAATAGTTTACAAAACTTAAAAAAGTTAAATTTATTGATCTTGTAAAATAAGACATCCTCCTTGTAGGCGATGACGTGTTCGGCCCGGCGGCGGCGGTGCATACACATTTACATCCGTTCTTTCCTTATCTCCTTAAATAATTCCAATTTGGAAATCGGACAAATCAGTGATAGTTTAAATTTCGCATCACAATTCCTTCTTCTCCAGGAAACCTCAGACTGGCTGATCCCTGCGGCGTCTAAACGGGTGCCATCGGCAGGAGACATGATGGTCCGCTTCGGATGAAACACCCCTCCTTCTACGTCTCACACACTGCGCCCTCTCCTCTCTCTCTCGCTCTCTCTCTCTCTCTCGCCGCCTTCTCACTCTTCACTCTCCTTTCTATTTCTCAATATACAGATCAGCGCAGCTTACGAGCGGAACAATTTATTATTATTCGGCATAAAGAAAGTGACATTGTTTCTTATCGAGTAATCGAGTATGCCGGTGTTGGCTGACACGAAGAAGTCAGGAAAAGGAAGAATAAAAGGACGATTAGCGAACCGAATCAAAGGGAAAGGGAGATGAAGATAGAGCAGCGAGGCAGAGTCCATGAGAAATACGATAAACAGGACGAACGTTTGCAGGAACAGAACTTCAGATGGAGAGCGAGTAAATGAGACATAAATAGTGCAAGCCATAACTAATCTGTATGCTCTCAAACTCTTTACTAGTCAATCTTAAATAACTAATGATTAGGCTTACTTAGCCTAACCCTTAGTCTACAAGCAAAGATGGTGCCATACATTCTTTCGTATATCATGATGCACAGGAGATGTGAACCGTACTGTAACGAGAGAGGAGAGGGGAAATGAGGGAGGAAAGAAACAAGTATCGAATTACACAGCCCATTCTACAAGAAGCGACCAGCACTATTAGAATACGTTTCATATTATGCGCCACTCAGCAGGATCTGTTTACATCCAAGTGAAGATGGAGTCTGCCGTAACATTCAGACGTCCAATTCAGAGAGTTCACCGGCATAACGTTATTTCTACTTCAAAGTCTTTGTTGCTAGGAAAAGAAGCATAAAAATCTGAACATGCTAACACGCACTTCGTTATTGAACCGAAGAGTGAAGAGGAGGAAAAGCTGAAAGTGGAGGGATGAGAGGAAAGTAGAGTGGATAATTGTTGGAGTGAAAAAGGGAGCTGCTGACTCTTCGCTAGAAAAAAGAACTCTTCGCTCTCTCTAGTGATGACCCGTGAGAAAGCGACAAGTGTGGCAAGAGCAGATAGAGAAGGGAGATAAGAGGGAGGAAAGGAGCTGCTATCCCGCGTCTTCTGCTTGGCTAGACTCTTTCTCTACAAGTGTTCAACATAGTTGGCAGGGATCAGTCCAGTCTTGCCATTCAAAGTCCCCACCAGCCATCCGTCTTCCTTCGATTCGTGCACTGCAACACGACCAATGCCATCACACCGGGATAAGTATTCCTTTTTTTTTTTAAAGAATACAAATTTCAGGAAGATTATTTTTTTTAAATACATTTATGTGTTTAAAAAAGGGAAAAATGTTTGGCTATAAATGAAAGCAAACCATTTGTAATTATTTGTCCAGCTTGGAAAGAGAGCTCAGACTCGTGGTCGGGGGTGCACGTGTAGAGTGTACGCACTCGGACACTGCAACTTACACTCTCATCAATCACTCCCTTCTTTTCTCACGCCATTTCAATCGCACTCTCTAAATATTAAAAAAAAAATTAATTTTAGAATATTGATAAATAAATACTTCCTTTTTAGACTAGTTGTGAGCGTAGGCAGTTCCATTGTATTCAAACAGGGAGATCACGAGAATTTCACAACAGTAAGATTAATGGAAAGATCACAGTGAATGGAGTGCGAAGTGCGAGACAGAGAAAGACAGAAAGAGAGTAAACAATGTGAAAATTAAAAAGGAAAGAATTAAACATTCTCCATGCGAGTCATTCACAATAGGTAACGAGTAGCTGGCTGAAGTATCTAAACCGAAAAAAAGTAGGAACGAATGTTTGAATACAAAATAAGTGGCCATGAGTAAAATAGAGCTTTGATAACGCTGCCTTTCTAGTTAGAAGCAACTGGTCATTTTGCACTGAGCTAACAGTAAGGGAAAGAGGCGACACATTAGATACAGGGAAGAAAACTACAGTACTCCCGCTAAAGCTACAGAATCAGTCCCCATTCCGTACCACGGACTCGACGTGTTGACTGGATTGACAAAGGCGTAGATCGGAGAGATTCGCTCGAAGGAAGAGCAGGAGGACAGGGCGGAGGCAACGGACTTCGTCGCAATTGTAGAGGACGAGCCGCCAGCCGAGGACAGCTTAGCCCTCGCACGGCAATTGGAAGAAGGAAGGCGAGAGGACATGCTGAAGAGGGAGGGACAACACTCATTCAGTCACGACCATCAAGCACAACCAAGACAGAGGAACAGACGAAGGGATGCAGAGGGAGAATGAAGCTGGTTCATTCAATCTACAGCAATGTCGACAAACAAACCTTTAAAAACGATTGGATTTAATGGAGATGGAAAGAAGGGAGAGCAGTAGGAGAGAGGGAACTGACGGGTCAACGGGAGAAGAGGAGGGATTCGAGTTGTAGGAGGCCGCGTAGTTCGGCATTGCTTTCACTGCAACGGGGGAGAAGTGAGAGATCTGAGGAGAGAGAGAGAAAGGCAGAGAAACGGGGTGGAGAGTGAGAGATGTGAGAACAGAAAGCGAGAGAGAGTCAGAGAAAACGAGAAATTGGAGAGTGGAAAGAATACGAACAGTGAAAAAGAGAATGAGTGTTGTACACCTTGACAGGCATCGTACATTTCTTTACTTCCAACATGTAACTCAGTTATATCTGTTAAAGAAAAGCTGCAAAGTAACCAAAGAGGGACGACTTCAGTACAGGGCAGTGTTAGCTAAGAAGGGAGCAGACTACGACTTACATCTACCTATCTTCTGTTCGTTCTTTGGGCGACATTGGAATCGCAACACTCAATAACAGCTTTAATAATTAGATAAAATTACCACTGAATAATTGATATGCTAACTTTCTCTATTTTGGTGTAAATACGATTTTTAGGAATAACCTTTGAGGACGGGAGCGCCTGCCCTTGGGGAGTCGCTGCCTCGGGCGTCGTCGCTGCCCCCCGAATCGGGAGAGTCGCTCTCCCTCCCTCCGCCTTTCCCTCTCCCTTCTCCCACTGCCCTTCTCTCTCTGCTGCTCCCTGCTGCGGACGAAGACATGGCTGCAATTATATTAATGGATTCAAAAAAAATTATTTAAATAAAAGTATTAAAAACAGCCAAAATTAAAAGCAAATAAGTTCTAAATGCAATAAATATGTATGAACATTTGCAGTGCATAAAAGACAAAAACTCAAAAATTTAGTGAAAATATGGTGTAGATTTTGAAAGTCATAGATAGCATTAAGATGAAACCATTTTGACAAAACAAAAAAAAAGACTATGATGACCGTGAGGAGGCCTCCGCTCGCTGTCGACGTGACATCCTCGCTTTATTCGCCTCTCAGCGTCATCTCCAAGTTAACATTCTCATCTTGAGAACAAGATCTCTCTAGACCGGAAGAAGTCTAACTGGTAGAAAGGGAAGTGGCAGTCTCCCCCTCGGGCACCACAACAGGGACGGAGATTCCACCGCTCACAGCTAGACAACTCGCTGCTGTTGCGTGCTCGGGTTTAGGAGGGCCGATCGAAGCAGGAGGAGGAGTATCGAAGAGCTGAAGAGAGGAAGAGAATGAAAGGAGAGAGTGAGAAAAGAGAGATGGGAAGTAGGATAAATAAGGATGAAAGGATTCCTTGCCTTCTCGCAGTGCGCGATGAGAACTTCCACAACAACATTGCAAAACTTGATGTC
The DNA here is from genome assembly GCA_945643635.1 of Allodiplogaster sudhausi. Taxonomy (NCBI): domain Eukaryota; kingdom Metazoa; phylum Nematoda; class Chromadorea; order Rhabditida; family Diplogasteridae; genus Allodiplogaster; species Allodiplogaster sudhausi. The sequence continues at coordinate 732,423 of CALZFC010000117.1, forward strand.
CATGATGGCTGCGACGGTCTCCTCTCTCGGTCTGAGAAGAGTCGGTCCGAAGCACACCCCCAGATTCCCCACTGTCATCAGATTCTCGTCGCAGCGATCCGCAACTCTTAACATTTCATTTCATTCAGATTTCAGTCCCCAGAAACCCTTTTCCGTCAAGTTGATCCCCGTCGCTTGCACTCCTTATTGTTAGATACGCACGCAGCACTTCTCCACTTGCTGAGTGGGCATACAAACTCAGCGACTGCAAAGATCCCTGCGCCATTCTGGGAGAACGGCTGCTCTTACCGCTCTGCCCAGATTCTCCCCAACCACAAAGCGCAATAAGGAATGGCCCGAAGCTTACAATTAGAAAGCTAGAAAGAGAGAGAAATGGAGAGGGAAAGAGAGAGAGAACTGGAGAGACAGAGAGACAGAGAGAGAGAGGGGAGAGAAAGAGAGAGGCAATTTCACCAAGAATGACACTATTTCTCTCTCTTCCACTGTCTACCAATGCAAGCCTCCACGCCACTTCCGATGTGACGTCAAAAGAGAAAGAATGAGCGGAGACAGCCACTTATTCACTCACTCCAAAGCGAAGGCAGAGGGTACGGAACCCACTCACGGCGTCATTCTTTAGGCCACAGGCAGAATTGTGGTACGGACCACCAATGTAGGGACAGATGAGAGAGAGAGAGACAGAGAGAGAAAGGAGAGAGAGAGAGAGAAAGAGAGAGAGAGAAAAAGGAGAGAGAGAGGCAGATCATTGCTACTGACTGTTCCTATTTGTAAGCATAAGCATGAAGATTTTAACTAATTAAATTAGGCAGAATGAATCCCAAGTGCATGGCAAGATGAATAAGCGCTCAGTGACTAGTTCCTTTTCAGCGGAGTGGTCTTGTGCCAGATGCCACCTCTTGAGATGGCGAATGACCATGTCGAGCATGCGCTGGTGTTCGAGGGGAAGTTGGTGGACGTAGAAGTGGATGTGGTCGACCCGCACGGAGTGGTCGTCCAACTTCGCCGCTTCGATGAACCGCCCGTGCAACTCGAACGTCATCAGCGGCTCCGGCAGATTCCTGCGATTCTTCATTATGCGTCGGCTCTACAATATTTTAGCCATCTTTGCATTTCTTCCTGTCTTGTCTCTCCACAAATCCCGATCCTTCCCTTCTCCCTCTCTTTCTTCTCTCTCTCTCTCTCTCTCTCTCTCTCTCTCTTTTCCTGATAGGTGCCTCCTCCAATTTCTTCACATCTGACTACTACTCTTGAGCCAAAAGCCGTTCGGCTCGTTCCCCACCTGGCATCTTTGTTGCGAAAAGTCAGAAAGTTCTTCTCATTAAAATGAAAGAAATTATAAACATCTTTGCAACCATTTTTGGTAAAGAAAGAATGAGCTGCTTACCTGAGATAAGTCTTGAGTGCACTGGAGACTGTCTTGGTCTCCCACTCCTTCTCATCAGCCCAATTCATTTTCTCTCCTCCACTCCCTCCTAGTCGCTTCTTCTCTAGTCCCAGAGCCATCATCTTCTTCACCTTCGAATTCACTCCGCAGTTACGGTACAGGCCTTGCTCTCGCAAGCCTGTAAAAATTTTCATATTTTCAGAACCCAAAAGGTGAAGCATAAGCAAGGCAAAGATAGCGAACAAAAGAGAAAGAAGAAACCAAGGAAAGAGATAAGAGCTGCTCACCTTTCTCATCAATATAAGTGAGGCAGTGGCGGACAAAGTCGAATCCTACTTCGTCAAGTTCCGCTAAGATCGAATTTAATTATAAAAAGACTGCAATTTAGAAGTAATAAAGAAAATGGAAATTAACACTTTGAGAAAAGAGTTCTGCTTCAAGTAAGATTTTTCATAGCACATTTTTTAAACCTAGAAACAAAACAAAAATTCATTTTCGTGGACACATTGAATAAAAAACCCGAATCATATTTCACAACATTTGTGATTTGGGACCGATGAGCCATTTTTATCCATTTGCCTGGGTAAACTGTATTGTAAATAATAATATTGAGGCTTGAAGAGACAATTGTGATTGAAATAGCAGCACTAACCACCGCAGCCATCTACCACAAAGGCAGGCAGGAAAGCAGAGCCTCGGTGGAAGGTCCGTAGGCCCTGTGCTATCGCACCCCCGCCGAAGGGAGAGACAATGCTCGGTGAAGAGACAGAGGAATGCCGAGCAGAGAGGGAACGCATCTCTCTCTCTCTCTCTCTCTCTTTCTCTCTCTCTCTCTCCCTACTCTATACCTAAAGCGGCTTCTCACTGGTCCAACTCGTATCCCAGTCCTCGGGCAACGCCCTGCTTCCCGCTTTGCGGCTCAAGAAGCTGATTGAACCACTGCGAAGAAATACAGATGTCAAATACGACAGAATCCGATAGTGACGATGAGGCAAACAAGATAATGGGATCAAGGAGGATATATCTGGTGGAACAACGCAAGCGGATCTGCGCGAGAGAACAGAGTATCCATTCCAACCGGGGGCACGGAAAAACAATGTGAGAGAAGTGAGAAAGAAGAGAGGGAGAGAGGGGAGTCTTAGTCATCCTATACGGCAGAGTCAAGAAAAGAGAGAAGAAGCATCCACCCGATGGTGCTGACGAGACTGTCAACCTGTGGGGGTCTCCCTGGAATGGTCGACAGAGAGGTGAGGAAAGGAGAGAGAGAGAGAGAGAGAGAGAGGGAGAGAGAGAGAGAGAGAGAGAGAGAAGAGAGGTGTATGGGAAGAACGACGATATGTGATGGAGGGAACGATGCATACCAGAAGAAGTCTTCGACAGACTCAGATGCACACTACGCAAAAGGAAACAGAGAGAACGGAAGAAGTGAGAGAGATAGAGGAGTAGACGAAAAGAAAGAGGATATGCATTTCCGCGAGTCTGAACATACCCTCTAGGCATCGATGAAAACAGAGGAGGGTAGGCGATGTAAGGAGAGAGAAAGAACATCACAATGCAAGAATCACGAACCAGCTTTGTTAATTGTGAACAAGAAGCTCCACTGTTCCTTTTAACGTTCTAGTCTTTCTCAAAACCTCTAGAACTCTTTTCTTTTCTCCTATGTTTGTGACGCAGAAGGTGGAAGAGAAGAAGGTGGACGGAGTGAGCAGAGAGAACCGTGGGAATGGGAACGACCTTGTAGATGGCATGAAGACTAGCAGCAAGTAATGTGGATAAGAGAACCAGATGCCGTTTCTCTCTCTTTCTCTCTCCCTTTCTCTCGTTCTTATATCCCTCCCGCCTTGGTACGCTTTCCCACTACTTCTTACTTGGCTTTTAGCACTGACAAGGGAACCATCTAAGCATAACCCGGCGGATTTTGATTGCACCTGTCCAGATCGATAGTCCAAGTCGAGAAATGATGATAACCATTTTCACTTTTTCCTAAATGGCCTCCGGTGATTTTATATTGATTTTTAAAGTTTGCATAAAATCGCAGAATTTAGTGGCTTTACCATTGTTAATGTCTGACTTAAGCAATTAAATAGGACTGTGTGGCGCAGTGGGTTACGTGCTCGCTTACAATTTTGAATGTCACAGGTTCGAACCCCATTCGGTTGAAATGTTTTGCTACAGGTACTAACTATTCCCACCCATCCCAGAGGTCGAACTTCAGAAAAAAATATTTTCGCTGAAATTGATTCCAGGGAGGTTTTCGGCACGGGGAAAGCGAATATCATACTCATTTCTTTCTCTGGCTTCGCTCAACAACACTCGCAAAGTGAGCATCTTACTTCCCTAACCTTGCCTAACTTACCGTGAAAATGACCTCATGATAACAAATGGATTTGATATTCGTATTCCCCGTACCCAAAACGCCCTTGGGATGAATTTCAATGAAAAAAGTTTTTTTTTTTTAAAGTTTTCTTCTGTGGTGGGAATAGTACAATTGTACCTCCTGCAGTTTTGGAATTCAAGTTTGGAGAAGTACATACGAAAAAAATTATTCCGATGAGAGGAGAGTGCGTATACACTTAAAATTCGTGTAACAATAGCTTTCTTCTTGTCTACAAGGGCATCAGGTGTTGGAAGGTGTTTACTTCGCCCATAGTTGCGAATCCGTAATGACCTATTACGTTACATCTGCCCCAAAATGTCGAGAAAAGTTGTTCCTCCAAAATCACCACAGGGTGGTTATTTGGTGCGGGGAACGCGAATAACAAGTTTATTTATTAATTCTAGCCTCATTTCCAGAAGTACCGTAATAGGCATATGGTTGCCACCTGGTACCAGACATGGAAGAAGACTTCATTCTGTTTTCCGAACTATTTAGGTCATTGTGGATTCGCAAACATGGGCGAAATGGACTCCTCTCATCGGAATAATTTTTTTCGTGTCTACTTCTCCAAACTTGAATTTCTAAACTGCAGCAAAAATTTCAACCGAATGGGGTTCGAACCTGCGACTTTCAAAACAGAAAGCGAGCATGCAACCACTGCACCACGCAGGCCATTGCTTTTAGTCACAAGCTAGACACCGACAATGGCAAAATAGTTATCAGCAACCTACCACCTCAATTTATGCAAATTTTTAAAAATCAATATAAAATCGCCGGAGGCCATTTAGGAAAAAGTGAAAATGGTTATCATCATTTCTCGACTTGGACTATCGATCTGGACAGGTGCGATCAAAATCCGCCGGGTTATGCTTAGATGCTTCCCTTGTGAGAATTGTATTAATATAATAATGTAGAGAAAGGGATATTTTGAGAGTGAGAGACAGCGAGAACTTCTAAAGCGCGATCACCTTGGGCTACGCTCTGAAAAATGTGTCCAAGTTGCTGGCGGAGGGGAGGAATGAGGACGGAGGGGATAGGGCCCAGCATTCAATGAAAAGACGTCCATCCAAAAATGCTTCGCTTGCCATGTCCAACTCGCCATTTCTATAGAATATGAAGTGGAATTTCCTTTGTCGGCTACCTCTTCCCTCCTTTCAATCAGAGCTGATCGGAGCTATTTAGCAATTTCAAACCTGCACTTCCTTTGTGAAAACTATAAACTTTCTCTCTCTTCTAATAACACGACAAAACCCACTTCTCCGTCGTTTACGATTAGTGAAACCCGTACCGGAATGCAGGTTTTGCAATCGGATAACGGATTAGAGATGGCACGTCATTCCAGAAATAATTCAAGTTGGAGCAATCGAATAAGAAGAAGATATCTCGCATATATATGGTGTATGTTCTGCCCATCCTAGACACGCTATCCGAAGTCTGGAACCCCTCCTCTGGAATGCATATCAACGCTCTGAAAAAGTACAACGTAGCTTTACTCGCTATAATTTTAAGGAACGTTCCCACAGTGCAACCAACCCAAGAAGTCTTTTTGAGAACTTTCTCTCTCTCTCTCTCTTGAGAACCTTAAATATGTTAATGACCTTAATGAACTACATTTAAAATTATGCGCAAGCTTACGCCGATTGATCCCTCACGATTCCTCCCTTTTCCTTCGCAATACTATGCCGGTCTTAGTGGTCATTCTCTCAAGCTTTCTCTTCCTCCCCTCCGATCTGTGCGCTGAAGAAGTTCATGCTTATCCATTCGTGTTGTTAGACAATGGAACTCTCTACCACTAAACTGTCTCACCCAACTCACTATCATCTTTCCGAACCTGTACACCCAAGCGTAATTTTTGTTTTTGTTTTCTTATTTCTCTCTTTTTATCCTCGATTGATTGCCCCGCCCCATTGAATACATGATTACACTATTTGCTAAGCTAAACTAAAGTTACTCTAAAAGTATCACAAGTCAGCCAATATATCTCTGAAGATGTGAATGTAGGCCCTTATTCATTTCTCCCAGCAGCCGTTCTCGCGTCGCTGAGAAATGTGTTTGCAGCCATATCAGCACAGTCTATGGAGCCTTGCCACCTATAAAAAGGGACCTCGTCCACCCACCTCTCCGGTAACTTGCTACTCCCATTCCGGCGATATCGTGAGCGGTCTGCTGCCCCTTCCCTTTCCCCTTTCATCACATTTGCGGACTCGACATTTTCTATTGATTATTTTCAATATCGTCATATCTAAACGATCTATGAATAAATAAAATAAATAAATTACATGCATACTTTCCAATACCGTCTGCCTCTTACATCGGTCAACGCGATAAACAAATTGAAGAGGGAAGAAGCAGCCATGACGGAACATTCACTCCCGATTCCCGTTCCGAATCCTATGTCTCTCTTCCAATCAGCAGGAGTTGTGGGAACAGAAACCAACCACTGATGCTCTCCCTCCCTTCTACTTCTCAATCACTCATGCTCTTCTTCCCTTCTTCTCCCAAGACTCCCACAACAAATTGCACAGATTTCATTATTGCATCGTCCCTTGGTGATAGCGTCAGACAGTAAGGGAGGAACAGGGGAAAGTGGGAAAGTGCTAGACCAGAGTGACGGAGAGAAGTTTCACTCTCTATGGGTGTAGAAGGATGAGGGAGTCATAGGGTGAGGACTAGAGCAGCGCAGGATGAGAGAGAGAGAGAGAGAGAGAGAGAGAGAGAGAGAGAGAGAGAGAGAGAGAGAGAGAGAGAGAGAGAGAGAAGAGAGAAAGAGAGAGAAAGAGAGAGAGAGAGAGAGAAAAGGGCAAGAGAGGGAGAGAGAGTGAGAGGCAGTGGTGAGAGATTGGGCGTTATTTCACATCTGTTTCTCGAGCCTCACCATAAGTCTGCTTCCATGTCTGTGCTTTCTCTCCCTAACTACTCACTCAATTCATATCCAGGCGCATTCTTTACAACATATCCGAGATTTTGAAATGACGTGAACCTAATAAGACAAAAAATGAGAAGGGAAATGATGAAATGTGAAGGAAAGATGAATTGGGAGGGAATTCTAGAAAGCCGGCGAAGACGGTGGGAAGAGGCTATGGGCAATGACAACCATGCATGAGCACGGGCCGATGGCAGAAGAGAAGACATGACAAGATTTTTTTCACTTCATGTACCAACGAGAACGCAAATGCTAACTGTTAGATACGGTATCGCAAAAGATGCATGAAAAGCAAAAAGAATAAATATGGAAAAATTGAATGTGAACCAGGGCATGAGAATAATATATATTAATGCCAATATATGTGAATGTTCCAAATGGGGCGGGAAATATGACTAAAAGTCGATAAGATAATACAAAATAGTGACTAAAGCGAGGATGGGCATATGATGAATCAAACTAAGCAGGGTTGGCGGCTATTGGCGACAAACAAAACAACGACATCAAACTGAATTGGAGAAAGACAAAGAGATTGAGAGAGAGAGAGAGAACTAAATATAGGGCGCGAAAGAGGACAATATGAAACTAACAAAATTCCCTGACGCAGTTGCTCGGTAATAGATAACCATTATTCACTTCTCCGTCATCTTATCTGTCCTCTTATCATCGTGCAAGTCACTATCATGAAAAAGGACTATTTTGATAACGTCTAACCTTGTTTTTTTATATCATACCTCTCGTCAAAATAAACTTGATTATACAAAGCCATTGGAGGGCTCAATTGTCTCCAATGAGAGAAAAAGACTTATTGTGAGGGAGAACCGAGTGAGAGAGGAAGAGAGAGAGAGAAGAGAGAGAAGAGAGAGAAGAGAGAGAGAGAAGAGAAGAGAGAGAGAGAGAGAGAGAGAAGAGAGAGAGAGAGAGAGAGAGAGAGAGAGAGAAGAGAGAGAGAAAGAGAGAGAGAAGAGAGAGAGAAGAGAGAGAGAAGAGAGAGAGAAGAGAGAGAGAGAAAGAGAGAGAGAGAGAGAGAGAGAGAGAAGAGAGAGAGAGAGAGAGAGAGAGAGAGAGAGAGAGAGAGGGAAGAGATAGAGTGAAAGAGGGAGAGACAGGAGGCAAAGACTATTTTTTAAAGCGCCGAGTTGCAGCAATGAAAAATGATGCGTGAACTCTTGATGCCTATTACGAACGAGTAGGTGCAGCAGAGGCAGTGCTGAACAAGGTCCAGCGCAAGACTCCAGGCCGGGGTGGGGGGTGGTACAAAGGCGGAAAAAATGACTTAAATCACCTTTCTTGTGGAAAAAGTGCTGTTTTCAAGGAAAAAAATGTTTCGTCCGGGGGGAGGGGGGGGGGGGGTTCAACGGGATTTTGAGCAGACCGGAGGTGTCCAACACGGCGTATGCGCCGACCTTGTTCAGCACTGAGGAGAGGGATGGCGGGCAGTTGGCTACCATACAAAGGCAGTGAGAAAGGAAATGCGAGGGAGAACAACTGAATGAGAGAGTCAAAGAAAATGAGAATGAAGGGAATGAGAAACTGATAAGGCGTGAGAAGTCGAAAGGACAGCAATAAGTACAGAGACACTTGTTAATATGCAACAGATGAAATTGGGTGGCTAAGCAGAATAAAGAGAACAAGATACCCAAGCAGGTCTGAGCACTGAGCAGGTAGGACTGAAGTGTGGAAGAGAGGAAGGATCAGACTGAGGGACGGAGAGGATGTCAAAGTGGAAACGGAAGCGGAAGTCAAGAATGACGTATATTTTAGATCTACTAATCAACATAAAAGTAGCCTCGCGTAGGCTCTTGACAATACCGTAGTCATCAGGATAAGAATCTCTCACTGTCAGAAGCTGAGAAGAACTTGTGTCGTGAAAGCACCTTCATTTCGTTTTTTTCTGCACTATTAATTTCGTAGAATATTCCAACTGCCTTGTTGATAGAGAAACCAATGAATTCTTCGACTGGTGGAATTAAAGGAAGTATCCGGCGAATAAATATACAGTAGCGCTAGAGAAACAGTTTGAATGTGGGCGCTCATAAAGTTGCCTGTCGCTCGGTCGAGAGAGCGTGTGAAATAGGAGGGCGGCTCTGACCTACCGTAGCTAATTCTCTACCCGCGATTTTTTACGTTACTATTGCTCAGAGTGTATTGGAAGAAAATCGCTCAAACTTTCAGGATGTATGTTTTACGCCAAGATGAAATTAACCTAGGTTAATTATTCATCGGATACCTCCTTTAAATATAAATTGGCCTCGTCAACCAAACATGAGAAGAAGCCGGATGGCTGTTTTTATAATAATGAAAATGAGGTGTAGGGAGGTCGAGAAGGACTGATCCTTCGAGAAATGAGAAGATCAAGGCCACTAGGAAATATATGATATCAAAAGAAACGGAGCGGTTTAGAATGGAGAGGCAGAAATGGAAGCGGGAAGTGAACAGGAAGGAAGGGAAGAAAGAGCAAATGAAGATGAAGAAAGAGATGTGAAATTCCTCGCTACCATTGCCCAATTCTTCACTCCCCTCTGAGAACACATAATGACGTCCAGCCAGTGAAGAATAAACGTATTCATATTGATGAGCTTCGTAAGAAAAGAAAAGAATATCCGGCCATGCTGCCAAAGATGAATATGCCCCTCCACGGCATTCAATTGTCGATTCCTCACTTTCTAAGTACTCCAAGGCAATTCACAAACGCAGACGGCAGGAAAAGAAGCAAGGAAACTGGATGGCAACACATGCAACCGTCGCAAATGTCAGCGAAAACACTGAAGAAAGTCGAGATTTTAATAGCGGAGGAAATGGAGGAGAGACTAGAGAAGAGAGAGATAGAGAAAGAGAGTATGCGAAAGAAGAGAGGATGAGCATGAGGAAATGGGGGAGAGACTAGGGGTGAGAGAGAGAGAGAGAGAGAGAGAGAGTATGCGAAAGAAGAGAGGAAATCGTCATCTGTCACTTAGCGGTGAAATAAAAGCAAACCATGAATGATCCGGCAACAAGTCAACATGCGGCAAAAGAAGAAGAACTAAAAAGATGCATGACCCCATTGCTATTTTTCCTCGCCCTCTCCTTCTTCCCCAATCTCTTCTTCTCTCCAACACCTTTTTCTCACTTTCTACATGGCGGATCACACATAAGCAGAGTCAAAAGAAACCTTTATCTTCCACCCTCAACCCAAACAGAAAAAATAAGCAAAACAAGAATTCTCAATCGCATCAGTTTTCGTCTTATTTCTTTCTCTAAAACCTCTCGGATTGCAAATGCGCTGGGCAGAAATTAAGCAATATTAAATAGGAGACGACGAATGACGTGAGTGAAGGGGGGGGGGGGGGGGTGCTAACGCTGCTTTCACTGCAGTCAAGTCAGAATCGGCCATTCACCAGAGGAGACTGAAGCCAAGAAGAAGAGGGTGGAGTAGAGAGAGCGGAGGAAGAGAGAAACGAAAACAGAGAGAGGAAAGAAAGCAGAAAGAGAGATGCTGCATCTCTCTTCTTCCCTTGCTGCCATTCTTCCACTGTCTCTGGTCTTTGGCATTCTCTTGTCTTATCAATGAAGGCCCATCTGAGAAAAAAAAATGTCCAGAGGGAGCTGGAGGCTAAGTAGTCAATCGAGAGAGAGAGAGAGAGAGAGAGAGAGAGAGAGAGAGAGCGAGAGAGAGAGAGAGAGAGAGAGAGACGAGACGGGAGGGGGACGTGGAGAAAGAACAAGAGATACATGAGCCATTACTTTCTTCTATCTCCTTCAAACTGCTCCATCACAATCAAGCAAGTCCCTTCCTTTAAAGCCCGCCCACGTCTAATGGTTAACCATGATGACCTTATAAGAAAGATTGCAGGTATTGTGGAGACCAGGGTGGTTTCAAGTAAGGGAGAGAGAACACACAGATGTCTTGCAGTCTTCAACGGCATACAAACACAATTTAATGTTCTATTATCTTTTCCCTCGCTCTCTCTAAATTTCCCCCTCATATACATAGGTTCCATCTTCCACAATCAATTGCTGTTGACTTATCTCAAATCTGAATCGACTCTCAGTCAACTCCAACATCTCTGCTGAATGTATTCATTAGCATCTTCAGAAAAAGGAATGAAAGATAAAAACGAAACAGATTAAGGGATAAAGAGAACGCGAGAAAGAAATAAGAAGGAGAGAAAAAGCCTCGGAATCGAATTTTCTGCAGATACCACGCCCAGTGATCCGGCAGACAGAAGAAACGACAGAGAGAGAGAGAGAGAGAGAGAGAGAGAGAGAGAGAGAGAAGCAAGCGTGAGAGTTGCAACAAGAAAGGAACACAACAAAACAAGAATATAAGCATGAAAAGGTGAGAGAGAAGAAAAAAGGCGTAAATCATATCAAAACATGGAGAAGAAGAAGAAAGTGCGAAATGAAGGAAGATGAAGAAGGCGTGTAGATGGGACAGAGCACGCCACCCATGAATTTCTCTCTCAAATAAGGACATAGCTGTTTATCAGGTCAACCACTGCACGCCAAAGGGCGAAATCGAGCGCTATAAATAGGAAAACGTTTTCGGGTAAAAAAGTCGCCTCGACCATCCTCAACAAGAAAGTTTGATCTAAACCTAAGCCGGTCTTGAGTTAGGAACACATGATAAAAACACCGTTAGCAGCCATCTTTCTTCGATGACTGTGCCTATCCTGTATTCTCTCTCCCACACGTACTCTCTCTCTCTCTCTCTCACCCTGCTCCCCTTCGCAAGACTACCAATTTCAGGAGGCGGTAGCGCCCTGTCTTCTCTGTCAACAGGTCGTGCATCAATCAAGGCGTCTCCGGCCACATTACTTCTAGTTCGCCTCATTCATCCATTCCCATAGAAAGCTCCGAAGAAGTTAACCATGACGTCACACATTGTCCAGATCATTGTGATTTTCAACATTCTGCCCGCTACATGCACCATATTTTCTTTTCAACACTGAAAACGCATTGGTTAAATCTTCACAATTAGGCTACATGCCAATGGATTAGCAGCTAGCTATTTTCTTTCCACTACTTAAAGTTCGACATTTTCAATAGGTGTAGGTCAGAAAATGAGGGAAATATTAGAAATCTAATATGATGAAGAAAAACGCAATCCATGATTCCGATGTAAGCAAGGAAATATAGGAAGCGAAAAGAGAGAAGACAACTATATAGATAACTATGATAAAACTTTATATAAAGTTGTGGCACTTCAGCCGCAGTACGGAGAGAGAGTGAGACCTGGGGAGATATGGACAAAGGTGGACAGAAAAAGAAGAGGAGAGGGAGTGAAAGATGTGGAGAAAGGGACAAAGGTGGACAGTAAAAAGAGGGAATGAGTTAGCGTACGCGCAAACTGAATAAAATGAAGTGAAAGGGCACAATCAGGAAGTGATGGGGGAATGCACAGCATGGGAGAACTAGGATCAAGAGGGTTAAATTCATGGGTTGGAACGGTACAACATAGAGGCGACAGAGATATGTTTTTATTAAAGAGGAAACAAGCTGAGGAATAAAAGGAATAAGGGAATGGGCAAGTCAAAAGATGTATTGGGAGTGCTTAAGGAAAAATAGGCAGGACAGGAGAGTCGTTATCGAAGGAAAAAGAATGTTTGTTGGCTTGAAAAGACCCAGTCAAACGCAGGACTGCGAAGGGCCCGCCACAGAACTGCCTTAATGACGGGACCGCCGTCTTCTTTCCCACTACGACTTGACGGGAGGCAAACGACGTGGGAGAGGGGGAGAAGGAAGAAGGGAGGCAGTGAAGCAATGAGAGAGAGACAGACAGAGATAGAGACTGAGTGAGAGAGAGAGAGAAAGAGAGAGAGAGAGAGATAGAGAGAGAGCGAGAGAGAGAGAAAGAGAGAGAGACGAAGGAGGGAAGGATAAGTGAAGAAACAAAGAGAATTGGAAGAAAGAGACTGACGCTGTCAATGCCTGTGCGTGTCGGGCAAGCAAAAAAAAAAAAAGAAATGAGAACGGCTTGCGGATGTGCTTTGGAGGAGGGAGATTGGGAGTGGAAGAGAAGCAGGAGAAGGACAAAGAGGGAGAAACCGTGGACGAGAATGGAGGGAGAAGAGAGAGAAGAGAAAGAGGAGAGAGGGAAAAGAGACAGAAAAGAGGGAGAAGAGAGGGAGAGGAGAGGGAGAAGCAGCGACGGCTCGGTTGCAGGCCCGAAAAGATCTGGATGAGGCGAAAAGACAGAAAGGACTCCACATTCACAAAGAATCTAACTGGATTAACCAAAGAGGAAACAACTAGAAGTCGAGCCGCTTCTCATATTGCTCGCAGACTGGGATATTTCTCTCTTTTCCAATCAATCTTTCCTTAACTCTCCCCATACTCTCTCGATATTCCACTATGCCTTTTTCCTCATGCTCACCTCACTTCACTTGGAGACTCCAGTGCTTCGAATGGTAGAAGCATCGCCTTACTCAGCAGAAGACGGCGATTTCTCTGACCTATCTCAATCTTGCTTACCCTCTCCTCTCTCTCTAACTCTCTAAATAAGCCCTCCTCTCCCTGTCTCGCGCTCTCTTCTCTGGATGGAGACTACCCAGTCGGTTCGACTACTTCTCGCGTGAGGGCCCATTTTGCATCGTGCATGCTACGCAGAATTGGAAGGATAAGAGAGACACAAAGAGGAAAAGGGGGAGAGAACGTGTTAAAAGGAGAAAGTCGAAGGGTGAAGAGGGAGGGGGGAAAGGAGTGAGGAATGGAGCTAAGATGGAGAAGGAGTTTAGAGGACTAAGAGAAGAGAGAAGAAGACACTTGGAAGCAGAAGTAGAGGGGAAAGCGTGACGCAAGATTCTCGAGTAGAGATGCAACACACCTTTGCACCCTGCCAATGTCTTCTATCACTTCTCCTGATGAAACAACCGAAGTCCTTGTCGCAAACACCTTTCTCACTCCAAGGCAGGTAAGACAAACACTTGAGCTACTCTTCGTCATCAATCAAGAGATCATTCTTTTCATTTTCATACTTCAGCATCTATACTATTACTAATACGATAAACATCCATTTCGACAGGCAATCATCAATCATTGGAAAAATTGTAGACTAAAGCAATGAATACCAAGGGATGCGTGGGAGGATTTGGAAACGATACAAAATAGAAAGGGCAGCAAGTGACAAATAAGCAGAGACTTATTTGGTTGTCTTTTGCTTATTTATGAAAGACGCTGACGCCCCAGAACTCTTTCCTCTTCCATTTAAGACTTTCCGCAATATTGTGAAAGGTCAGCTTAAGAACAAACAGAAGAGAAAAATAGATGAACTGACTCTGGAACGAACTGCCAGAGGGGCCTCCACCGGGCGAGTACACCTTCAACACATCATTTAGCAAGACAAACCAAAGAACAAGAACAAAGGGGGACATTCGTTAAGAGAAAAAAAAGACGAAAATTTATGCATAACAATACGGAATCGTACATCAGAACAGCTAATTGCCATTCAGCTTCTGGTAAACAACTTGAAGGCTAGGAATATCTAGGACTCAAGTGAATTACCGTATACAGTACTATGTTTATAATTTCTCAACTGAAGACAAGCGACGAAGGAGGTAGACAAGGTAAGAGAGAGGTAGAGTAAAGTGAGAGAGCATAACTAACAGGTTGTTTGTCATCCATCGCATCAATCCACTGTCTTCGGTCCTCTTCAGAAAGAGCCTGAAGTGTCAAGGGGTCTGGCCGCTTGTCCACAGTTACGTCGAAGCAGAATCTGAACAAGAAGCCATCATATAACGCCAACAATTCTTTAGCCGCAAAGAATTGTTTGCTTAATATGAAACTAACAGTTAGTGTCTATACAAGCCGGCATGATGCTACCCAAAGTCTGGAATGTAAACTGGAATTTAAAGAAAGACAACCTTTTGTCAATGGAATCGCTCGGACGTCGCATGCAACTGAGAAGTTTGAAGGAAGTCGACTGTGTCACCGCTCCACGCATGTCCTGTAATGAACAGGCTTGGAGATTGCAGCCTCGTCTTCTCACTAATGGACAACAGATATCACGAACTAAAATACTGCTCAAATGCTTCATATTTTCCCAGGAGGAAACGAATGAAAACAGGAAGCAAACACTTCCTGGAATAAAAGAGTCAGTTATAATTCTTTAAGATACAAAAGTCTTATTCCGAAAAGAGGAAAACAAACCGTTTTAGAGGGTGCGTTGGCGGCAATCATGGAAAATATGCGTGTCTCCTTTTGGTAGACGCAATAGTATTTCATCCACGCTCCCTTCACGAAGTCACGAGTGAGAGTCTCTGAGAAACACAGAATTTTACATTCACACCTCGTTCTCTGGCGACTACAAATCTCCGACTTATCACAAGAATCGTGACTCCACTTTCACATCAAACTCTTTTCTTGAATTTCAAAATATTATTCTGACCAGGGAATGGTCAGAAACCCTACACTCGAAAAAAATACGATTTATAGCTCAAATGAAAGCCCTTGAAATTTGGTGTGACGGAGTACAAAAATTAGCTGCTGCCATTCATACCACAATTTTTTATAGCATTTTCAAAATTGGATTTTTTGAACATAAATTTTCACCATCACAGAGTAGTCTACATAGAAATCGTGCAAGAAGATCGAAAATGTGGTCTTACGGCGCAGTGGATAAGGCGTCTGACTGAAAACTTTTTGTCGTGAGTTCGACTTCTCTTAGACTCATCGTTTTTGCTTATTTTTGGTTGCACAGAAATGGAGCTTGATCATCAGGGAGTCGTTCCATGATCTCCCACCTTCAATGTTTCCTCACACTCCTGTGTCGTTTATCCATCTTCTCCATCTCCTATGTGCTTGAACCATTTCTGTGACACCATTGTTCACATGTGCTAATAATGATGCTGTTTTGTAGATTGTATTCCATTTTGTGAAATAAAGATAGAATAAAAAAAGAAAACATTTAAAAAATAGCAAAAACGATGAGTCGAAGAGAAGTCGAACTCACGACAAAATTTTTTAAGTCGGACGCCTTATCCACTGCGCCGTAAGACCACGCTTTTGATCTTCTTGCACGATTTCTATGTAGACTATTCTCTGATGGTGAAAATTTATGTTCAAAAAATCCAATTTTGAAAATGCTATAAAAAATTGTGTTCTGCATGGCAGCAGCTAATTTTATAATCCGTCACACCAAATTTCAAGGGCTTTCATTTGAGCTATAAATTGTATTTTTTCGAGTGTAGGGTTTCTGACCATTTCCTGGTGAGAATGCTCATGAAGAGCCCTCGGATATTCTCATGTATGGAAACATGAGTAACCGTCTATAATCTTTTCTGTTATGACAGTGACGACAGAAAGAATTAGAAGTCAAAACAGACTGGGTATTTTGCTTCGCTCCAGTATGTACAAATATCCCTGTTTGATAGAGGCCCGTCCTGATCCTTCCGAGTTCTCTTGTCCTCCATTCTCTGATGAACCACTCGCGCCGCCCTATAAATAGCAGTTCATGAAGAATGCAACAAAGAAGTTAAACATCCAGCATTACACTTCAAATTTGATGAAGAATTCATTTATTTGTGAGGCCACACTGACCGCAATCTTGGTGTGAGTCTTGAGGATCTTCTTTCTCAGCTCTTCCGCTTCTGACTGTGTTGTCTTGAAGTTCTCGCGGGCCTCAAATACAATTTCATTCAAATAAGACGCCTAATTTTGGAAGTGTATAACCGTTTCCACGCCCATGCAGTATTTCCTTCCACTAAGTCACTGGAATAAATAAAAGTGAGTCCGAAACTTACTTTCTGGATCTTGGTCTGAATACCGTCCAGAAACGGCTTGAAATCCTCGTGAGTGCGGTGTCCTAGAAAGGAAAGGAAACATACTTCCAGTTTAGAGCAGTTCACATGACTCCTTCCTAAGGTTAGGTACTTTGTGGCTACGTTCTCTTGCAACCTTGCCGAAAGTATCCTTTTTCTCTATATCACTCCCATGTCTCTCTCTCAATCTCTCTTTCTCAATCTCTCTAACTACTCATCCTTTCCACACCCCATGGCAGGGAAGTGCGAACACTTTCAGCGTTCGAGCGGCACTTCTGCTCTGAATTCACACCCACCTAGTGTTCAGACAAAGCTGCACCTCCCCAATGTTAGAGTCCCTCTTTCACTCGGGCTCTCTCTCTCTCTCTCTCTCTCTCTCTCTCTCTCTCTTTCTCTCGCTCCATCATATCTCCCTCCCTTCTACACTTTTCCCTGTTCGTAAAGTTTGAGAGGCTATAACTCTTATTAGCTAACTAGCGAACATTTCCCACAATTAGGCTTGAAATGCAACAAATTTAGATACTGACATAAAAGTGAAGAGAGAGGATAATCGACCACAAGTGAAGAGAAAGGATTGTAGACCACTCTCTCTCTCTCTCTTCTTTCTCTATCTCTCTCTCTCTCTGTTTTCAGTCATATTTGCAGAGCTAAGAAAAGAAGTTTCAGGAGAAAATTCCGTGGCGAAATGCCCATGCTCCCTTATTCCACCCACATTTGTAAAGCCTTTTTAAAACCTTCTCCAACATTCCCTTCCTCTTTAGCACATAGTCTCAACGAGTCTGTTAAGTAATAAGTCACAATATATTTCGACACTAACCGACGTGATAAAAGGATAACCACGAGTAGAGAAAATTGGTGAGTGTCTCCACGAATTCAAATTTCATCCGCTCCTGCACCGACTGAATCTCCTCGACATACTGTAGTGAAGCCTGCAAAACTTACATACAATGTAGAAAGAGAAAGAATTGCTAAAAATTTAAAAAAAAAAAGTATATAAATGACCTGGCAGAAGTTGTGTTGCTGCATGTCGAGCTGAGCGTCTGCTTCTCGAAAGTCTTCGTCCGACTTTCGTTGCTAAACTATTAGCGTGTAAATTAATAATGGTAATATTACTATCAAAACTAGTCAACACTTCTCGAGGGAATATGTAAGCGAGATAGACTGTGTTATAATTAGGATAAAGTGAAACATACATGCCCTGAAGGGATGGTAAATAATAGGGAAAAAGACTTCGTAATACGCATAAATAAAATGACGAATTGGGTGAATAAAAAGAGAACGTAAGAACAGCTATAAATAAGCTGACTGTGCTGAGATGAAGATGCTTCTCTAAGCTGGCATAAAACTTGCTACTCTCCTTTTCGTATTTCTTCTTCTCACTGTGAAGAGTTCGTCCGAGGACTTCTTGACGAAATCTTCTGAGCGGCTTCAAGAAAGAAGTTGAGATTAATAAGAATATTTTTCATGACCTAAAGAATTCAAATACAGGATGGAATAGAACAAAACACTATATTTCGAATAAAAAAAAAGATACATCAAGATAGTCGTTCTCAGCTCGACCGAGGATGCGTATTCTTTCGTCTTCTACTTGCTGAATTATTTCGCCGAACGTTCTTAAACACGTCGCTGAAAAAAAAATTTTTCACTACCAAATTTTGCAACAAATGTGCTCCAGAAAAAAAGCAAAAAAGAATTGTTCATAGATAAGCTTGATTGAATCGGTTTTTCCCTTGCTCTTCCCTTGCTCCGGTTCAAGCAGATATATATAATTCTTTCAACATAATTCCTCCCCCATTCTTTTCCTTTGCCCCAATCACAACATGCCCCCCTTCAGTAAGCACAGCTGAAACAACAAACACGCGAGAAAATTTGTCAATCGACCCACTCACTTGGTAATGTCGACCCAGCGAGGGCCGGAAATGACGAAACCGCCAAACACAGAGAACAAAATATCTATTCTTAAATACTAGTTGTGGTTGCTTCACGGAAACTGGCTAATTGCCCCCATTTTAGGTTTCTTATCGAGTTTAAAATTGATTGCAAAATTAGTCCTTTTTGTTGCTGTTATATTGCTAGTTAATAGATAAACAAGGTGTAAATGCGTACCAATGCTTCTCTCGTCATCAGTTTGCTTGGTTCCGACAGTCTCAATTCGGAAGTCCAGGAGTGCCTGGGCGAATGCTTGTTGCGCTTGAGAGAGTTCTGCAACGGTGACAACACATTTGTATCTCATCTTGCTTTCCACTTCCAGTTTGTTCACATTCCTCCTTTCTCTCTTACTTTTGGCCATTTCCATTTGCATCCAATTCTCATCCAGCTCCCTTGATTTCAGAGTTTATCCAAATTGCTGCTGCTATCCAACTTAATAAAGACTGCAGTGGGCCAGCGATGTGACAAATATTTTAGAAATAGAAGTAGCAAGACTTCACAACTTTACTTCATTATTACAATAAAAACAGCGACCACGCAGAGCCAAGAGCTTAAAGGAGAAAAATGCTTCACCCATCTCTTATTACTCCATTTTCTTGTCTGCTTCTTCCCTCTCGGTACACATTCCAGAACCTATTCCAGGCTGACCAGGGAATCCTACAAGAGAAGGCCTTATACAACAGGCAGTTGGTGACAGCCCCACCTCCCTAGTTTCTCCGATATTGCACGCAGTCAAACCAGAAAAAGGTATTTTAAGCCAGAAGATTTCATGTGAACAGTACGCAGTTTTAACGGCTATCCACCAAACACTGAACAATTCCTATTGTCAATTAGATATATATTTATTTATATTTTCCCCAATTTATGAATGTCTCTCTGATTCTTCATCTCTTTCCCTTTAAACCATAGTCAGAATACTCACAAGTCTCTCTCTCATTTCGGCTCATTTCATCATTGAGTCTCAACAAACGAGACTCCAGAAGGATTGTGAGGATGTTGAGAGAGCCAGAGAGATGCAAGAGAGAGAAAGAGAGAAAGAGAGAGAGAGAGAAAGAGAGAGAGAGAGAGAGAGAGAGAGAGCACACAGGCAAGCATAATACATACGAACTGCCTAAGGAGAGGCGAAAAGAGTCAGTAGCCTAGAAGAACTTGAATGCGGGGTGCGCGAAAATGAGTCTGGCATAGAGATTCAGTGAGAAAGTGAGCGACAGAAGAGAGAAAGTGCCAGAAAAAGAGGAGAGAGAAATGACAGACGAGAGAGAAAGACAATGATGGAAAGAAAGCGCAGCAGAGTGTTAAGAGGAAAGGAGACAAAAAGGACGCCCCCTCGTCCTACCTGATTTTGATGCGACAAAATGCTTCTTTACTTCACTTCTTTTTCTGTCTCAAGATAAGCTGAATGTGAGAAAAGGGAATGAGATGAATACAAAGCGGCCAAATTTTAACCAAGACTTCAGAGGAGCGAGTAGATGTACGGATTTGCATGGAGAAAAGGATACTTGCACACGGAAGCGAGTGCATTGATATAATACAATGCAATGACAGACTTGGCGCGTATCTATCCCTCTTAGGAGGAGAAGCAGAGGTGTACAAAGCAGTAGAGAGAAAGAGAAAGAGAGAAAAGATAAAGAGAGAGCGAGAGGGAGATGTACAATAAGATGTACACAAGCATATGGATAAGGACTACGGAATGATAGAGAGAATAAGAAGGGGAAAAGCAAACCAATAAGCCAAAAAGAACAACAAGAAGAGGAGAATACAGCGGAACGAAAGAATGATAGAGCAGGAAAGAGAAAGAGAGAGAGAGAGAGAGAGAGAGAGAGAGAGAGAGAGGAGAGAGGGGGAGAGAGAGAGATAAATCAAACAGCGGAAGGAATGAGGGCGAGAGGTACAAATAAGGAGAGAGAGCGAGAGAGGAGAGAAACAACCAGTGCACTCGAGAGAATATATACAAGTGAACGATAAGCAGATATGGTAGCAATAATATTTAACATCGAATCTAAAAGAACGACTAAAGGAAAGGGAAAAAACTGTGACTAGGAATAAAAACTAACTCTTGTTGCAATTGATGACTTCGCGACACTGGGCCTCAATGCTTTTGATGTTCTTGTACGCCTCCTCAAGAACCACTTCGTGCACATGTAGATTTTGCCTTCAATAGTAACAGTGAGGTAGCGAGAAATATATAAAACATTACCTACAAAAGAGGAATCGATGCTATTTACACAAGGATTATTTCAAAGTAAATTTATAGAAATATCATACCAAGTGCAATAAATATAATAAAAAAAATCTTACCTAAACCACGGGCTGTCTGAGATGCAATCGGAGAATTCGAGAGGCCTGAGCTGGTGATGGTCTATGGCAGCAGCCACAGCCATCTCTACTCTCTCTCTTTCGTTTGATTTCCTCCACACGATTATACCTTCCACAGCTGCAAGCGAGCCATCACATAAAAGATAAGAGAGAGACTGAGAGAGATGGAGAAAGAGGGTAGGGAAAAGAGTCACATATTGAGAGAACGGGAGAAAGAAAGAACGGAAAGAGTCATAGAATGAGAAAGCGGGAGAAGACAGAAAGGAGAAGAGTTAGAAACTGAGAGAATGGGAAAAGAGAAAAGGGAAAAGAGCCAGAGACTGAGAGATCGAAGAGAGAATTGAAAGAGTCAGAGACTGAGGGAGCGGGAGAAAGTGAGAAGGGAAAGAGTCAAAGACTGAGAGAATAGGAGAAGGAGAGAAGGGAGAAAGTCAGAGACTGAGAGGGCGGGGGAAAGAGAAAAAGGAAAATATCAGAAACTGAGAGACCGGGAGAAAGACAAAAGGGAAAAGAGTTAGTAACTGACTGACTGCGAGTAACCCTGAGCACTGTAGCTTCCTGTCAGCCAATGCCACTCTTCCTTCTGCTTCTCTGATGGTCTCTCGTCTTCACTCCTCTCTCGTCTGCAAACCAAACTCTTTATGGCCTGAAAATAAATGATTAAGCAGAACACAAACCACTGACTGCAAAATCTATCAAAACAGGGTCGTTGCAGCAGTGCTGAACAAGGTTCGGTGCAAGACTCCAGCCCGGGGGGGGGGGGGGTTAAAGCCGAAAAATTAGTTTTCGGTGAAAAATCACCTTTATTGTGGAACAAAAATGCTGTTTTTCAAGCAAAAATTTTTTCCTCCGAGAGCAACGGGCTAATTGTACAAAAACGCGCGTATAGGGAGACTGCCATAATGGTAAGCAGGAATCGTAACATCAATCGAATGGGATGTCACCAGTCAGCGCTGCGCATAAGAATAAAGCCGAGAAGAGCAAGAAATGGGCAAAGTCAGAGAAGGGGACAGCTGAGACACGCGGAGAGCATAAATGGAGAGGAGTTGAAAGAAAGGGGAAGAGAGAGAGAGAGAGAGAGAGAGAGAGGGAGAAAGAGATACCAGGGCAGATAAAGGAATAGATTATGCCCTGAGGAGAGACGCAGAGGCCCGTGTGGTTACTGCTTATCTTCTATGAATCTTTCCAGCGCCCATGACAGACAGGAGACGTTCTTTTTCTTTCGCTCTGATTCTCTCACTTGTCCACTCCCTCAGGCCTTCTCCCCCTCCTTCCCTTGCGGGGGTACCCCTCTCTCTAGTCGCGCAAGCAGCAGAAAGGGAGAGAAGGACACTCACTGCTCCCTGGCCGCCCCGACGCGGTTCGAAGGCCCGCGACCGGAGCAGTCCACTGCACAGCTCACTTCACCCCTCTCTCTCTCTCTGTCTCTCTCGCCCCCCCTTCTCTCTCGCTCTCTCAGTCTACACAACCAATAGGTCGCCTTCATTGCTGCAGTCTCACGAAATGCTCCCTTCTCCGCCAAGCTCATTTTCTCTTCTCTATCCCTTTTGCTCTAAACTCTGTCATCCACGCGATCTTTCCGCACTCTCATTCCCTAATCGCCCCGTCCTACACAATCCGCATGATCCCACTTCTGTCTCTTCTTTTCCTCTCTCTCTTTTTTTTCTCCATCGTCATCTCGCACGTCTTCTTTCGCTTGCACTCTCTCTTTCTCTCTCTCTCTCTCTCTCTCTATCTCTCTCTCTCACTTGTTCTGTCATTGCCGTAGATACCTCTCTCTACACTGTGGCAGTGCGAGCCTTCAATTATGCGCTACAACATAATAAAGCTAGAACTCAATAAAAAAAAGCTGAAGAAAACGTTAGTGCGACCACAATTTAAGCAATAAGTCAGCGAAGTAAACTCGTAGATTCAATAGTAACTAAGATGAGTTTGCTTCAAACCCAACCAAGAAAAAATGCCTTGAAGGCGAAAGATCAATTGGCTGATAGAGTAAGAAGCAAGCAGACATTGCCTAGGAATCAAACAGTGATATAAATAAAAACTTGAGAACGGAGAACTGGGGAGGAGACAAAAAAAGCAGATGGATGGAGAGAAGTGAGAAAGAGAGGGAAACAAGCAGAGGGAGGCGAGAGAGGGAAGCAAGAAGAGGGAGGTGAGAAAGAGAGCGAAGCAAGAAGAGGGAGTTCAGAGAGGGAAGCAAGAAGAGGGAGGTGAGAAAGGTAGGGAATCAAGAAGCAGTGCATTAACATGCAGCTGAGATGTGGAAAAACGCGTCAACAACGTGGCAACTGACCATGAGCAATTTATACATTAAAAATTAATGACAGAAGTCTTATGTTGGCATATACAAGCAGAATTAAATATGCTAGAATTATACGCCTTAAGCATATGCCTTGAAAGGAGTACGTTTTCGCAAAGTGCATAAAAAAATATTTAAAGGGTGATCGTCCTGTCTTAAGCAAACAATTCCTGTATTAACTTACAGTAAGCGTGGCAATTCATCTATCAAAATATAAGTATTGGCTCAAGAGGGTCACATATCCATGTAAAATGACAGCACACAGCCAGATTAGTTAAGTGCTCATGAAATAGTGCGACATTTGTGAGATAATGGGACCAATAAAATTAAGTGGTAGTGACATTGGTAATAAACCATAAGAGTGGGGAATGAAATAGAGATATCGGCAATATATGCAAGTCTTAAAAGGCAGAAGCGGAAGAAGGAATGGCAAGAAGAGAAAGAGCCAAAGAGAGCCAAGGAGGATGAATGAGAGCCTCTTGAGACAAGAAGCTGCTGGGATGCAACTGCCAAGGCTGCCATTCTCTAGGCTAATGTCCGGCCAAGAGTGTTTACGAGTACGAAGAGATGAGAGGGAGTAGTGTGCATGAGAGGAAGAGAGACGGCAGAGAGAAAGAGATGAAAGGGAGTAGTGTGCATGAGAGGAAGAGAGACGGCAGAGAGAAAGAGATGAAAGGGAGTAGTGTGCATGAGAGGAAGAGAGACGGCAGAGAGAAAGAGATGAAAGGGAGTAGTGTGCATGAGAGGAAGAGAGACGGCAGAGAGAAAGAGATGAAAGGGAGTAGTGTGCATGAGAGGAAGAGAGACGGCAGAGAGAAAGAGATGAAAGGGAGTAGTGTGCATGAGAGGAAGAGAGACGGCAGAGAGAAAGAGATGAAAGGGAGTAGTGTGCATGAGAGGAAGAGAGACGGCAGAGAGAAAGAGATGAAAGGGAGTAGTGTGCATGAGAGGAAGAGAGACGGCAGAGAGAAAGAGATGAAAGGGAGTAGTGTGCATGAGAGGAAGAGAGACGGCAGAGAGAAAGAGATGAAAGGGAGTAGTGTGCATGAGAGGAAGAGAGACGGCAGAGAGAAAGAGATGAAAGGGAGTAGTGTGCATGAGAGGAAGAGAGACGGCAGAGAGAAAGAGATTAAAGGGAGTAGTGTGCATGAGAGGAAGAGAGACCAGGGAATAAAAGGGTTGCCGGATTCCGGCGACCTACCCTGTTTTGGGGGCATTTAAATTACACCAGTCTGTTTTTTTTGTTGGGAATGTTCGGTGAGAAGGTTATTTAACACACCCAGCACAATGTATTTTAAAACAAAATATCAAAGAGGTTAGTGTTTAATGGCTTGTCTGTGCTAAAAATAATCAGAGAGTATGGAGAAAATAGTTTCCTCAACTGATGTTGTCGGTGTTGTACTTTGAAATATATTTTTATATCTAAAATTTAGCTCGTCGGTGTTTACCCTAGTCTGTGAGCATACTTCTAGGTGGATGTTTCAGCTATCCAATATATCAAATTGTAGAGAAAATTCGGGGAGGCAGATTGCACCATTTTGATCTACGGAAAAATCAAAATAAATCACATTAATTTAGCTTTGAAAGTATGAAATTATTTCGCCGTTTAATTCAAATCTTGTTTGATTTTGTAGGCTACGAAAAAGTAGTCATTTGGGGAATCAAAATGGTGCGATCAGCCTCCCCGAATTTTGTCTACAATTTGATATATTGGATGACTCAAACAACCCCCGGGAAGTATGCTCACAGACTAGGGTAAATGCCGACGAGCTCTTTTTTGACGTCCGTCCTTCGCTACTTTACACTCTACGTAGGATTTTCGTTCAATGTTGTCGAATATTGGGTCAAATTCAAAACTGCTTTTGCGTCTATATAAATACATATTTAAAAAAAGTTAGATTTTTACTACCCTACCCTGTTTTCTGACTAAATTTTTTGGCCTTCCCTACCCTGTTTTGGAAAGCCATCCGGCAAGGCTTTTATTCCCTGAGAGAGACGGCAGAGAGAAAGAGATGAAAGGGAGTAGTGTGCATGAGAGGAAGAGAGACGGCAGAGAGAAAGAGATGAAAGGGAGTAGTGTGCATGAGAGGAAGAGAGACGGCAGAGAGAAAGAGATGAAAGGGAGTAGTGTGGATGAGAGGAAGAGAGACGGCAGAGAGAAAGAGATGAAAGGGAGTAGTGTGCATGAGAGGAAGAGATGGTATACAGAGAAGGAGAGGAGAATACTAGCGACAAAGGAAAATAAGAACAGCTCACAATCAGTTAAATAAGACAACTCACAAAGGCAACGTTCCAGCGTGGCTGCTGCTTCTCCCTTTCTTTCGTCGTCTTTCTCTCTCACACTCCCCCGCTCTCTTTCACCCTTAAACTCTCCCCACCTGTTCCCCTTTCCGCTCCTTTTCTCACCCTCTCGCTAGCTGCAATCAGGCAGGCCTTCTGTGTATATCTGCGCGGCCGCGCCATTCTGTCGCTTTAGATGACGACTAACGATAGCCTTTCTACTGTCTACTCTGCCTCTACTATTTCTCTCTCACATTTCCACTGCTCTTCTCACTTATTGCCTCTGGGGTCCAACACGAAGAAGACGCCGCGCCCTCGACGCAACACAGGAAAAGAGACAGAGAGAGAGAGAGAGAGAGAGAGAGATTCAGAGAGAGAGAGAGAGAGAGAGAGCCAGCGGCAGGAGAATGACAACCGAATAGAAGGGAAGCCGACCAGCCAGCGGCAGGAGAATGACAACCGAATAGAAGGGAACGCGACCAGTCAGCGGTACACGCTCGAGTATTCTCAACTACTATATTCTCAACTTCTCACTTATTGCCTCTGGGGTCCAACACGAAGAAGACGCCGCGCCCTCGACGCAACACAGGAAAAAAGACAGAGAGAGATTCATAGAGAGAGAGAGAGAGAGAGAGAGAGAGAGAGAGAGAGAGAGAGAGAGAGAGAGAGAGAGAGAGAGAGAGAGAGAGAGAGAGAGAGAGAGAGAGAGAGAGAGAGAGAGAGATTCAGAGAGAGAGAGAGAGAAAGAGAGAGAGGAGTGGAGAGAAAAGAAGAAGAGCAACTCGTCTTCCGGCATGAGAGAGTGAGGGTAGAGCAATCGATGCCATTTCCTTCCCCGCCACCGTCGTCAGGCAATGGGGCCGGTCAGGAGAGGACAACGACGAAGGAAACTAGGAGAGACCGAACGAATGGAAAGCGAGGGAGAGATACACCGACAGAGTTTGAGAGAGAGAGAGAGAGAGAGAGAGAGAGAGAGAGAGAGACGGAGAGAGTGGGGGATAGAGTAGTCTCTCAGCTTCTCCCTTCACTCTCCAACTGCCACAACTCATTCATCCTCCAGAGCGATATTGTTGCATCATTGCTTGTACCCACATAAGGCCCTGGAAGAAAGAATCTATTGTTCTAAGGCATGAACGATTCTCGTAGAGTCACCTCTAATGACTTTCGCAGCCTGCCATTAATCCATCCGAGGTGGAACAACAAATTGCCGACAGATAACTGGATTTTGCTGTTACAAGATACACAAGTCTACTTACACCAAATAACAAGCAGAAAACATTAATAAAGTAGCTAAACTTATATTAAGAATACTATTTGTTTTAGACAACAAAACTGGATAGAAGCAACGGGTGACTAGTACTGCCATTCTCGTTTAAAAGTTGAGAAATCAAAACTAAGGCAGTTAGCGGGTGATTGCCACAGGCGAAGAGAGGAATTCTTATCAATACAATCAAGCAAGTGATGCGTCAACAGTATTGGCCAAGATCGCTTCACAAGGAAGTAACAAGCAGGAGAGATCGAGGAGGAAAGATAGGTAATTTGACAGAAAGGCCACTGCAGGGTAAAGAAGAACACTAAACAGAGAAGATACAGAACAGTCATGCCATCTGTCGCAGATCTGTAATAGATTTCTCTTTGCAGTGATAATCTGGTAGCATTGACAGATCAGCGGTGGAATGGATCGAAAAGAACACGAGAAGCTGGACGACTAGTAGAATGATCGCTACAGAGGACCAGACGGGGTCTTCTTTCACTGGTCAGTGAAAAGAAAGAAGAAGCCAGCATGGACACGATAAACAAGATTGAAAGGTGATACGCACACGTTTTTTTAAGGATACACAACCCTTCTTCGTGCAACGAACCTTTTGAATCAAACAGTGAAACAGAGATGAGGCAGTGAGAGAGAGAGAGAGAGAGAGAGAGAGAAGGATAATAAGCGTATAAAGAGCTCAAAATCAGGGGGAAATAACTAATGTTTGGTTTAAAAGTCAATCAGATAACACAAAAAGTATGAGAAGTCATCAACATTGTCTAAAATGGGCTGCAAAGTGTGACTCTGAACACTTTCGCAACTGCAAGAATAAATTAAGAAAGAGTGAACAGAATAAACCGAAAAGCAGGGAATCAACATTTCAGTAAACTTAATTGTTCGGCAGCTACATCTAATCCTTAATTTCAATAAAATCTTCTGATATTAAAATGAAACTGAGAGAACGCACGATGAATGCACAGCGAGAAAAAGGCCGCAAAGAAAGATAGATAGAAATGATAATAGAAAGAAAGGGAACCCGTGTGATGCACTCATGAATGAGGGCAGAGAATTAAGAATACACTTCAGAAGACATTCACCTTGTGGCAGGGCTTGCACTCCACTGGAAATCTGATACGGAAAAAGAACAAATCGAATGAAAAGCGGTCTCGAGAAGGGAAGCAAAATAGACCCTAAGACTCTTAAGCGGGAGCAACAGAAAAGAGTACTTCAAATAAAATTTCCCGAAAACGAAACAATAAATCAGAAGATAGAGAGTCAACAACTTTTGCAGAGTCCACGATCAAATGTCTCGAGAAGACCTTTATTAACAAACTCGCAAACCAGTCCATGGACAGAAATGAATTACAATTTCAGCCATGAGAACACAACCGAAGGCAAATAAGATGCATCATACAAGCAGATGAAGAAAAAGACTTAAGCACATGAGGAGATGATTAGGAGAATGACAACCGAATAGAAGGGAAGGCGACCAGCCAGCAGCAGGAGAATGACAACCGAATAGAAGGGAAGCCGACCAGCCAGCGGCAGGAGAATGACAACCGAATAGAAGGGAAGCCGACCAGCCAGCGGCAGGAGAATGACAACCGAATAGAAGGGAACGCGACCAGTCAGCGGTACACGCTCGAGTATTCTCAACTACTATAACGTGAATTTAGCCCGATTTAGATAAACACTAGGCACTGGGTGTTGGGAGAAAGAGGAGGACGTGGAACGAGGCGAGAACGGTACGAGAAAAAGTAAACAATTGCCAAGCTGATAGCTAAACAATGTAAGTAGAAATGACATAAAAAGATGCCATCGTCTCCCATTTCACGAAACAGCAGCAACCAATGCGAAAACAGCATAACTTATTACACAGCCCCAATTAACTGCCCCTTTCCAGTCTACCCTAGCCAGCCACGAAATGAACTGGTACATATTCACTGCTAGAGTCGTATTCTAGATCGACATTATAAAGATACTGAAATGGATGACATAGGGATACGAGGGAAAGAGTGGAAATATACGAATCTTTGTGAGAAGAAAAAGGGCCGACAGAGGGGAGAAAAAGGAAGGAGAAAAAGAGATGAGAACAGCTTAAGCTGGTTAGCTGTTAGATTCCGCAGAAGGGATGGCAGGTGAGTCCCCGGCAGCCCCACCGAGAGCTTCTTCCACATTCTTCTTCTCCTTCCTTGGGCATGCCGATTGGGTAAGCTCAATGAAGATATTGTTGAAAAGTTTGAAAAAGAAAAGAGGTAAGATACTTCTCTCATTGAAACCTCAGTGAACTGATCGGAGTCGGAGTCATCAAAGTGGAGTCGGGGCAAAGGGCAGCGATTTCGGTGTCGAAGACCGAGACGCGGCTCAGTCATGAAGTGCAGCCCCTCCGCTGCACACCTCCAACATACAGGTAACCCTATTTCACAGTACACTTCTCAGAACTACACACAATAGGTTTTTTGGTCGTAAATCACCACCGAGAAGATTAGTCACACATGTAGTCATATAAACTAATTACGAATATATCTCTTAGTATTTTTGTGGGGAAATCTTCACTCTTGGCTAAAATCTGTACAAGTTCCAAAAAATAAGTGCAGTAATCCTTACAAAGGTCTGCTTATAGTTCTCATGCATTAACCAATGGCAGTGAGATAGTAGCATAAAAGAGTGTTGGAGAGACCTAGTCGGGGACTCGAATACTTGTGGATGCACAGGGAGAGCAGCACTCATCGAGTAGAACGGAGGAGGTTGCACTCGGGTCGGAGTCAGTTGTCTGTAATGGCCAACGAGGAGGGTTCAACGGTGTTTTTTATGCAATAGTCTAGAAAGCCGGGAAGTGAGAGGGTGCTGAAGTTGTCGACAATTCATAGCTGAACAAGGTCCGGCGCAGGACTCCAGGCCGGGGGGGGGGTACAAAGCCAAAAAAATGACTTTTTCGGTCAAAAATCACCTTTCCTGGGGAAATTGTCCCTTTTTTCAAGCAAAAAATGTTTCACCCGGGGGGTTCAACGGAATTTTGAGCAGGCCGGGGGGTCCAACACGGCGCATGCGCCGACCTTGCTCAGCATTGCGACAATTACTCGCAGGCGGTTGCTCAATTTGGTGTATTTCCTCTTGCTGAATCAGCTCGGAGGGAAACCCAGCTTGAGAAGTGCAACCCCGGTTCCGTTAGTAGCCGCTCGTCCAAAAGACACTGCGCAAGAATAAATACACCAAATTGAACAGCCGCCTGCGAGTAGTTGCCGACAACTACAGCACCCTTTCACTTCTCGGCTTCCAAGACTCTATTGCAAAAACACAGTCGAAACGTTATCAGCAAAATATCACTCAACCTCCCGCTAATATCACTAATCCTCCCTCTAAAAAAATTACATCGATATCTGTACATTTCAATTCAGAAGAACTTTCTTCCTCACTTTTAGTTTTTGGTGAACGAAGTGATAATGCTTTAATTATTTACCTTGGCTGGGAATTACTCATTGGAATAGCTCATTGTGCCTTGCTCGGTAATATTTAGGGAAAAAATGGATAAAAGGTCATCTAGACAAAAGATCATTCTAAAATTGGACGAAAGAGCACGAAACCAATGGCAGGTCTCACTCTCGGAGAATCAGTCAAGTTAGATAACTCACCCGGAATTCTCGTGCAAGGCAGGCGATGGAGGCGTAGCGGATGATGAACTATAAGATGGAAAGGGAATTCACTCCCTAGTCCCCTCCTCCCTCCAACCTCGTGCTATCATGCGCCTCCTCATCATTGTCAGAATCGAAGAGCCTGAGCTTTCTCAGAACACCTCGTGAGAGGGGACTCTTTTCGTGGGTCGCATCCTTGTTGCGATGAAGAGGAGGGGAGAGGGCTAAGATTCGGGCTGACCTTCGTGCGCGAGGGAAGGGAGTGGGGGAAGAAGGGGAAATGGCGAACTGTAGACGTGGACCGGCGGAGCGGGCGGCCGCAGCCAGGAGAGTGAACTCGCGGGCAGCCGTGCTGGGCGAGTACGAGGCCAGTCTCTCTCCGATCTCTACACATTAAAAGCAGAGCTTGAATGATCAAAGAATCTGCCAAACCGAAGAACGCAACACTAACCGTCATCACTCTGGCTACTGTCATAGCCAAACGATCCAAAGACCAACGGGCGATTCTGCTCAGGAGTGCGCATCTAAGAAATATACTTTTAGAATGTATATTCAATAAAAGCATATAACGCATGTTACAAAAATGAACTCGGGAATCAGTCTGAAGATAGGTTTGATTAATAGAAACAAGAAAATGTAAAACTCCGAATTAGTGAGAGAGGGAGTGAGTGGAATGTGACCGTAGCCTCGGAGGCGGCATCTTCCTTGGGTCGTCGGACGAAGCAGCGGAGAGCATCGTGGATAAGTTTGACGAGGGGGCCGAGCAGCAGCATCACGAAGAAACACAGGAAAATGTAGACCGAGTCGGCGTAGAAAGATGCTGATGACCACTGAAGCCAATTCTTTTCATATCGAATCTTTTCACATGGCACCAACCAGGAACACGTCACTAAAACATTAATTCCTTGCCAAGGAATACAGAACCCGGTTATAGGAAGAAAAAAAGAATTCATCACATAAAAGCATTAAATGCAATCCAGTGCAGAGTAAAAAAGGTACTGTCCATTAAACAGACCCACCGTGACTTCGGGCATTCCTAAAGTCTTACCCACCATCTTTTTTTTGGCGAAACTCCGTTTTCAGGCAACCATATACTGGTTTACGGGCCCAATATATCGTCCCCCAGCCTGTTTTGCTGGGTCCTCGATAGTGGCTTTTAATCCCCGTTTATGGCAAGAAGAATCAGGGTGGGAAGTGGCAAAAGAAGTCGGGTTGGTTATACTAAAAATAAATGTTTACCCAACATTTTAGTAAAATTAGGGCTTCAGGACTGCCCAAAATAAGGTTGGGTCTGTAGAAGCGATAGAATTGTGAAAACTCTGCCCAAAAGCAGAATGAAACTGACAACTGAGCTGAGCTTGACATGCCAACGATGAGCGGTCAGTCTCTTCCTGACAGAGCGATCATTGAGGATCTGGTTAGCCGTGGGCCTAGCGAGGGGTTCGGGGTGCATCATGAGCAGGACCAGCTTGCGCAGCTCCCATGTCATCGCTTAACAGTTTCTTCTCACACTAGAACAATGTTCGGGACTCATACCGTTGAGAAATCTGTCTGGTATCTCTCGCCTCCGAAGAGCTGCCCAGCACTCGCCTTCAGTAGGAAGATCCGCGTCAGTCAATACTTCGAAGATGGTCATCCCTGAGAAATAAGAAAGTTGATATAAAAGCACCCAGTGAATGAGCGAGTTCACATAGGTACCAAGGGAGAAGATGTCAGCTGCTGTCGTGGGAGGATTGTTAAGAACCTCAGCAGCGAGATACTTGCTGTCACCCTCGGAAGAATCTGCGACGCGTTCCTAAATCAAATTCAGAATCTGACGAACACACAAAGTGCTCTATGAAATGGAGAGAATAATGGCTCAGAAAAAGAAGACACATTATTGAGGTCGAGAACGAGGCCGAAGTCGCCGAGTTTGCAGATCATATCATAGGTGAGCATGATGTTGTCCGGTTTGACATCCAGATGGACAATGTTAGACGAGTGCAGATAAGACAGCGCCTAGTATCATTCTTACAACAAGCACTGTTTTCTTATGAGATTTCAAAAAATAAGGAAGATGAAAGAATGAACTTGCATTAGCGAGATCGTAGAGAATGTTCCATGCTTCTCTCTCAGTCACTTTCTGCACTTCCCGAACATAGTCTGCCAGCGAACGCGCGCAAAGTTCCGTCTGAAACCAACTAGTTATATTCAAATGACGTCTTAACGGTTGTCTACTCAGAATCTAAAACAGTATAACAAAGTACTTGAATAAAGAGACGCCCTCGATCTTCCCAGGCACGGAAGAATGTCACAATGTTCGGATGTGGTCTCAGCAACTCATGCTTGCGAACCTAAAAAAATTCTTTCTGCTTTCGAATACTGATGCACCTTACTGGATTAATTAAGGATAAATGCAGAAGCAATGAGATTACTAGTTGCGCAAGCAAGAAGATATTGACTGCACCTCGCGAATCTTGCGCTCCCTGTCTGATGATGATTTGAAAGATTCCAGCATCTTTTTGACAGCGTACAATTTACCGTTCTCTTTCCATCTTGCTTCCACTACCTAAACCATCGTACAATTAGCTTGCATATGAATACATATTCTTAGACTCGTAAAGCAAACAGGGAAGAATGAGGTCGACATAAGGTGCTAAGATGTAAACTTAACTATACAAGTCCGGAGACATATAGCGTTTGAGCTAAAAGAATAAGTAAAAGCAAAAATCACAGGAATGAACCTCTCCGAACGAACCACGACCAAGAGTCCGCCTGGTCTCAAAGCACTGTTCAAAGTAGCTCTCTCCAGAGTGAGGATTATAGAAATCACTAGTCAATGGAGCTAAATTTTAAACATTGCGATACTTTTAGTCTAGTGAAAAAACCAACTGGACTTGCAGAAATTGCCAATGTGACGCTGGGAATAGTCCTATAAAAAAAATCAAGAACAACTAACTCGCGTTATGTAATAAAAATAGAACAGGAACCACAAACAAGTAATACATCTTCATTCGTTTTGAAGGAGACGAGACGGGCAGAACTTGTGACGAATTTAGACTTAATTCGGAGTTGTGGATCAGTCCTCGAAAGACACTGCGGCTTCGGTGCAACACCGAACAATCTGCTTTGCTTGCGTGCCTACGATGAAATAGTAATCTAGGTACAACCTCCACAACTTTTCTCAGCGAAGAAATTTGGGGCTGGCTACATCGGTAAACAGAATAAAAAGGAGTTTTATCAATAATTATTTTGCTTTGTCTTGTTTCTTTTATTCGTTAGAAAAAAAGAACACACCTTTTCCCGCTTCGTTGACAGAGGTTCAATGTGAAGATTTGAACGATAGTTGAGGGGAGAAAGTGGATCGTAGGGAGTGGCCTTCCACTCATCTCGGAAACTCATCTCGTAGCCTTCAAGCATTCAAAGACATTTGCAATCGAACAACAAACAAAAACCAATTAAAACGCGCAGCTAAAAGGTAAAACACGTTAGAATTTTTCAAGGATTTTTCGTTTAACCATGAAGTAAGACTTTTGGTGCACCATTTGAAAACTTCGCGCCATGTGATGTTACGAAATAACACCAATGATTTCACAATATTTGAACACTTTCGATAATTTAATCTGTTGTTCTAGAAATTTATTATAGACCAAAATCTATTTCTCTATATAAATAAATAAATAAAAATTCCGAAATAGTTTATTTCGTGGAAATAGTCTTTCAAACAGCTGTAGTGTGAAACAGAAAGTTTCACCACAAATTTAAAAGAAAATGCGGGAAAGTTCAGTTTGTTTGAACAAGTATCTACCATTTAGTGCGCGCGAGTGTCCATGGACATTCTCCCTCCTCTTCCCGGCAGAGCCGCGCGCGCCCATCCTTAGTGTTATTTTGTCGTCGACCGTGAGCGTTTTTCCACCCTCCCTACCAGTCATGGATTCCCAAGCACGCTTGCTGTCGCTTCCCATGGATATAACCCCCTGTGCACGATTTAGAATCCATTGAAAGAAAGAAAATTTTTTTGGTCTCCCAACTAGGATAGCGCCGTGCAACGATCTCTTCGTGTTGCCATTCATTGTCGTTTTTCTGAGCAGTCGCGCTGCTTATTCCGCTCTTCCCTCTTGGTCTTCCCTCAAATGCATCCACATATTTGATATTTTTTCTTCGCAAGCAAGAAGCTGGTGATGTCCGCTGCAGCAGATGACTCCTTGTTTGAATCGTCGTCTGGTTCAGCCGATGACAAGGAAAACTCGGTTATTTTCGTGTTTGTTTTATGGTCTGGCAAATACTTCATTTGAATTGTTCAGAAGAAGGAAGAAGTGTATACAGCCGAGCAGATGATCGAGGATATGAAGACGTACAAAACTCCAAGCGCAACTCCTACGTACACTTATACTTACAAGAAAGGAGGGTAAGCAATACTAACCTTTTTGTTGCTTTATTCGATTGCCACAAGCTCTTGAATTGAGAGAGATGTGCTTGAATGACTTCGAGATTGGACGCCCTCTTGGAAAGGGCAAGTTCGGGTCTGTTTATGTTGCGCGTCTGAAGAAGCCCAAGTTCATTGTCGCCCTCAAGGTCTTTTTAGTTGCAATTCCGTTTTGTTCTGATTAGATAACAAATATAATCCCAGGTGCTGTTCAAGTCGCAGCTTCAGAAGGGACAAGTCGAGCATCAACTGAGGCGCGAGATTGAGATTCAGTCACATCTCCGGTAAATGGAGGTCTTCATTTCATTTCATTTATTTACGGCATTATTAAAACGCACGTGGTAAAGGTATATAGTTATGAATATATGAATATATGATATAGCATAGTGTGTCTTCTATGATTGTGATGTAGATTCTAAGCTTCCTCGCAACTGCGTCTTCTTTGCAGCCATCCCCATATTCTCCGAATGTATAACTACTTCTGGGATGAGAAGCGGATCTATCTGATTCTCGAGTTTGCGGAGGGTGGTGAGATGTACAAGAAGTTGCAGAAGGAGGGCCGGTTCACTGACGAGCAATCGGCCTTGGTCAGGACCTTTGCATTTCGAAGAAAATGTTGATACACATTTTATTCGCCTATTCTCTTCATTTTGTACAGCGAGAACGGTTTTATTATCCGTTGTTGTTCCGAGGGTTTAAGTGCTATAAGGAATGTAAGGTTGTAATGTTCTGTATGATTCAGTACATCTTCCAAATGACCGATGCGCTCATCTACTGCCACGAAAAGAAAGTGATCCATCGTGACATCAAGCCGGAGAATCTCCTGCTTGGCTCGAATGGAGAACTGAAGATATCCGACTTCGGTTGGTCAGTCCACGCTCCGGGACAAAAGAGGGAGACCATGTGCGGCACCATGGACTATCTTCCTCCAGAGATGATCAACGGAACCACGCACTCCGAACATGTCACTCTTTCCATTCCTTTTGCTTTTCCATTCACACTCCTTTTCGTATGACTGTGTTGGGCTTAGGTTGATCTCTGGGCACTGGGAATCCTCTGCTACGAATTCCTGACTGGAGGACCTCCGTTTGAGTCCCCAGACTCGAATGCTACATACGCCAAGATCAAGCAGGTTTGGCTAATTTCTGACAGGAAAAAAAAATGTTTTCTTGGTGTGAAAACTGACAGATTAAACTTGGTATTGAATTATAAGTATTAAACGATATGATAACTGAAGTTGAAATACTCGTTCCCCGAATACGTGGAACCGGGCGCTCGTGATTTCATCAAGCGTCTGCTCGTCCTTGAGCCACTCAAGAGAATGCCGCTTTCCAAGGTCCTGATAGTTCCTTTCGCTACTTGATAATGACGATTTACCATACAATTTAACGCATAATTTTCTAACTACTGACTTTTCTTTCTTTTACTGTTAACTGATTAGTCTTTTTTCTTGAGGCTATCGAGCACCCGTGGGTCAAGTCGCATGTCGAGAAGAGAGCTCGTGTCACGACGAAGGAAGGACACTGAGGGCACTCCTATTCTCTTCATCACCATGTATCATTACAAACAGCCAAGGAACGTTGCATAATTCTCGTACTATGCTGTTTAAAAAAAATATTATAATGATATTTGCTCTGGTCTCTGTTTGAACCGATATTACGCTTTTTTTTTACAGTTTTTCTTGTGTTCTCTCTAGCAATACTTCCTTATGATTACTGAATCGAAATCACGGATTTATTCGCTTTTTTTCTAAATTGCTGTAAATGCAATCTTATTTCTCCCCACCCTTACCAGGTTATCCAAGGGCATGAACGTATTGTAAATGTACTGTAGGAAGAGTGGCATAAATGGTTACAAAAGCACAGAAGATGTTGGGTTTTGTTGTCCTACAGTTGACTCCTGTAAGAAATATATTAAGTTATAGGTACTGAAAACCGAAACGGATTTCTTGCTTGTTCCGTCGTTGGTTGTAGAGTAGAAAGCGAATATCACCTTGTATGCATCTAGTGTTCGAACTAGTGCGGTGGCATGTGTTCATACATTATTCGTTCTCTTCTTCCTTTAGAACCGCTTCGTATTTTCATGCCTGGACCTTTTTCAATTGAGTAGAGTCGGACTCCCTCTCCAACATCTCGTTGGTTAGGCTCCTCACTAACTCTCCCTGTCTGTCGTTGAAAAAAGACCAACAGATGTCGCTTTCCGATTGTGGAGATTATCTGCTGTGGAGAAAACACATCGAGGATGGTGAACTTTTGGTTAGTGTTTTGCTTGGATTTCTTGACTGCTGATTGTTTCTAACAAAGTAGCAATGAACTCGTTTTCTTGTCTTAGCTGGGTTCCTTGCGAGTCCGTCTCTTGGATGTCGCGAGTGTCCCCGTGCTCGGTGACTGCAACGTCCTCCGCGGTCCAATCCTGCTCATCGACGAACCCGACCCAGATGTATATTTTGTATTCATTTTTACGTGACAAATTCACTTTAATTGAAAACTAATATTTACTTTAAAAAAAAATTTCAATTGCTTTAGCAGGTCAAAGCGGACGAGAATGAAGGTGAGGACAAAGAGAACATCAGTCGTACTCTCATGGCAACTCCGGAGAAGTCGTTGGATAATTCAACCCTAGAAAAGGTCCGCATGGGCATAGAATTCAACAGCTTTTTTCAGTTGAGTTGTATATTCAATCATTTAGAACATGAGTTATGCGCACGGGTCGCCGTTAAAATTCGAGTTTCTGACACTGGACAAACTACGCAGTGGGAGCTCGGAGATTCAGGCTACCCTTTCCATGGCTTTTTCCTGTCTTGACATAAAAGATGAATTGTTTCAGGTGACATTCAGACGAGCTTCCACCACTGACTTCCCACTGAATCCGCTTCAGTCTAAGAAAGCGCTGACTACTCGGCAGCTGTTAGTTCGCTGCCGTTTCTGAACAACTCATGGTGATTCTCCTCTTCAGATTGTACAATAAGCTGCGCAGTCGTCGTCTGTTCTCACCCGACTTCTCTTCTCTCGTAGACGTGAACTCGAATCCTGCCGTGTTCGTCTCTGCCGATGGCTCGGATGCCTTGAGGTTTACAGTCTATTTTGTATGCCCATCCCGATTGTGGGGCCTTTTCGGAGCCATACCCCACCCAGAGAACGTAAAAATGATTCCACCTTGCTTTCCTGACCCTAACATTCCTACCCCACCCTGTATTTCCACTCAATTAATGACATTTATTTATTACATCTTTCTTCGGAGGGTGCAATCCCTTCTTTGTATTACAGATCGATTTTCGTCGGCTTCCTTGAGCATGAAAAGACCATCACATCTTTCCTGAGCATTTGCCCAGGTTCGCTTTGAGATTAAGCAATGTAAAAGTAAACATCTTGCTAGATTTCCATTCCTTAATGCTTTGAATTGTGAGAGCATATTTGAAGTTGAACTTGAAGGAAGTTTCAACGAGAGTGGGAGACTTCGGCTGGAATGCCAACTTCAGCGCTTCTCCTCAGAGAAGTACGACAGCAAATCACGCACCAGGATCGTGCACACGGTGCTGCACTGCAATATCTATTGATGATCAGTCATCCCTCTCACGCTCTCTCTCTTTCCTTCTCTATCTCTCTCCTCTCTCTCTCTCTCTTTCTCTCTCTCTCTCTCTCTTTCTCTCTTTCTCTCTCTTTCTCCCTCTCCTCTCTCTCTCTCTCTCTCTCTCTCTCTCTTTCTTTCTCCCTCTCCTCTCTCTCTGTCTCTCTCTCTTTCTACCTCTGTCTCTATATCACTCTGTCTTCCCTATTAATTGACCTTTGATTGCTTTCGTTCTAGCATTTAAAGTCTTATTTCGAATCGCATGATATTTGTGTGTTTTTCAGCTGTTGAAGTCGGGATCTTCGACGGTGGCTGAAGGAGGAGTTCCTGCGTGTGCCTTCTTGACTATCGACTTCGCATCCTCGCCGCTGCATTTTTCAGGAGATTTCACTTACTTGAGTTGCGAGTTCTTTCTAATAGAATATGTGTGTGAATGTCTGCTTGCAGAGGTGCCGACCAATGCCACGGCCATTGCCCGCTTCGCCCCCGGCTGGAGAGACAGCAGGGTCTCCTACTTTGAACGAGCAGAAGAACTTAACTTCATGCTGGTCAGCATTTTACTGCCTGGAAAGAGATGTGGAATGACAATTGAAGGGGATAGATGAGTACGGAGAGAGCGGGAGAGAAAGAGGAGAGAGAGAGAGAGAGAGGATGCGTTGCTTATCCAGACCCTTTCTGCTGCACTTCACACTGGAACCGAAGTAAAGTGGCCTGCCACGAAATCTAACTTCACCGAAGCAGATATGGTCTCGCAGATTAAGTCAGTTTCCAACTTCATCAGCATATTTGGGCGTATTTGCTTCTAACAAAATCTTTTATAGGCAACTGATCTACGAGAGCAAAGACATCAAGAAGAGCGCTGGAGACAGGTTTAGCTTTCTTTTCGACAGTTTTCACTGCAGTTTAAAATGAAATAATCTACTTCTTACTGACCAAATGTATGCTTGGAATAGGAAAAAAATTTCTTTACAGATTTGTGGATCTGACGGAGCGGCTGTGGCTCGTGATGCAAGGCTGCTCTTCTTACTCCATGCTCGTGGCTGGATTCCGCGTTCTCTTCGAAGCACTTAGACGGGGAGAGATACATGCTGCGGTTAGTTGAGAGAGAGAGAGAGAGAGCAGGGGGGGGGGGAAGCCAAGACCGAATCGGACTGGCCACGCAATTTTTGAAACCCGAAAATGTAACTTTTGGGCTTGCCCTCCCTGTTTTTTCTTCAAAAAAATTTGGCTTATCCACCCTATTTTTCGAGGCCCTTGGAGGTCTTACCCCTCCACTTTTCTGGGACCTGCGGACCACTCTTTGTTCCCTTGATAGAGAGAGAGAGAGGCTAGTAAGGGCATGGCTATTGTTTAAAAAAGTAGGAAATAAAGCGCTCGTTACTTGCAGCTGCATGAGGAGAACCGTTCTCAACTAGCTCGTCTGATAGTTGACTCTTGCAAAGGGGAGCGTCTTCATCTTCCTCGTCTGGAAGGACTCACTCCGGTCGAGCTTCTTCTTCAGATTGCAGTGGAACGATTCCGAAGGTCCATTCACTCTTTACCTCTCCTTCCTTTCCTCTTACACATCCGTCCCTTTAAGAGATACGCTGTATGAGTTCGCAACGAAGGAATTTATTGGATCCGATCAGGATGTGCTCTCGTGGGTGAAAACGCCATCCAATTCGGTTTGTGAAACCAGACGTTTTAAAGGATTTGTGCTTCTTTAGTGCCCACAACGTTTTGCTGCTATGGATTCTGCACCCAATGGTTGTGTCTGAGAATACCCCTTTCCCAATGGTTGTCTCTGAGAATACCCCTTTCCCAATGGTTGTCTCTGAGAATACCTCTTTCCCAATGGTTGTCTCTGAGAATACCCCTTTCCCAATGGTTGTCTCTGAGAATACCCCTTTCCCAATGGTTGTCTCTGAGAATACCCCTTTCCCAATGGTTGTCTCTGAGAATACCCCTTTCCCAATGGTTGTCTCTGAGAATTCCCCTTTCCCAATGGTTGTCTCTGAGAATACCCCTTTCCCAATGGTTGTCTCTGAGAATACACTTGCCCTCTCTCTTCACTTGCCCTCTCTCTTCACGTAGGGTGCGGCTGTGCCCCCCTTTTGCTCCCCAAAATGACTCCAAATCTGAAACGTGCACGTACAAATGCCCCAAACTCGTCCCCCTCGAAAGAAGTCACGGCATCTGGACTCGACAAGATTGTCGTGGACGCGATCGCTCTCGCCACAGGATCGCCTCCTGCGGGTATGAACTCTGTCGCATGGCAGTCCATTTCCTCTCTGATTGTCCTACTCGCTAACACGGTTGAACTCTTGTCCAAGCAGTATGCTGGCAATGTGTCTCTGTCCTCTCCGTCTCCGTCCGGGTCTATCCATGCCTCCTCTGTCGGCGGAAGAGCGGCATGCCAGGGAACGATCCCTGGTCGTCATCGGCAGTGCCGAGCCCTCGGACGTTGATCTCCCGGCCAAACTGGCCTCTGACAGAGCACGGGTCACCAGCCTCCTCTCGGCCCTGGGGGTGGAATGCGAGCCCGTCACTGTCTTCAGGATGGGTAAGCAGTCTGACCGCCCCCGGCTGCTGAAAGTGTTGCTGCCCACTCGGGGCCATCTCCTGAGGTGCCTGAAGGGTGCCTCTACCCTGAAGGACCAAGGATGGAATGGTGTGTACATAAGGAGAAGCATGCTGCCCGAGGAGCGCGCCCGTTGGAGCGACTTGCGCAAGCAGCTCGCTGAACTCCGTAGAGCGGACCCGGGTCGCGGCTGGGTGATGTATAGGGAGCAGCTTTGGGTGAAGGCGGTGATCAGTGGCAGAGCCCGCGTGACTCTGCCGCCTCCGCTGAATCCCGCTCCCGTGCAGCCCCAGGCATCCTCGGGAAACAAGTGAACCAAGGCACTCGTGATGTTACATGTTTCCTCTTTAACGCAAGTAGTTTAGTAAACAAAATAGCCGATCTACATGCGTTACTCTCGATCTCTTCCTCTTTCTTTCGTCAAAACACGCATCATTCTTGCTTATAGGCCACCTAGCGCTTCTGCCTCTCAGAACGAGTCTTTCTTTGACATTCTGCACTCTCTTCTCACTGTCCCCTATGAATCTGTTATTGCTGGCGACCTAAATTTAGCAGGTAATTGGTCTGACCTCATCCCTGCCAAGGCCCAAGCTAAGTACTTGTGTGACCTCTGCGTTGACTTTTCTTTCGTTCAGCACGTTCCTCGTCCCACGCTCGGTGATAATGTGTTAGACGTTGTTCTTAGCTCTGCCGGTGTCGTGTCGAAGTGCGATATCGCACCGAATTTTTCAAGCTCTGATCATGCCTCTGTCTCTTTCTCTCTTTCTCTCAAATCCAACATGTATCTGACCCATTCTTTTTTCGACTACAAGAAAGCAGACTACGAGAGTATGAACAGAGCATTGCTTGATATTGACTGGATTAATGTGTTTATGAATTTTACGGATATAGATAACATGCAAGACAGGTTTACGTCCACTCTCTGTGATATTGTCCACACTTTCACGCCGCTCTCATCTAGACGCCTAGCATGCGATAGATACCCTGCATATATTCAATCTCTTCTAGCGCATAGAGCTTCTCTCTTCCCTAAATTAAACTGCGTGCCTGTTAGGGCTGAATATCTGCGAGTAACGGCTAAATTATCGAAAATGATGTCGAAGTACAACCGCAATCATGAAGCTGCCCTTATGAAATCTAAGAAGAAATTATACTCGTTTGTTGGCTGCCGCTTGAAAATTAAACCTAGTATAGGCGCTCTGAAAGACCAGTCGGGTAGAACATGCATCGGTGACGGTAATAAGGCTAATGCGTTTGGCGAATTTTTCTCCTCTGTATTTACTGGTGACGATGCTAGCATGCCCGCATTCTCCCCCATGTGCCCATTTCTCACTCTTTTTCTGATTTCATTGTAATGCCGCCGTTGGTTAAAAAGAATCTCCTCAAGCTTAAACCGTCGCTTACCGTAACTGCCGATCCAGTCTATAAAAAATGTGCCTCTTTATGTACACCGCTTAGTTACATTTTCAACTATTCTATCATGCTTGGTTCTCTCCCGTCTCTCTGGAAGAAGGGGATCGTAGTTCCAATAAATAAAGTTCCATCTGCTTCCTCGGTTAAAGACTTTCGCCCTGTGACGCTCTCTCCGCCGCCAATAAAAGTACTTGAACGCTGCCTCCGTCCCGCTTTGCTTAGATGGTGCAATCTATACGGGCTATTGATTCAGATCCTAAATCCGGCTCTGCTAACTGCGTTGACATCTTGTATTATGATTTCTGCAAAGCTTTCGACACAGTGTCTCATAGCAAGCTTCTAATTAAACTTGAAGGTTATGGTATTGCGGGTTCACTACTAGAATGGTTTAGGTCTTTTCTCACGTGTCGTTCTTTCCAAGTTCGGGTAGGGGAGTCTTTATCTGACTCTTTTCTTGCTACAAGTGGTGTTCCGCAAGGAGCGGTGCTTTCTCCATTACTCTTCAACATTTATATTTCGGATCTACCATCGATTTTTGTGCACCTATCCCATGTGAAAATCTCATCTTTCGCTGATGACATCAAAATTTATGCAAATTTTCATCACTCTGACCCTCTACCCTCTCTTCAACTTTCGGAAGCAACTGATCTATTCGAGTCCTACTGCATAAAATGGCAGCTCCGCGTAGCACACAAAAAGTGCAACGCACTCCACCTAGGCAAACTGAATCCACGATACCCGTATTATGTCTCCCATCTTGCTCCTATTATTCCTTTCTCTGTCTCAACTTCTGCTATTCGTGACCTAGGCGTTCTAATAGATAGTAAGCTCTCTTTCAAGGAACATATAGAATATGTTTGTCGTAAATCTCTGAATCTAGTTTATTCTCTCTTTCGCATTCTCTCTTCTAAGTCTTCGAATATTTATATTTTCTGTTATTCATGTTATTTCATTCCTGTCATGGAGTTTGCTTCTATTATTTGGTCTTCACATCAAGTTGGTTTAATTCGTAAATTAGAGAGAATTCAGCATACCTTCACACGCTTGCTTTTTATTAGATGTTCAAGTGGTTTTGTTCGATTTCAAGACATTCCGTCATATTCATCTAGACTTTCACTCTTTAATCTGCCTAGTTTGCTTGTTAGACGTGTGCGTG
Source organism: Allodiplogaster sudhausi (assembly GCA_945643635.1). Lineage (NCBI taxonomy): Eukaryota > Metazoa > Nematoda > Chromadorea > Rhabditida > Diplogasteridae > Allodiplogaster > Allodiplogaster sudhausi. Next base: position 775,656 of record CALZFC010000117.1, read on the forward strand.
CCGATCTGACTTATTCATACAAATTATTGCACGGAGATGTAGACATTCCTATTAGCAGACTGTTTGTATTCAGAGCAACCAATGGTCGTTTATCGCAATATGCATTTTTCATTCCTCGATCACGCTCTACTCTTTCTCAATTCTCGTTTGCCATTCGAGCTGCGTCATATTATTATAAGTTGCCTTTAATTGCCACTTCTTCTTTAACAGTCAAAGTATTTAAGAAAGCCATTTATAGCTTGCCAATTCTGGAATTGCTCCAGATCAGAGTAGAGAATCTATAGGATAAGAAAGATTATATCAGTTCTACGAGTCAGCCAATTATCTCCGATCATGTAAATCTAAGCCCTTCTATCATCTCTCCCCTCCCCAGCAGCCGTTCTCGAGTCGCCGAAGTGTGCCTGCAGCCAAACCAGCACAGTCAATGGAGCCTTGCCACCTCCTTGGGGACCTCGTCCACCCCCTCTCCGGAACTTGCCACTCCCGTACCGGCGATGTCGTGAGCGGTCTGCTGCCCCTTCCCCTCCCCTTTCCCCTTATTCACACTGACTCGACATTTTTCTATTAATTACTTTTAATGTCGTCACATCTTAATGATGTATGAATAAATAAATAAATAGAATACCCCTTTCCCAATGGTTGTCTCTGAGAATACCCCTTTTCCAATGGTTGTCTCTGAGAATACCCCTTTCCCAATGGTTGTCTCTGAGAATACCCCTTTCCCAATGGTTGTCTCTGAGAATACCCCTTTCCCAATGGTTGTCTCTGAGAATACCCCTTTCCTTGCCAGGCCGAGCTGGAGGACGAGACCTCGCGTCTTCTTCCGTTGCACCTCGCTCTGCAGACCATGGACTTCTTCTCCGTCCACCTCGATCTCCCCAAGCACGAGCTCTTCCAGCACACGAAGTCAACTATTTAAAACTCTATCATTGTCATCACGTAAACAGTTAATATGGGAATTTAGTCATTAATCTTTCTTCTTTTCAGAGAGGTCATTCGAAAGTATTCAACGATCCCTCTCAACCAACTCGACCAATTCAGCTTTGAGCTGAAAATTCCAATCGTCTCTGTCTCACAAGCAATTCGAAATAGGTAATAAGCTAGTTGCATCTTCTACCGTGTATCAGTTATTTTATTCTCCAACTCATTTCCTCTCTTTCTAATCCATTTTCCCTAATTAACACCCCCCCCCTCCTCCATTCGCTTTATTTCTCTCTTCTTTCATACTCTCTCTCTCTCTCTCTCCCTCTCTCTCACTCTCTCTCACTCTCTCTCTCCCGTCTCAGCTCTACTCCTGCTCAAACGATCACTGATACGGTGTACGTGTGCCGTGGCGACTCCGCCGCGACTACTTCTCTTCTGACAATGCACTCTCCTCCTCTTCGCTTCCTGCAGAGTTTGCTTCATTCAATCTTATAGGGATAAGGTTGTTCTAAATTGGACAGGTTATGAAGTGTAAGTATTGAGGACAGAATTAGGGGGCAGCTGGTGCTGAATCGAGAAGAAAAAGGAAAAGAATTAAAATGAATGTGTTGAGAGTTCGTTGATGAAGGGGACCCGCGCCTCGCTCTCCTCACCACGGCCTCTTTCCTGCACAAGAAAGATGTTTCCCCTATCTTCCTCACTTGAAATTTCCTTCTTCTTTCTATTACTGATTGTCCTTAAGTTTTATCCATTCCTCTGGAAGTAGTCCGGATGACGAAAACCTTGCATTTATTAATCGATCTGGCTATAACAGCAGTTAGCCGGTTATGATGTGGTCCCTTGTCAAATACTGTGTCATTGTTTGTCCACTATCTTGGGACCTGCTCCGCTTTTACGAAGAGAAAAGAAACATTTTATTGCGATCTAAACCCGTTTATAAGCAATAATACAGAAGAAGATGAAGGGGAGAATAACTCGGATTCAAAAGCGAAATAGAAACACCAGTTCACTTGCACGTGTTCATCATTAGCAAAGTTGGTCCTCTTGGAATGAAGAGTGACCAATCATAGGAAGACCCTTACACTCAGCGCCATGATACATAGTCAGGTGTGAAGGTTAGCCGGAAGGTGGATGTAGACAGAAAGATGGAGAGGACGAGGCATTCGAAAAGTTGCAAATGGAAATGAATTCTATCGAAAACGAAGCAGCGACAGAACTGAACACTATTTACAACCCGCTTTACTGATTAAGTGACTGAGAGCGAGGAAAGGCGGGAGGGACTTCTTAGGGAAGGATAGGCCAATTCCTATATTTTTCTTATCATTCTTATTATTTGGAAGGGACCCGGCAGAAGTTAAGAGAGGGATGCTATAATGAAGCGGAAAGTGATGCTACGGACCCGAAAGAGAGAGAGAGAAGGAGAGAGAGGCTATGAACGACTAGAGAAGAAATCGAGAGAATGGATAATGATGAATGAAGAGAGTGAGAGGCTGTTAGAGAGCCTCTCTTCCTCTCTTTCGTCAGCACCGCGACTCGCTGGTGATGTTATCGAACGAAAGCTCGATCAGTTCGCTCTTCCTCATCGGCGAGGAAGGCCCGCGTTGCGTTAGCGTCGCGGCAGCAGATGACGGAGGGTCAGTATCCATCGTCACATCTGACGCTGAGCGGCCGAGCTCGAACGAGTCCAATGACCCCCTGAATCTTTTGTCATAGGGGCTTGTCTGCGGCATTCTAGCTACATTCTCCTCAATACTTATCTGTTTCCCCTCCCTCTCTTTCACTACCCTTTTCTCTCCATCCCCCTCTCTCCCTCCCCCTCCTTTCCGCTCTCTCTCTCTCTCTCTCTCTCTCTCTCTCTCGCTCTCTCTCCCTCGCTCGCTCTCACACACTCTCTCTCTCTCTCTCTTTCTCGCTCTATAACCTCAAAGATGGGTAGTAGCTGTTCCTTGACTCGAAGCCCGAGGACGATGTTGAGCATTGCTTCGAGTGTTCAGAAGGAGGAGGCGACTTCTTCTGAAGCCTCATGACCTGAAAAATTCCGCTTCGATTATCCGTCCCCAAGCAGAAAATGAGTGTCTTCGAGAATACGGTAGGCCCATGGACCTGGACTGAGCTGGTGAGATGAGAGAGGTCCTCGTCACATCTTCGTTTACTCGGCCCAACCGTCTCATCGAGGGATGCATCGAGGAAAGTGGAGAGCGTGTAGAGAGACAGACGCTGCGCCAGCACCAGAGACACTCCACACGCTACACAGATGACTCCTTGAACATTTCTTGCTCTTTCATGGCTCTGTCTTGCATCCTCATATACATATCTCCCCCTCCTCTCTCTCTCTCTCTTTCTCTCTCTCTTAATTTCTTTCTCACCCTCCCCTCTCTTTCTTTCTCGCCCTCCTCTCTCTATCTTCTCTCTCTATCTTCACCCTATCTTCTCTCTCTCTCTTCTTCTCTCTCTTCTCTCTCTCTCCTCTCTCTCTCCTTCTTCTCTCTATCTCTCTTCCTTCTCTCTCTCTCCTCTCTCTCTCTCTCTCTCTCTCTCTCTCTCTATTGTCCTCTGCTTTCTCCCTAACCAATGGCCAGCACAAGCCAGAAACACCATCCGAATTGCATGACCAAATCGGACCGATGTCCTGCCTGGTTGTGAAATGCAATAGCGAGATGAGCTGGAGAGATCGTCGCATACAGAACAGTAGCCAGAAGCGACGCCAACTACAAGTACTTTATGTAATTGTCTCAAACAATCATCTGAGGAGTAATTCTGCTGGAAAACATTATATAACATGTAAATATCCTATTTAAACTGCTGCTGACCCCGCTGCCAATGACAGCATAGCAGAAGCAGTGAGGGAGGAAGCAGAGAAAGAGCACGGACAGCACCCAACAGGCCAACGACAGCCTGCACAAATGGGGTGCACTAATTATATATAACAATTTCCTTTTTTGTTATAAAATAAAAAAGTGAAAAGGATAATTGGATATTGATGAGAAAGGAACATGAGCGCAGCATTGGCGTAGTGTCCGGCTTGTCGGTAGTGTCTCCCCCAGTCGAAGGCATCCTTAACATCTTCAATCTTTCTATAATCACAAGGCATCTTTAACATCTTCAATCTTTCTATGTAACTACAAGCTTCTAGCAAAAAAAGAAAATGGAAGTGACCTGATTTAATGAGAAATATTCTAGGACCGATAATATCGGATACGGTAGACCTCGTGTGTACGCGCACTTTAATGCTTCATTCATGGCACTGACTGAAAGACAAGGAAAACGGAGATCTCTATGAGTGCTGTAGTGAATCGACTGACTAACTCGGGTCGAAACTGATCAAGTCTGCTACAATATGTATGTATGTACATGTGTATGTAGGTAAGTACATAGACATGTGTCAACTCCCACCTGAGCTGATATCGAACTGCTCATTGTAGTACAATTCACGGACGTCGGTCGTACTCGATCTCGAGTCGAATACGTCTTCGACTAAACAACATTAAGTCATATTTCCTGCGTCCGCTGACTGGGAGAGAATTCAGCGCTTGAAAATGTGGAATCCGTTTCGCTTTCGCACTCAAGTACAATCGGGAAAAACAGAGGAAGAGGGAGAGGGAGGGCGAGAGAGAGAGAGAGAGAGAGAGAGAGAGAGAGAGAGGGAGAGGGAGAGGGCGAGATAGAGAGAGAGAGAGGGAGGGCGAGATAGAGAGAGAGAGAGAGAGAGAGAGAGAGGGAGAGAGGATTTCGATGATCAGAAGCCAACATCGTAAACTGATGTTGAGGTGGCCGAGTCCGACATTGACGAATATCTGGGAAAGGACTCGCTCGGCTGTGTGTGCCTTGTAAGGGACGACTACGCGGGCGAAGCCAACCGTCCACGACGGGAAGTACACTGAGACTGAAAGCAGACGAATTCTTTATTGCAAAAGGCATACCAATTAATGTGTTTTTTCAATTACTTTTTGCTTTTTTCTTCTTGAAATCACGACACGTTTGATATCATTACTTATGAGCCTTCGATAAACGCACATGGTATGTACATACATACATATGCACATATATCCAGTGAACTTAACTATTCGTATACCAACTCCAAATCGTCTGACAGAATCCTCCCTGGTTGATAGTTAGCGATTTTGATGCGACAGCTAAGAATGCCAATCTTTTCAAAAACTGGCCCGCCAAGAATGCCATGGTCACATGCAGCAGTTGTGAGGAACGGCAAAATCAATCCCTCCAAATTACTCTCCCCTTTCATCAATTCTTTCTCCATTCGCACTCTGTTCTCTCTCTCGCTCTCTCTCTCTCTCTCTCTCTCTGTCGCTCTCCTCTCTCTCTCTCTCTCTCTCTCTCTCTCTCTCTCTCTTTCCCTCTCTCTCCCTCTCTCTGTCCTTTCCTCTCTCCCGATCTTTCTCTCTCTCCCTCTTGCTCCTTATCTCTCTCTCTGTCTCTTGCTCCTTCTCTCTCTCTCTGTCCCTCTGTCTGTCTCTCTCTCTCTTTCACTCTCTCTCTCTCTCTTTCTCTCTCTCCTCTCCCTCTCCCTCTAGGTCCTTCTCTCTCTCACGCTCATTCTCTCGCTCTTCCCTGTCTTTTCATTTAAAAAAAAATGCATACTCATATGTACGTTTTTGCCTTTTCGTACTTGTTCCTACTCTTGGATCCTTCGGCTTCTCTTTTTCTTCTCTCTCACTGGTTACAAGCATTCCACCAGTTTGTCACAACAAGTCGTTCGTCTGACTGCTAAGCAAAGTCATGAATTAGATGACTGCTTGACGCTGGAGTAGAAATACTCAAGCCAATCAAATCACCCTCGTAATAAGAAAGCAAACTGTTTTTATGACCGAAAAATAGAGTGGGATGTAGGGAGAAGTAAAAATAGAGGTGATTAAAATACTTGGCTTGGTGAACCGGCAGACTTTACTAATGTCATCAATGACCACTGGAATCAACGTGTAGCCTAGTTCCACTAACGCCCACAAAAATGGATTTCGGTTTTTTCAAGGTGGTCTCAAGTAAAAAGTCCTGATACCGACGTGACAAAAACCTAGTTTGTGATTAAGAAGGTTCTATGCAGAATCTGGTACTTCTGATGCGAGAACATCATTAATCGATGTCCATTCAATTAGAAATATTCATTTCACTCAAATGGGAACGGAATTTGCCAGTAAATTTGATAACTACAAGAGGCTGATATCATTCAGCTCAATTGGAGCAAGAAGAGAACAGACTATTCATGCTTGCGACAGTGTTTAGAAGCAGCGATGCTTGATGAGAGTGTAAAATGTTTCAGAAAGAAAAAGAGATTGAAAGGACGAGAGAGCGAGAAAGGGAGTGAGCGAGAGAGAGAGAGAGAACGAGAAAGATAAAGAGAGAGAAAGAAAGAGAGAGAAAGAGAATGATGAATAGGAAAGCCGGGCTCGCATAAGAGAAAGGAGAGAAGAGCAACCACGGCGAACACCCCTGCCAAAATCAGTCACATTTCAAGAAGCACCAACTATCAAACTGTTTCCAGTTCACCCGCATGAACATTTATGAACTAGAGCAGCGAGAGACTGACAGGATAGAAGCCATGAGAGAGGGACAGAAAAAGGGGAGAGGTGGTGAGTGAGAGAGACACAGAGAGAGACAGACAGTGACAGAGAGAGAGAGAGAGGGAGTCAGAACGAGGGAGGGTGTGTGAGACAGAGGCCGATGGAGAGGGACAAATTAAAAAAAAGCAGCTGAATTTATGATAATAAATCCCATTAGATGCTACATAAATTACGGTGTTTTCTTCGTTGAACAACCCTTTCTCTACTATTCAAAATAGTAACTCTTCGAAATTTCGTAATTATGAAGAAGTAATTTGATGCAACGGCCATGCAAGAGGTGCTTGCTTGTGAGAAAATAACAACTCGAGAGCAACAGCCAATTAAGAGAGAATGGAAGGAAAGAGATAAACACTAAAAGGATTGAAAAGTGAAGCTCATATCTGAAATCTCCTCTTCTCTTCAAAACTGCTCTCTCCTTGCGCTGTTCGAAGCAATCGTTAAAAGGAGAAGGAAATGATTCCAGTTTTTAAAGAACAACTCAAAGAAATTTTTAGAAGTAAATCTCGTAATAAAATAACAGCCCACTATCGTTCCGGATAAGAAAAGGAAGAAAAGTGTGTTTCAGAGGCCTTGGAATGGAAAGAACCTGTTAAGGAGCACCCGACGAACACAACGAAAGTGACTGCGGCCAAGGTGACCAGCCTCTTCTCACGGGCACCCGGCAAGACTATCAGGAAGGCCAGGAAGGGGACGAGGAACCCCGCCACCAGACACGTCGCGCGCACGTTCACCCACTCGGGCATCTGGAAAGAAAGAGAGAGAGAGAGAGAGAGAGAGAGAAGAATGAGACAGAGGGATGTAGAGAGAGACAGAGAGAATTTGAAAGAGACAATTAGGAGGAAATTAAACAATGTAAAAAAAATCCTGGAAGATTGTTGCAGACCTCAGCATTGGCGTAGTCGGAAGGCGCCGAGTAGCCGCCAAACCAGGCGGACCACATCGACGCGCTCTTCTTTCTCTCTTTCTTCTTCTTCCTCTCGTGTCTCTTCTTCTTCCACTATCTTTCCTCGGTCCTTCAATTCAGCGGAAAGCTTCAGGCAGCAAAGTAGGCGAAGAAGTCTTCTTTCGGCAGTCTCTGAAAGAAATTGATGTGTACTTCATTGGCTCTGCCATGAATTTAAAGGCAGAAATTAAAAGCCCTTCAAGGCAAAGGAAGGCATTCTCTCGTTTAGGCCAGATTCCATTCTTTGTTTTTCCTGGTAACATTTTCTGGTTGACTAGTCATAATATTCCGTTCTTCCTAAGAATCCTATGAATTTGAATGAATCAGCGAGGGAAAGGACATGAATAGCCCACTTTTTTTTCTGAAGTTTCATAACATAAGGATTATGAAACACCACTTCAAACGGTACACGATGTATGTACATACATATCAGTACAGTATGACAAGCTTGCGACCAGGGATGTCCAAAACCAGGCCCGGGCCGGCCCGGGTCCGGCCCGCTGTCCCCGGGCCGGGCCGGGCCGGGCCTTATTTTCAAAATCTCGGCCCGGGCTGGGCCCGGGCCGGGCCCGGGTCCGCCAAATTGGAAACGGGCCGGCCCGGGCCTATGTTAAAACGGGCCAGGCCTGGGCCCGGCCCGGCCCGTGGGGTAAACGGGCCGGGCCCGGCCCGGGCTCGGCCCGCTTTGGACATCCCTGCTTGCGACACATACCCTTGAAACGGCGATAGAAAAGTTCCAGAGTTATTAATAATTACGGCGAGTAATTTGGCAAGCTCTTTTTCAAATTTTAATTATACTGTAGATGAGGAAGATTCCGTAGAAGACTGGGCCCCAGGAAGTTCCTTATGAGATGAATAGACAAGAGGGAATGAGAGGTGAAATGGATCTCTATGAGTCTGGCCTTGTCTATGCCCTGCAGTGGCTGGAAGAGAGAAGGCGCCTTCGGGGGAAGGCGCACTCCGAGACTCCCCTCCGACACCGCGGCCAGCGGATATCTTCAACAGTACAGCACACTTTTCAATCTTACATTCAAATTAAAACACGAAAAATTAGCATACATATGGACCACAGTTTCATTAACATCCAAAAAGCTAAAACATCTCAAGAACGGAAACAGTTAGAAGAAAGTCGAGGGACGAAGGAAAGATAGAAAGAGCGAGAAAGAGAGAAAGAAGTGAGAGAGGAGAGAGGAGAGAAAGACAGAGAAAGACAGTGAGAGAGGAGAGAAAGACAGAGAAAGACAGTGAGAGAGAAGAGAGGAGAGAAAGACAGAGAAAGACAGTGAGAGAAAGAGAATGAGCAGAAGGATTGAGAGACATTCCTTATGTCTGACTCATAGCAGACGGAATAGCCACTCAAGAACTACATAAATGTAGAGAAGGAAGAAGCATCTCCGTTGGCTCTGGCAGGAGAGACACGAATGGAGTTCTCGCAGATGAGCCAAGGTCGCAGCTTTTCACCGCTACAGCTATTTCTCTCTCTCTCACTCTCTCTCTCTCTCACTCACTCTCTCTCTCTCTCTCTCTCTCTCACCAAGAAATGAGATGCTCTTCATGCTCTCTGACCTGTCATGAAGTACGGAAAGGCGGAATTGATCCATCAAAGACAACAGTGGCAGACTCTCCGGCTTCCTCGATTAGCAAGTGACGTAACGAAAGAGACAATACGATGCGTTCAAAAGAAAGATTAAATAGAATGTCAACGAGATCAAGAAGGACCAATTGATGGCAGCTGAGGAGAAACTCAACTGAATTAGTACTCCTCTACTCGTGACCGAGAAAGAGCGGAAATACTCGAAGTCATCAACAAGTAGAAGAGATAAACAGATTAAGGAAAAGAGGCTAGATACGTGATGATGAAGAAGATCTCTGAGAAGGGGAGGAGGAGTACAGAGAGAAATAGAGAAAGAAAGAGAGAGAAAGAGAGAAAAAGAGAAAGAGAGAGAGAGAGAGAGATAGAGAAAGAGAGAGATGAGAGATGGAGTGTTAAGGAATGACGGAAAGGGAGGAAGAAGTCGCATCCCGTTATTTGACAGCTATCGGTACCTCGCCTCACTCGATTCTACAAAGTGCTAAATTAGGCACCGGTTTCTCCTTGAAGCCCTTTTACTAGTATCTTCTCCTTCTTCTCCTTCCGTCAATGCTTCAATTTTACATTATATTCCAAGCAATATTTCTCACACAAATACCCTCACTTTCAACATTTTCTTTTGCTTTCGCCAATATGAAACACCGTTTGAAAGATGAAAAGAAAAAGCATTGCTTTCGCTCAAATGTTGCCTTATTTTTCTTCTCTTTCAGGTGAAGATACTAATAAATTTTATTGGATGAAATTAAATTTAAACAGTGGGGAGTGTCAGGATATCGATTAATGATTACCAAGGAACATAAAGTGTTTCTACAAGCGAAGCTTTTTTTGCAGGGGCAAATGCGCATTGTATGTACATAGGATTTTAGTCCGGCATTCCACTGGGAAGCAATTTGCAGATGTTCACTCTACACTCCCTGTCTCTTGAATAACATTCTGTAATTCTTCCACACCTTTTGCTATCCAAATCTCATTCATTCGTGGTCTCCTTCTGCCTCATCAGTTTTCTTCCATCAAAAGTGCAGAACAGTGGCAACAACATTATTCTTGGAAATGGGAATAAGAAAGGCAAAGATCAACCGGAAAATATACTGCAATATGTGACTTTCTTTAAGAAATAATAAGCAGTGTATGACTTGAGATTAGCCCGGAAAGAGTGAATGAGTAATGAAGAAGCAAGCAAATGAGCAAACTCTTCTTGTGAGTGACACTCAATCCCCTTTTTTGCAGTTGCAACACAATCGAGCAGTGACTTTGATGGAGAGTGAGTCCACTTGAAGAAGAGAGGGAACACAACGAATACCAAGGAGCATGGCAGGGTTCAGAGACTGATGACAAAGAAAAGTAAGGGAGAGTGAGAGGGACAGAGAGTAAGAGAGAGAGAGAGAGAGAGAGAGAGAGAGAGAGAGAGAGAGCAATAGTATTCTGAGAGAGAGAGAGAGCAATAGTATTCTGTAAAGAAAAAAAAGAAAGCTGGCGTGAAAAAGTCAAGGATAACATTCGACAATTCAGATATACAGTCCCGCCCAGGATCTTGGTACCAAGGATGCGTCGGACGCATCGGACGCATCCAAATGCATCCTCGTTAATAACAATTTTTCTAGGACATGCTAAAATATTTCAACTGGTACATTAGTTTCCTTATAGAGAACCGATGTGACTGATAAAAAAATCGATAATTTCTAATCATTTGATAAGAAGTTATCAGTTTTTGCTTATTAAAAATTTCATTTCTTATATTTTTCAATGAAATTTCTCCTGCACCATTATTTTGCCTCTACCCACATCCCCAAATAATAAAAGTAGAGAAAAAAAGGGTTAGGCCCCGCCCCCTCGGCCTGAGAAGCGTCCCTGCCCTGTTCTTTCGGAAGACAAAGTCATGTAAAGTACACACAATCAAAAATATATTGTTAACCGGCACTTTATTGTAAAACTGATTAGATAATTAGATTCAGAATCGTTTGGCGATTCTTTTCAGCCAATTAATATGCGTGATAAGGTCTGTTTTATTGATTTCCGTTATCAATGATACAATCTCTAATTTTATTATTTGGGGATGTGGGTAGAGACAAAATAATGGTACAGGAGAAATTTCATTGAAAAATATTAGAAATGAAATTTTTATAAGCAAAAACTGATAACTTCTTATCAAATGATTAGAAATTATCGATTTTTTATCAGTAGCATCCGTTCTCTATAAGCAAACTAATGTACAAGTTAAAATATTTTAGCATGTCCTAGGAAAATAGTTATTAATGAGGATGTATTTGGATGCGTCCGATGCGTCCGACGCATCCTTGGTACCAAGATCCTGGGCGGGACTGAATTTTTAATATGCATTGAAATCAGATAGAATTATAACAGGAAAAGAGGAAAGGGAAAGTTCGAGAAAGAGAGAGGGAAGATGGACAGTTCCCTGTTCGGCTTGACAAGAAGTTGGCAACGAGTAGCTTTTGACAGTTTAAGAGGAATGCATGCAGATTCGCAGATGGAAGAGGATGGAGGGAAAGAAAAGAAGGAAAAGATAGAGAGTAAGAGAGAGGGAGAGTGAGTAAGAGAGGGTGATAGAGAGTAATCGAGAAGGATAGAGCGCAAGAGAGAGGGAGAGGGAGGGAGGGAGCGATAGAGAAACTGAAAGGAAAGGCAGAAGATAGTGAGAGGAAAGAAATAAGCACTTTCAGACACACGCCAGCACTCTTTTTTTACTATTCACAAAGGCAGAGTTATAGGCGATTACCACCTTTTTTGAATGTGAGAAGTGATCAAAACTTAGAGAGTGCAGAAAAGGAGAGAAAAGAAGGGCAGAGAAGCAGAGACTAGATGAGAACAGCTTCTGGCTAACGCCTTCAATCTCATGCTGAGAAACGGGCTATATGCTTCAGTGGGCAGGAATGCCAGCATAGAGTGATAGTGGAAGAAAAATAAAAGATAGATGGAGAGAGAGCGAGAGATAGAGAGAGAGAGAGAGAGAGTAAAATAGAGAGAAGGGTGAGAGTGGAAGAGACAAAAGAATGACTCATCGAAGTGCATGAAAATCGGGACAAAGTGAGAGGATATCAGATGAGAAAGAGAGAGAGAGAGAGAGAGAGAGAGAGATCATTAGCGAGAGAGGATTGCAGAGAGACTGAAGAGGTATAGGTTGCTCATACAAGCCAGCAGAGATTGGGTGCGTGAAGCTTCAGGAGAAGAAGCAGCTTAGAGTTCAGAGAGGAAGAAGTGAATCAAGGATGCCCTCGGCGGTGTCACCCAAAGGGGATCTCTCTCCCTCGCTCCCACTCTCTCCTCCTTGACATGTTCCATTGATCTCTCTCTATCTCTCTCTCATCTCTCTCTCTCTCTCTTCCCCCTCTCTCTCTCTCTCTCTCTCTCTCTCTCTCTTATTCTCGCTTTCTCCATGCATGCAGCAGCCAAATTTTGTACTCAGGGTCACTTGAAGCATCGCACACATGCCTACTTTCTAACCACTTCCTCCTATCCCTTTCTCTTCTCCCCTCTCACTCTCTCCCTCCCCCTCCCTCTATCTCTAACTCTCTCTCTCTCCCTCTCTCTCTCTCCCTCTCTCTCCCTCTCTCTCCTTCCCTCTCTCTGTCTCTCTGCTGCATAGATACTCGGCCAAAAAGCAGTCGCAAGAAGAAAGACTCTTTGGTGTGCGATGGAATGCGCGAGGAATGAGAAGGATTACTCACTGAAACTGTTGCTTTCCTTTTCTCTCAAGAACAACAAACAATGCTTCTTGATCGTTTTTGAAAAATTGCATCGTTTGATAACTGAAAATGAAAAGAAGCGCGTGATCGACATTCGTCTCACATTAATAGTGAACACGAAAAAGAAAAGAACATGCGGAATACGGTAGAGGAAACAAGGAAGGATTGATAGGAAGTAACGATTAAGAGATATTGAGATAACATTCAGAGTGGAAAGAGAGGGATTGACAAGAGAGAGAAGAAAGAGAGAGAAGGTAGAAGTAGAGAGAAGATATACAGAGAGAGAGATAGGAGAGAAAGAGACCATTGCGAGTTGCTTTCCCACTCTTCGGGTGTCTCCTGCCACTGACCACCGATTTGATATCAACAACTCTTGGCATCTACATATGTGGAGAGAGAAGAAGACGGACACGAACTGGCACGGCAGTCGGAAGCAACCGATCGGTAGATCAGAAAGCAATGAACGAAAACGAATGATGTATGTATGTACATATGTTGATATACAAAGTAGCAGGCTAGCGGAGCACCCTCAGTAAACAGAAGAGGGGATTCAGGGGCACAAGAGAACCGCCAGTACAGGAAACACGAGCGAACAGGCCAATGAATCTTTGCAAGATCTCGCACGTATTTTATCTTGCGGTATGCCAATACAAAACTGTGAACAGGAGTCCGGTTTGACAGCTGAGGTGACTAAATAATGGAAGACTGGAAGATCAGATCTCGCTTAGCAAACAAAGAGAGTGTCAAAGAGGCTATGGCTATAGTTGTGTAATGTGAGAATTCCCTTGTGATAGGCACAGTGCCAGCTTGCTTTTCTAGGCGAGGAGTGTAGAAAGGGCATCTGGAGTTGGAAGGGTCTGCCAAGCATTGTACCAAGCGCTCTTTTTGAAGATGCTGGGTGTTTATATCCATTCTGACAGGTTGCGGCCTACTTGTTGTTTGCTCCTTCAAAAGTGAGAGGAGACAACGTTAAGGAAGTGAGAGAGCGAGGGGGAAGTGGAGAGTAGCGAGGGGAGTGAGAGAGGGGGGAAGAAGTGGGCGGGTGAGAGAAAGGCTTAGAAAGAGGGAAACAAAAGATAACAAAGTTGTTTAGATAGACGTGGAAAATGGCGAGATTTCTCTTTTCAGAAGGATGAATCCCACGTTTTCAGTAGTCAACGTCAGTGTGTGCGTCTCAGTCAAAAGAACGAACTCCGGTTGAGTGGGAGGGGCTAGAGAGACAGAGAGAGAGAGAGAGAGAGAGAGAGAGAGAGAGAGAAGACAGACATTAGAGAAGGTAGACAGGGGTGAGAGAGCATGTGAAAAGAAGAGTGCTAGAGAAGTGGAGAATAATAGCCATTTCATTCGGAAGAGAGTACATTTGCTGATCCTCACTGTGCGCTTCTCGTGTCTCTTCCGCATTCTCCCCAAAAAGGACGCTGGAAATGACCCTGTAAGTCGCTCGCCTCTCTCTCTCTCTCTCTCTCTCTCTCTCTCTCTAACCTCCTAATTGTCTCTCATGATCTTTCAATTTCACATCGAACAATCACTCGTTTGGTCTTCCCTACTAGCCCTCTCTCTCTCCTCTCTCTATCCTCTCTCTCTCCTCTCTCCCTCTCAATCTCCCTCCCCTTTCCTCTCTCCTCTTTCTCAATCCATCTCCTCTCTCCCGTATCACAATCACCCTTTGCATTACTTAATCCTCCCGTTGCAACCTTTATTACGTCATCTCAAAACATATAAGAATGCAGATTGAAAGGGAGGATATGAACAACCGGGTTAGGAGGAATAGGAAGGGCTGGGTTGGTTGAGCTGTCATTGCTAATGAGAGCGAGAAAGAGGCGGTGAGAAAGGGTGAAAATTAAAAGAAAAATAGACGCAAGATGAAGCGCTATATTAAAAAGGTAGAGCACATCATGGTAATTTTAGAACCAGAATGTAGAATAAGACGAGGCGAATGAAATGGCTTTGCCGGTCCATGGAATGAGTTGTCAATCTGAACCCCCGTCGGTCTCTGCTCCCTCTTCCGTGTCAAAAGAAAACACCGGCAGACGAATGCATGTATTCCCGAAATTAAAAGATGCGTGAACATAGCAAAAAACACTTTGCAGAGATGTGGAATGGGCAAGAGAAAGAGTTAGGGAGTTGAGAGAGACAATGGGAAAGAAGGAGAGAACAGTTAATCATAATGTGGGAGGCACACTATGTGAATCAGAGAAGAAGCGTGAGACTCGGAGAGAAAATGTGAAAATGAGAGAGAGAGAGAGAGAGAGAGAGAGAGAGAGAGAGAAAGAGGAGACGCCAGAGATAAAGAGGGAGACGGCCACGCTGCAGAAACGCATTCTTTGATGCATAATAGCATTTTGGTTAAAAAAAAAAGCTTGGACGGGCAGTAGAGGCGCGAACTGAAGAACAGAAGGAGAAATTGTATTGTGAGACTCAATGGACAAGATGTATAGAAGAGTGAATTGAAGAGGGGGTGAGAAAGAGTACGAGAAAGAGAGAGGAACAGAGAGGCAGAGTTATGAGGAGGAAAAGGGAGCATAAAAAGCTACCGGGAAAGGTGATTATTCGCAACGAGTAGAGAAAAGGGCTCTGAAGTTCTTTTCATGGCATGGTAGACTTGTTGAAAAAGAAGACGGAAAGCAAGGAAAGAGATAAGGAGAATTAACTGAGAGGAAGAGAGGCGAGAGACAGAAAGAGACAGAAAGAGAGAGTGTGGAAAAGGAAAGAAATTGAATATGAGTGAGCTGATAGAGATCTTCCTCTTTATCTCTAATTGTCTTTCTCCCTTCTCTCTCTTCATTATCTCTAAAACCCAATCCATTCTGTCTCATTGGCACTCTCATTTTGCTACTCTGCCACCCCCACCCATGGCATCTCCGCTCAGCTCAGCAGTTGCCTTGGTCAGCTATTCGTCAATTTGGAAGAGAGTGAGAGTGGGAGAGAAAGTGAGACTGAGATAGAGAAGGATCTGGAGAGGGAGAAGTGAGGGTGAGAAAGAGAAAGAGAGAGTGAGCGCGAGTGAGAGTGAGAAAGAGGAGAAAGAGAGGAAGGATACTGACACTCTTCGGCAGCTTCGTCCGCCATCGTCGCTTTTCAGTTCTATGACATGAATGAAAGAGAAAGAGATAGATAGAGAGAGAAGGAGAGACAGAGAGAGAGAGAGAGACTAGCTAAAAGGAGAGTGAAAGTGAGAATGAGAGTAAGAGTGAAAGTGAGACTGTCGGCTAAAAATGATAGCAAAAGGGAACGTCTGAAAGAACTGATGAAAAGGGGAGTACTGGTGAGAAGGGAATGCTCCCTATTTGTCCTGATGAAGAGTTCTTAGAAATGTGTCTCTAAATGAATGAACAGGGAATGGAAAAATAAAATTAAGAAAGCGTTTTAAAGTAATTAAAATCGGTATTTTCAAACAAACGTAAACAAATGTTTATCAGTCCACAAAGCAAAAGAATATGTGGAAGGGAAGGGTGAAGGCGCTTCCTTTTGATCTCCACTTCGATGTTTGCCTTCTCTTCTCACGTCATCGGCTTCTCCCTTTGCTTTTTATTAGAGGTCATTCACTGGATTATTTCCACACTCCGCTGGCACCATGGCCGCCTTTTGCATAAAACATACTCGTTGCGCGTTCCATTCCGCATTTGGAAACGACTCTCTTCCTCAATGAGCACCTCTCTCTCTCTCTCTCTCTCTCTCCCTCCTCTTTCACCCTCATTCTGTCTCACTCTCTCCTTTTCTGATCCATGTTCCATTTTGCTTGTTGGCATCAAATTGCTATTACAGAAGGGCTACAAGAGAGGTTGATCCGGATTTTGTTGAGAAAGCGCGAGGATGAGAAAATTAGTTACAGATTGAAAGACGCAAAGAGAGAAACATTGAAAGAGAGATAATAAGGGAAAGAGATGTGACAGAGAAAGAAAACAGAGAAAGAGAAAGAGAAAAAGAGAAAGGGAGGGAGAGAGAGAGATAGCAGTAGCAGATAGATGAGGAAAAGCTGCCGCAGGGTTTACCACCCCCTGCTCTGACGGCTGTGTGACGAGAGATGACCTTTAAGCAGCGGAGAGGGCAGCTGAGAGAGAGAAAGAAAAGAAAGAAGGATAGAGAGTGGGATTGAGAGAGAACCAGAGTGAGACATTGCCCTAGGCACGCAATCAATGAGGACGGCAGAATTAATGATGATCTTCTATAATGATCCCTCTATGTCACGAGACTGGTATAGCGTATGAAGAATTATGTTTAAAAAGAAAGATTGGCAGTCTTAAAGAACGTAACTTCGTTTAAGGCAACGGGCCGACTGTTTTCTTCCTGGCTTAAACACCTTTTTGTGGTTAATTTGACAAGCCAGACATGAAATGACAACAAAAGAAGAGAGTAACAGACAAGCCGGGAGCGGGTTTTGGAGGGCAAGATTCTTCCTTCTCGGCCTGAACCAGCTGACCGCACACCCAATCAACAACTATCTTTTGCTTTTTCTTTCTTCCCCGGCATAACTGTTGCTGGTGATTTACTAATTTGTTGCGGATGAACAACCGACTCCCGCCTGAATTAGAGAGCACCTGGGAAGTATGGAAAGAGAACTGGGAGGAGAGTAAGTGGAATGTGACCGCCTGAGATACAAGGGGCAAGCCAGCCAGAGAGCCAAGGCTTCTCTTCAATCGCATCATTCTGGATTGATTTGAATGCCACTGGTAACTGACATCTAGCCATTCAGAAGTGCATTCCTTTGGCAGATAGAGAGAAAGAGAGAGAGAGAGAGAGAGAGAGAGAGAGAGAGTGAGTGAGAGAGTAAAAGAGATTAAGAGAAAGAAGAAAGGAGTGAGCAAGAGAAACGGAGAGGAATTCCTGAGGAGAATACAAGAAAAAGAAAAAAAAAACATTAGAAAAGGAAGGAAAGCCAGGGGATTGAAGAAAGTAGCCGGAGAAGCGAATAATGGGGGCAGCCTCTCTGGGGATGAACATGTTCCAGGTTGACGGAATCAGAGAAGAGACAGAAGATCCGTTGAAAGAACAAAACAGAAAGGAACGGTTGAGAGAAGGAAATTAAGCAAGTAAAAGGAGCCGGGACAAGGCAAGGGAATAAAGAGCGGAGAACGCATAAAGGTTACATGAGTAACATAGAAAAAAAAGACTAAAAAAGGAAGAATGACGGCAGACTGCTGACAGTCTAAAGGTTGAAGGGGAGTTGGCAGACAAGAGAGGAGGATAGACGCTGCCTTAGGAGAGGGAAAGTGTGAACAAAGAATGAGGACAGAGATAGAGAAAGAGTGAGAGAGGAGAATCTAAGAAAGAGATCATCCTCTTTCGCTGTCTTTCTCTCGTCTCTAATGAGCTAATCGAGAACCCACCCCCAAGTGGCTGCCCGGAGGCTGCCTCAGGAGACAGCCTTGTGTCAAGTAGAGAAAAGTGGGAGAGAGAGAGAGAATGCGAGGGGGAGAGAGAAAATAAAAAGAGAAAGAGATATACAGAAAGAAAAAGAGAGAGAGAGAGAGAGTGAGAGAGAGAATGAAGCTCACTTGGCGAAGAAGCATGTGGAGCGATGAGAGGGAGAGTGAGCAAAATCGCGCCATTTTGGCGCGTTTATCGCTCGTGAAGTGAAAGTAAAGCCGAAGCGTTCCAAATTGATGGAGAAGAATAAGAAAAGATCCAAAATGCAAGCAAGAATTCACACGAAATCAGTGACTAGAAAGTGATAACAAGAATTAGGCATCATTTCATTCAAACTTTAGAGTGAGACTATTGAGTATATGGAGAGACAGAAAGAAAAAGACAGTACGAATAAACAGAAAAAAACTAGAAGCTGAAGGGCTGACACATTTTCATTTGGGCAAAGCAGATACGGAGTCAATTTTATACAAAGGATTAATATTTAAAATATTTGACGGAATAACAGTGAATCCAAAAATAAAATAATGTATTTTCCTTAGTGAGATGAGAGAATTCTGCAGTTCGATGGAAATTATCATACGTATGTATGTAGTGCCTATTGTAACTTGGATCGCGCATTTTAATCAGCTTTTCTTTTTACCAAAAAAGGAAGATGTTTCTTAAAAGCTGAAAGAAGCTATCGCGTTCTTTTTTACAACGCCAGCCAAGAGAATCTGTGCTGTACTGTACTTTTAAAACGAATGAAAGCAAGACGGGAGGAAGAAAATAAAGAAGATCTCTCAATCTCCTCTCATGCTCTCGTAATCAAGCATTGGCCTTGGAAGGCTAACCAAGAAAGCATCGGAAGGAGTGGTAGAAATGAGACCAGTGCAAGAAAAAAGAGAAGCAGGAAAATGAGAGAGAGAGGGAGAGGAGATGAAGGAGAGAGTGTCTCACAGGGAAAGAAGACAAAGTCAAATCACCAGAAAAGTATAGGATTCCGGGTCGCAGAGGTGAAGATCATTTAGGGTAACAGAAAATGAAAAAAGAGAGTGGTAGAGAGCAAGAAGAGAAACCGTTAGACGTTCCTTCTTGGTATCCCGACAATACCACCTTTCACTCCTCCCTCTCTTTCTCTTTCTCTTTCTCTTTCTCTTTCTCTCTCTCTCTCTCTCTCTCTCTCTCTCTCTCTCTCTTCTCGCTTTTCTCTTTCTTTCGGTCTCTCTCACTGCTTCTAATCATTATTTCTTATCGAAGTTCAGCTTGCGTTGTTGGAATGCGTTCATTCCGCTGTTCGAGCAAGTAAAGATAAAAAGCTGCAGATGCATGCTGAAGAGAGAGGGGGAAAGAGAAATAAAGAGTGGGACAAAGAGAGAGAGGGGGAGAGGGTGAGGGAGAGGGAGAGATGTGAGAGAAAAACGCAAAGGAAAGACAAGGATAACAAGGTAGGGGAGAACGAAGGGCGGACTCTTCGAATGTTCCATCAAGTACTAACGTAAGCCACTTTCTGCACTTGCTAACTTTTCCTCATCAGCCTCTTCAGCTGAATTTCAGCTGACATGCAAATATTCTGAATTAATAATCAATAATGAAATATTTTTTTGCCAATGGAGCAATTCTCACGAAAAACTAAAGATGTTGGAATGTGTGGTGTTTCAATGAGAAAGAGCTGAAGTTGGACAGGTCCATTCACACAAACTTTATCTTGTCTGAGCAGAGAAGTTTCGCCATCAGTTGCATGCAACTTCCCCCTGCAGCAACACTTACAAAAAGGATACCGTCCTCTCTCACTTTCTTTTTCTCATTTTCTCTCAGCATATGCATATTATCATTTCCCTCACTTTCACTATCTTTCTCATGCAAAACAGAGTGCTTATGCATAGACTGTCAAACCGAGTACGAGCAGCCTGCCGCGTAAAGCACAGAAGAAGCACGAGAGAAACACCGATAAGGTATTATTCAGTAGGATATGCGTCGTTCAGCGTTTTTCATTTTCTAATTCACTGCCTCTCCCTCTCTCTCTCTCTCTCTCTCCCTCACTCTCACTTACTCTCTCTCTCTCTCTCTCTCTCTCTCTCTCTCTCTCTCTCCCTATTTCACTTTGACCGTTACCTTCCGCTCTCTCGTCTGCTTTCATTGAACAATAGTGAAGACCAAAAATTGACGAATAGTTTTCATGCAGAGTTGAACGAGAGACGGCAATGAAAGAGGAGAGCGCAGCGATGGCAGAGGAATAAATCGAAGGGAACAGCAGGAAAGTAATCATTATGGCACAACATCGCGATGCGCAGTTAGGACTTGGAAAGCCATCTCAACTTAGGTTAGCCTTTATGCATTCTTCTTCTTCAATCTCTCTCATTTTTTCCTTCTCTCTCTTTCTCTCCTTCTCTCTTTCTCTCTCTCTCTCTCTCTCTCTCTCTCTCTTTCTCCTTCTCGCTCACCCTTTGTCTCTTTCTCTCTCTCTTTATCTCTCTCTTTCTCTCCTCTCTATCTCTCTCTTTCTCTCCCTCTTTCTTTCCCACTCGCTCTTTTTCTCTTTCTCTCTCTCTCTATCTCTCTTTCTCCTTCAACTCTTTCCTTCCTCTCTTGTTTGTAATTCATTCTCACATCTTTCTCTCCCTTCCATGAGGTTTGATGATTCAGATATCTCTAAGGGTGCGGCTAACACCTGAGTGGACATCCCGGGATGTCGCACTTTCTGATGTGAAAGAAAGTACAAGTGAATAATGAGAAAGATGCACGAGAGAATTCATAGTCACTGAACTTGTAAAGTCTTTGGAAGAGGAGTACTCTTCCAGAGGATATGTAAAGGGATACTGGAGGAGAGAGAAATTCAGATCGAGAGACTGTAAGAAAAGGAGAAACAGTGAGAGGGCAAGGGAAATAGAAACAGATGAAATGAAAAAAGTCTTGAGGTAGAAAGAGAAGCATTGGAAATCAGCCAAGTTATGAAGAAGAAGACAAGGAAGAAGACAAGAGATTCCATGAAAAAGATGGAGCAAAGGCGGGAAGAAAAGGGAAGGGTCGTGGTTATGATTTGGAAAGCACTCGCTATTACATAAAGTGAAGCAAGAAACGGAAACGAGCTCGACCGAGAACGAAAAGATCAGAAGAGAGGGAAGTGACAAAAGAATCAGAGATGGATGGAGAGAGGAAGGATGAGAGAGTCGGAGAGATAAAAAGAGCGAGAGAGAGAGGAAGGATGAGAGAGTCGGAGAGATAAATAGGGCGAGAGAGAGAGAAAGGATGAGATAGTCGGAGAGATAAAAAGGGAGAGAGAGATGCGTGCTAGTACGGCAGTTACTACAGAATGTCATATCTGTCTCCCCTCCTCTCTCTAACCTCAAATATCGTCTCTCACCTTTCATTTCCCCAAAGGGTCAACTCCCTTTTCTTGCAGCGTTTATTGCGTAAATATTTTTGGCCATTTTTTTAGAGGAAAAAAATCGCACCATGCACAGAAATTGGACAAAAAAATGGAAATAAATTCAATGGCACGGTGGCATTGTTCAGAGAGCGAAAGAACGAGAGAAAAATGTCGTAATACTGAATATTAGAAAGGTTCGCTCGCGAGCTTGTTATCCGCATAAAATAAAAGTAATATTTAATTGCGAGATCAATTAACAACTTGCCAAGAATTGATTTATGCCTCAGGAGGTCGGCTGAACGGTGGAAAGAAGAGAGGAGAGAAGAGAGGAGGGAGGAGTTTAATCACTGCTGCTGCTGGAAAGGTGAACCATGCCAAGTGATTGGTAGTGGAAGGGAAGAGAGTGTGAGAGAAATAAGCGAGAGAAAAAAGCGAGAGAGACAGAGAAAAAGAGGAAATGAAAGATTGTGGCAGTTGAAAAGGAAAGAAAATGTGCTTATAGTCGAGTTTGCCATGAAGCCTTTTTCGCTCTATCAGTTGGCCGACCCTTTTCAAAACTCTTTCCTTTCTATCTCTAATTCTCTCTCGCTCTCTCTCTACCTCTATCTCTCTCTTTGCCTACAATCAGTTCCCTCTCTCCTCCACCTCTTTTCCCCTCACCTACAACGTCAAGATCGGGAATGGGGGTAAGGAATGTAGAGAGAAACAAAGGGGTGGTAAGAGACAGGACAGAGAATCAGAGGGAAAGAGTGTGCGAAAGTAAGAGAGTCAGGGAAGACAAATGTACTGACGATGCTGTAAAGCAAAATGAGACAAGAAGCATCAACCATCAAGAAATGACACTTGCATGATCATGCTTATTAGACTGATGAGAGGGAGCAGCTTGAAGAGTGGGAGGTAGAGAAAGTAAGGGACTCAGTGAGAGAGAGAGCGAGAGAGAGAGAAAGAGAGAGAGAGAGAGAAAGAAGGAGAGAGAGGAAGAGAGACAGAAAGAGAGAGCGAGAGAGAGAAGAGATAAGGAGTGATAGAGATAGGAGGTAGAGAGTGTAAGGGACTTAGAGAGAGAGAGAGTCAGAGAGAGAGAGAAAGAGAAGATGGGAGAGAGAGGACAACATCTTTTGGATGATGTATGTAGGCTAAAAACAAGCAAGAATGAGACGAACTTCATTGAAACAGTGATAAATGGATATGCCTCCCTCCTCTCATCTTATTCTCCAGATATCACTACCCATTTCTCTGCAAGTATCTGCAGCTTTCTATCTCTCAATATTTCAGCCTTTGTTCCTTTATTTCACCTTTTCATGGCAGTTCTTTCGTCTAATCTTCTCTCAAACTCTTTCAAGGGAAAGAAAGGTGTGTGGAGATTTCACCGATGTATTTGGCCGGAAGTGTAAAAGTGAAGACGAATGGAGAAGAAAACAACTGCAAAGCGGAATTCTCCATTCATGAGCACTTTTGAAGTTAACAAGATCCTTCATTCCAACGGAAGTATTGAACATCAGACAAAAGGTCATAACTGAGTATCGAAGCCTCATTAGAAAGAAGTTAGAAATTTCAAGGAATCGGTATTTTGGCGCGATGTGTAAAGTGAGGATGGAAAGAGAGAGAAAGAAACAGAGATAGCGAGAGAGAGAGAGAGAGAGAGAGAGAAATAGAGAGAGAAATAGAGAAAAAAGAAGAGAAATATAGAGAGAGAGATTATAGATTAAGATATATATATATATATATATATATATAGAAATAGATAAAGAGAGAAATAGAGAAAGAAATGGAGAAAGAGAAAGAGAAATAGAGAGAAAGAGAGAAATAGATAAAGAGAGAGAGAGATAGAAATAGAGAGAGAGAGAAATAGAGCGAGAGAGAGAGAGAGAGAGAAGACAAAAAGGCTCAAAGTTAAATACAGACCATGCGAACAGGTACATGCATATTATGTGTATTATGTCCATTTACACTTGGACACCATCTGAACACATTAAGAAAACCTTGCCAGGCTTAAACTTTTCGATGTAGAAGATAAAAGGAAGTGGCATTGTAAAATCCCCTTCCTTTCTTTCCTTCAAGAAACGAGATGATTGGTGGAGATTCAGTTGAAAGAACATGAATGAATTGGAAAGAGAGATGTTGAAAGTGAAGGTGACGGCGCATTTACTGCAAAGATCATCTGAGGGAGATTGTTCTGAGATCCGGTGGCAGGCAATTGCTTTCATTCGCTTTCACTGGCAGAGAATGTACGAGATAAGGAAGTGGAAGAGAGGGGGAATCCATTCATAGGCCTCAACTACTCAACATCAGAAAGTAGAGGGGAAATGAGTGAGAAGAGTTTCTTGTTATAACCCTTTCCACCATAGCAAAAGGAGCGTTGACACCTCGACGATGTTACTCTTATAACGACCGGGAGGTAAACTAGTCTATGAAAGCGCGTCTCTTCTTCTTTCGGGCTTTCCCTTTCTGAGTTTCCATCTCTTTCCTCTCATATCTCCCTTTTCCCCCAATCTCCCACCCTTTGGCAAGCTTCCAGAAGGGGTGGAATGCATGAATCTCTTTCTCTCTCTCTCTCTCTCTGTATGCATAACCCCTGGGTTTTCTCACGGAGTCATCTGCCACAGTCTCTGAATAGAAATGGCTGTTTCCCTCGGTAGTCCATCCCATTCAGACTCTGTTCCCTTCAAAAGTGCGCGAGAGGTCAAACAAGCAAAAGGAGGCACGCGACAAGAGGGAAAGTAATATGTTACCCGCTGGCGTCATCTTGTCCTTTCACAAGAAAAGCAGAATAGAAGTGAGAAGTCAGAAGGAGGAGTAAAAGTCACGGCCTTCTCTCAAGACAGAAAAGCCACTTCTCATTAAGTCAACAATTCACATTTACCCTCGTGATCTTCTCAGGACGTCTGCTTTAACGCAATGCATGGAAGAAATACGTTCAAAATGCACAGACATTAATGGAGTTGCAATCTACCAATTATCGAAATTGAACTCTATGGAACTGATGCAGAATAAAGAAGACAACATGCAAGACCTGCCAGCGAGCTTATAGAGAGAGGGGGGGGCTTAGAGAGAGAGAGAGAGAGAGAGAGAGAGAGAGAGAGAAATGAGATGGAGAGAGTGAACAACTACCGAGATTGGCTTTGGCGCCGTTCAACTGCCCGCGCACTTATCGTCGTCTTCATCTTTTTTCCTTTACAACCACCGGAATGCGGGGAATTTGATTTCTGCATGGATTTCTCGTAATTTATTGGCAAAATGAGATTGTGGACGTGAACATTCTCTCCACAGTCCTTGTTCTGTCTTGCGCATTCTCTCCACAGTCCTTCTTCTGACTCGTCTGTACTTTGAACTTGTCAGAAGAAAAGACGTATTCTCCTGTGCAAACAAAGCAGTTCCTATGTCTCCCTTCTAAGGATTAGCAATGCGGGCAGTACCACCGGGGAACACATTTCGCACCTCTGCCAATGGAAAAGTCTTCGACGAAGACTAATATTAGAAACATGTGGTGTCTATCTAAGAGAATAGAAAAGAGGCATTGAGAAAGAGTAAGTGAAAGAGAGAACGAAAAAATAAGAGTGAAGCAGGATGAAAATTAGGAGACGTTGTCATATGCCAGAGACAGAGAGAAAGAGAATAACAGACGGAAATAACGGGCAACCAGTCTGTGCTGCCAGAATAAACAAGTAAACAAGAGCTTGTAATCAAAGGAATGAAAACGCTTCTGAGCATGAGAGAGCACGAAACTTCTTGTGTAAACAGAGTTTCCTAATAAAATAATCTCACTGACATGACTCTCTTTATACTTCTGACTAGCTACTCTTCAACATCAAAATAAAGCGAAGATAATTGAGTCAATGCAATATTTTACGAGACGCACCACAATCGTTCGTAGAATTACCACAGTTGAAAAATTCTACGAACGAATATAATGCAGAATACAATAATCAAAGCTTTCATTTCGCGAGAAAATGCACGGTAAAGGATTAACCTACATATGGTTTGAAATTTTTCCACCGCAAGAAGTGCATTAGAAAATAAGCTACAGAATAGAACATGATTTAACTAATTATTACAAAAAGCGTTTCTATAAAAGAGAGACTTCTGAGCGGGTCCCGGAATGTCTGAGAAAGAAAGAGTTCAGAGTGGATCGTGGAGTCTCTGATAAAAGAGAGTTTAGAGTGGGTCGTGGAGTCTCCTTCTCTGTTCCTTTGCCACGATGGCCAGCATGACTTCGTCAGCTCCCGCGCCAATGGAATGGGCGCGGAGGTCGCGGTGAAGGCGCGAGACCGGGTGTTGCCACATAAACCCACTCGCGCCGAAGTACTAAAGGGGACAAGAATTCACAACAGAAAGCACAACCTCAAATGTCAGAAGATGAAGAGGTCAGAAAGTTGTACAGATATATGCCCATATGTATGTATGTACATACATACATAGAGATACCATCAGGATAGTTGTACAAAATTAAAGAAAATAATCTTGCAATTTTTTTCATTCAATAAAATGCAATAGAAGTGAACGCGGGTAAGTATTCTGATTGGTGCTTAAATGTGATGGTGGAAAGAGGAAGGGGCAATCTGACCTGAAGGCAAGAGTCGGTGACTTCTCGAGCTAGTCTTGCTGCTTTTAGCTTAGCCATCGAAGCCAGAACGGTCACGTCATTTCCTATGATTAATTATGATATAATCACAGAGGATTCTGAAATAAGAAATATGAATGATGAGGAACAATGAGAGAATGGGGTTATAAACCGTTTACATTTATTAAAAAAATTGTGGAAAAAGCAGCTTAAAATAAAACGCAGGCTTGCCTTTTACCCGTTCAGCGACTGCACGGTAAAGAAGAGAGCGGACAGCCTCTAACTCGGATTCCAGCTCTGCCAGGCGGAATTGAATCACCTAAATAAAGATCTTTATTCCATCCCGTTTGAGATGAGCCTCCTATGCATCACTCGATTCTCAAAAAAATCTCAAATCGTTTACTACTTTTTTCACAATCTCTTAATCGCATTCTTGACATATTCTCACTAGTTATTCCCAATATTGTGAGTTGTGCTTCTGTTCCCCTCAGAAAAATTCTTTGCGTCTGAAAGCAGAGAAAAGGCTCTGTAGCTGGACTCAAGCAAGTTTCAAAAAATATTCGTGTGATTTTATACTTCCGGCTTGGGGTTGCAGAATCAGCAATGAAACTGTTCAGGTTCGGTGGTGGACCGGAAAGCAGAGGAATGAGCTTGGAGGAGTGTGAGAATGTGAAGAGAGGGAAGATAACAGAATATGTATGAAGAGAATGAAGAGCGTTAAGTAAACAAGAAATGAAATAAGTAAACAAGTTGACGTTTCGCAGCGGTGATTCAGGTAAACCACAGCCAGAACCATAAGAGCTGGAGAACAGACCGTCAGCTAATAATCTTGACTTGCCTTTATGTTAAGTTCAGTCTATCATCCCAATAATACTCTAGATTGAACAGACTATTTACACAGATCAGCGTCCTAATTTTAAAAAAAGGAGCCAAGAAAAAGAAAGACAAATATTCTCACAAAACAAATGTGTAGAAATTAAGATGAACGTTTAATAACTATGTACGTTCCATTTACTAGGCTCGTTGCATGTATGAAGAGAGAAGTGCAAGATTAACCTGAACAGAGAATGGAAAGACTTGCCTGGTTGGAGAGTGCGGGCTGGCCAAAGATGTGTCTTTCTCTCGTGTATTCCATTGTCAAGTCAATGCAACGTTGCAAGGGCTCTAGCACTCAAGAACAACAATTATACTATATAAACTAAGGAAACATACGTTTCATTGTTCTTATGCTGAAGCAAAGAATGAAGAAAGAGAAAATGAATATTTGAAAAGAGGGCTAACAGACAGCAGCCGTCACGAGTCGCTCGTCTTGGAACTGAAGCATCTGGTACACGAAACCACGACCTTCCTCTCCTGTTCACAACCATCTGTTCTAGTGCTACAGGTCTCATTCATTGTCCACGGCTACTCTCTAAGAACACAATCAATGAGAAGACTAAAGAAAGCAAGAGGCAGGGATATAGAGAGAATAGAAAACGAAAGAAAATAAAAGAGTCACTGAGGAAATGATATGCAGGAATGAAGCGAGAGAGAGACAGAGAGAGAGAGAGAGAAAGAGAGAGGAGAGAGAACTCACCAATGATATTCGCGGAAGGGACCCTGACATTGTCAAAGACGAGTTCAACCATATCAGAGGAGTGCATGCCAAGCTTCTGCATGTCTCGGCTACGCAGAACACCTGAAGAAGAGTTCACTCGATACAGTACGAGCTAGGAATCTGGTCAAATGAGTTAACGACACAAAATACATGTAAGCAGATAGCCTTATATGATTTCTTTTGCTGATAAATCTACAACAGATTATTGGCGCGTAAAATTTGCCAACCGGGTTCATTGAGGTGAACACAGAAGAGACTCTTATTGCTGTGCAGCGAAGACTTCTGATTCGTGTTCACAAGGATACAAGCCCAATCTGCCTGAGAGAGATGAAACGGAGAGAGCGAGAGAAAGAGCGCAACATAGAAAGCGAGAGAGTAGGGCGAAAGCGAGACAGGGAGAAAGAGAGATAGAGAGAGAGAGAGAGAGAGAGAGAGATGCCAATTGTTGCAACTTTGCATATAAAATAGGATAGCAAGTATTTTTTTAGCAAATGATAAGTGATAAAGACTCGATTGCAAAGTGCCTGGACCTGTCCACCGTTGGTGATCCAGATCTTTCTGCCATTCAGTAGCCAGTCTCCAGAAGCTGTCCTTCGGGCGGTTGTTTTGATTGCGGAAAAGAAGGTGATTGAGAGAAGATAAGAAAGACAACTGTATAAAGGTGAATAGAAACCAGCCACATCACTGCCAGCTGCAGGCTCGCTCACTGCAATGCATGCAACGACTTCTCCACTCAGAGAAGGAGTCAGGAACTCGGCACAAAGGGAAGCTGAACCGAAGGCAGCCAGTGCCGGGGTCGCCATATCACTCTGATAGGAAACGGAGAGAGGATCACTCTGTATTCACAATCCTCAAAGCTTTTTGTATGCACAAAGATACCTGAACGCAGCTTGCCATAGGAATAGATCCGCAGTGAGCTCGGCCGAGAGCTTCCGCTACTGCACAGGAATAGGAGAAGTCCAATCCTAGGCCTCCGAATTCTAGAAAGGAAGAATGGAGAAGAAGAGGAAATAGCCAGAGAGTGATAGACAAACTGACTCTTTGGCTTGTTCACGCTGAAAGCACCGATGGCACCCAATTTGAGGAAGACTTTGTGTGCAGGAAAGCGACCGATCCTCTCCCATTCCTCTACTTGGCCGTTTAGCTCCCGATTTATTAGCTGTGGAATACAAAGAACTTAACAATTCAATTTATCAATTATACATAATTCAAAATTGGCGATGAAAAAACTTGGATCTTGGTCTTATTTTGCATGTACATATGAATGCAGTCAGCCACGTAAGAGATCTTAGAAAGATGCAGCAAATTCCTTCTTCTCTTCCTTACTCTCCTGGCCGCTCGTAGAATGGGTCATGAGAAATGTGTCAAGAGTATGCGACACTTGCATACCAACACCACTACACAACAACCGAGGAAAGCATGAAAACAGCCAATCTATAGGAGGAATTGTGCATAGCGATACTACACAGGAAAAGTACTAATACGAAATTAAACGTATATTTCGCGATAATAGAAAATAAACAAGTCGAAGAACTGAAGAGATGACAGACAAACCTCAGTGATGCTTCTTTGGAGTGCGCGATGTCCATCCTTATAGAGAATGTGATAAGGAGTGAGTGGGCCAGAAGGTCTCACTGTTTCCACTCCACTTCGGCCGGCTCTAACTGCAACCTTACTATTCTGCTATTTTTATACGTGTAAATTCCCCTCGGAAATAGAAATAAGATGAAACAATCGTTAACCTATGGCGGCGGCTGCCGTTGCAGACATTCGTGACGTGCTCAGCTGTTACGTGAAAAGCATGCGCAATGGATTTATGAGATGACCACTCCTCTCCCTCCTTTCACTCTCCCCCTCTATGCCTCCGGCGTTGCCTCTCTCTCACCCTCTATGCCTCTCTCCCCCTCTATGCCTCTCTCTCTCCCCCCCCCCTCCTCTATGCATCTCTCTCTCCTACCCTGTCTCTCTCTCCCTCTATGCCTCTAGCACTACTTTTCTTCTTGCAGTGTCCGGAGTCATTTTCCGACTGGTTTTGCTAGGGGGCGAGCCGGCTACCCATGGTTGGGCACCGACTAGCCAGTCCACTCCACGGCTCCCCCTCCTCTTCCATGCCAAGACTGTGGGATACAAACTACGCAGGCTTTTTGTGAGAAAACATGATCTTCTTGTTTTTTGAACACATACAACTCTTTCTTCAACTCCTTTATTATCCACTATCTTCATGACAATTGCAGAATGAAAGAAAGGAAGTGTTCGATGTACAGACATTTGCAGCGTATAAGTGAACCAGAAGAAGAACGCAATTAATAATAAAGAAGAGAACGTTCTATGATGTCGAACGCAATGCCTGGTCGTCAACAAATTTAATAGAGGTAAGCACGAATAGATTGACCTTGGCAGGAAGATTCTGCTGAGGAGAGAGAATCATCAACGTGCACTTTTCCACGTTGACTTCGTTGATGACCACGAAGCCAAGCACCGGCTCTTTCACAACCGCCTCGAGAAAGAAAAGAAGATGGGAACAATGTTGGAGAGATCATTCCAATCACGAAGGAGAATACAAGGAGGCTCAACGAGAAAGATCGAACCTGCGAGATTGCTGGGCAAGGAGACAGAGCGACAAGACGGTGGGCCAAGTCAGGAGTGGGCTTCACGGCTACCACCTAGAAAGGATTCAGCCATCAACTTACGATTCCAACCTTGTCATTGTTATGCTGGAGACTAAAAGTGAATCAGGAGATTTTTATTATCTTTTAGTCAAAGAGGGATTCAAAGAAAGTCACAGTGATTGCGGGTCAGGATATGATGACAGCAAGAAATGAATACAGCAACAAGTGGAAGACCAACACAGAAAATAGCCTCGCCTTTGTATTATGGTCATCTTGCTTTGTTCCGAAGGGGAGGCAACTCTCTGGCAGCTTTTCAGTTCCAATCTTGGCTATGATGACATCCGAGAAACTGATCTGAAACTAACTTCATTAGACTTCTAAGCATATTGCGCATACTTGTCAAAGTAAAATTGTAATTGAATGACATGAAATCGACAAGAAATGAGACCTCGAATGTGTATGGATTCATCTTCAACGACCGTGTCCCGTAAAAGTACTAAAAAATAGTTGCAGAGAATAGCGAGTTCTGTAAACAATAAAGGAAAATGAAGGGACAAAGGAAACCCTGCCTTGTGGATAGAAAACCGACGGCTTTCTGCACGAAATTCGCGACTTCGATTCTCAATTCCGCCAGATTTGGGCTGATGAAGGATCTAAGGAGCAGCCAAGTATTCAATTGAGTTCTTTGATGAGAGAGAAGAAACCTTGACGAAACTGGGCAGATCTCTTTGCAGATCATTATAGAGTCGCTCATGGTCCAGCACAACAATTGCATCCACTTCGAATGATTCCGCTGCATTCACCAGGCATGAGTACCTACGATTAAACATCTAATAGATTTGCATCTATTGCTACCTGTTTTTTTTCAGTTGATCCCAAGCGGAATTTTTAAGCAGAGCAGCAGAAACAGCCATGAGTCACCCGTCTCCATGAACCCATCCACAAGTGTTGATTATAACTCCGCCGAGGTTTGCATCCACGTTCACTTTGCATTTCTGATTCACTATTTCGGCAAGCTCTTTCACAAGAAGATCGTAGAGCGGAATGTTGTCAGAAGGAGTAATCGCACCAAACTAAAAGAAAACTACTCATTCTACATATATTGTGGTTAACAAATTAGAGACTCACATTGAGAACGAGAGGGAACGATTTGTCAAATCCTTCCACGACATCAGAGGTTTTATTAATGAAGAGAGCGCCGATTGTGCCGGGCATAGAAATGGAACCCTACAGAGAATTGAATTCATAAGCTCCATTATTAATTTGTTTGCAAGGAGAATAGAAAGTACCTGGCCAACATCCAGATCAACGAAAATTGGAGAGCGACCCATCCGCACAGAGTAGTTGCAAAGAATACGACACACTGTACTCTTCCCTGCAAACGAGGACACTCTCACTCAGCCTTTCCACTTTCTTAGAAGACGAACCAACGTCAGTCGGCCCTACCAGCATGACTCGCGGGCCACGCTTGGCCTCCGCGCTCTTCTCCGCATCCTTTCGAATTTGCTCAAGAGCGGCGTGGGTGTTCAAATAAATCACCTAAAACGAAGAAAAGTGACAATCAGTTGCAGCATGTTGACTCAATCTGAATAAATATGTAAAAAGAATATTGAGTTTAATAAGAGAGATAGTGAATGAGGATACCATCGGAGTTTGCTCAGAAATGTAAGACTTGAGGTTGGTGCCGATTAATTCAACAGTGGCACCGACGTAGCTGAAAACAGCAACACGAGATCCTAGAAAGGGAAAAGCATTATCTTTGATAAGATTCCTAACAAGATTCGATAAAATTAACAACTCAATAGCACAACGTAAATCCAAAACACAAAAAAATAAGTGGAATAATCTCAAAGTTATAGCCATCCGACTAACCGATGGGAAAGACATATCGCTTGTGCATCTCCAGTGGTGAACCGAAGACTTCAGCTTTTCCTGATGTTAACTCGAGCACAGCCTCCCCTTCCTCCACCACAAAACGAAGTTCTGAGTCCTCCTTCAGCGTATGCTCTTCCACGCCGTCCTCCCCCATTCTAGCCTTAATAAAGAAAACATATTAAAACCTAATTTAGCACCGGAATATAAAGCTTTGAAGTTTTCCAACAATGTAATACCTCGGAAAGTATATAACACTTCAAAAATTTGAAACAACATCTAGTGTGGAACATACTGTATGACCATTCCGTACTATCCCAACTCCAAACAAGAACACACTAAATTCTGGCACATTATTCATTGCACATTTTCGAAATTTCGCGGCTTGAAGGCTGGTTCACTCGCTTGTGATGTTTCTGGCTTCATTTGTTTCCTGGCTTCTTTCATTAAACAATTTCTTTGTAGCAATCAGACTCAATCCCAACATATTTCGCGGGAAGTCGAGATGACTGCCCCTAAAACGTATGGGAATGTCCCTTCGTCGTTTAGTCTGGAAGAAGGTGGAGAGCGGTACTATATAGGTTCTGAGGTACATTTTGAACATTCATTTATATTTTAGACTTATCTAGTTATTGTTCTTTATATTTACAGGTCGGGCAATATCTCAAATTTCATCGTGGTACGCTTTACAAGAAATATCCAATGTTATGGAAACGAGGAGCGACAGTCGAAGAGAAAGCTGTTAGTTTTTGAGCTTTAATTTTAATTAAAGTAAATATTCATTGCGTTTTTTTTCAGATTCTTCAAAAATTGGCATGCTCACCGGCCTTCATGCATACAAATATCATGTTTGTATTGCCTATTCTTTTTTTGGAGCGATCTTTTTGATTTCATTGAGTTTTGAAGAAAGTTTTTAGGCTTGTGAAAGCTTCCGAAGTCGACGAAATTTTTCAAGGACACGATGATAAATACAAAGCATCCGGAATTTCCTCGTCTACTCCACGGTATCCTTACAATTTCTGCAACATTGCATCCGACAATAAAAAATATCAATTCCTACATATTGAAGGGTGGAGAATTCGAATGCCTCCCCGCATAAGCCGGCAGGGAGAAGTGCACAGCAAGCGAGTGGATGGGCCGGCCAGCAGGTTTGGTGTCGTTGTTTATCGTGCTGTGCAGTACTGCCAGAGTAACTTTGACTGTCTTGGTAGATGTATTGTTTGAGATGAGCAGTGGTTCCCACCACCTCGAGTCCGTGCCTTGCTCTACTCCAGTGGCTCATGCTCGTGGCCGAGTCCGTCCACGCGATTCCATCTACTGTGCAGAAGATCTGCCGCAGGTTCTATTTGTTATCATTTATTAAAAGCAAAACTTTTCTTATCCCCTTTGACATTTCAGGCCAAGAAAGCGAAGCTAAACGCGGCGGAGTCGGAGGATCTGGTGCCGATCCGGCTGGACATGGAACTGGACGGAATCAAGTTGCGGGACACCTTCTGCTACAACCGCCACGAGAAGTTGATTACTCCCGAAATGGTGGCGGAGTCCCTTTGCGATGACTTGGACCTCCCCACCGGAACCTTTCTCTCTGCTATCGCAGCATCCATTCACCAGCAGATCGACTCTTCCGGAGAGGCTACGGCTGTTCCTCTAGACCCGAATGTCACTGATCTCAGAGCGGTCATGAAACTCAACATTCACGTCGGTCAGTTGAGTCGCTCTGGCACCTTATAACAAGGCAAAATTCATTTTCAGGCAACCAGTCTCTGGTGGACCAATTTGAGTGGGACATGAGCGAGCCACAAAACTCTCCCGAGGTTCCAACATTTCAATAGTCAATTGCAATCTTTTTTTTTTTAATTTCAACGAAACAACAACGGTTCATCAATAAAGAATGATTTAGCGAGAGTAAATTTCCTGTCCATTTCAGGAATTTGCTCGTAACCTCTGCGCTGAGCTGGGTTTGGGTGGTGAGTTCGTGGCTGCCATTGCATACTCGATCAGAGGCCAACTCAGCTACAACCTCAAGACCTACGCGTACAGCGAGACTCCCCTTCCCACTGTCGACTGTCCATTCAGGTTATCCGTTCTTCCACCCTCTAGTCCACGGAATGAGTCTTTTCTCGAATAGACATTATTATTGTCTATTTTTATATTGAGGAACCCGACTGAATCGGATGTCTGGGGCCCTTTCCTGGAGATTCTGACAGATGCGGAGATAGAGAAGAAGATGCGAGATCAGGACAGGAACACGCGTCGCATGCGCCGTCTTGTGTACAACCCATTCGGAGTCTAGCTCAGCCTGGCCCCATTTGCTTCCCTTCCCTTGCGACATCCTTCGCTGTCTCTCTTTCGTTCCACCCATTCATTCGCAGTCTAACTTATCTTCTCGCATCACTCGCGTTTATTACCATGCGCACATGTATATTTATTGGTTTGGTTCGCGTGATTTATGTGTCGCTATTCCGTGTTTGTGCAAAGAAAACGAAATAAAACCAAAAAAAAATTGAGGCTTTCCGAACGATTTCCAGTCGGAAGTGAAGTGCAATGGCGGGGGAGTCGGTCGACGTCGAGATGGAGATGCAGGAGGAGATCAGTGCTTCCAAGAGCAAGGTCGGCAGTCTTCTTAAGTATTCCTTCATTCAAGATATCTGCAGGGAAGAGGTGTTGGCAAGCCTCGTGCTCGTGCAGAGAGGATCATCTATGACATCATTCCTGATGACAAGTCGACCAGCGGTCCTCAGCGATCTGTTGAGGTATTTCTCTTTTTTTAAATTCATTCTCCAGTTATTGCTCTTCAATTTGTTTTTGTTGGGAGTGTATAAAAGTGATTCTCTAGGGTTGGATCGTGTTCGTGAGAAACATCCAAGAGGACGCGACCGAAGAAGATCTTCATGATGCATTTGCTGACTTTGGAGAGATTAAGAATCTCAATCTGAACTTGGATCGCCGCACAGGCTTCCTGAAAGGATACGCATTGGTTGAGTACGAGACTCAGAAGGAGGCCTTGGCTGCCATCGAAGGAATGAATGAGAAAGAGCTCCTCGGCCAGACCATCACTGTCAACTGGGCATTTGTGAAGCCGCCACCCAAGAAGAGACGCTAGAGTTCCAATCCTTTTTCATCTTCTAAATATTATATGGTATGAGTGGAACTCTTGCTTTTTTCCGTTTTCACTCTTCATCGTTGTCTGTTGTGAAAGTTTATGTAGTTGCATACACGCGTTTCCTTAATATTTCAACGGTCTCCCTGATAACAGTTCAACAACTCTGTATTAATGTAGTTTGAGGGTTCTGAGTTTAAAATCACTTGCTATTAAATAACTTTCCATACAATTCCGTATCTTAACATGCAATTCGATAAATTCTTGTTGTAGCATGTGTTATTATTATCATGCTGTTTCTTTCAGTTCACATATTACTGGGGGGGGGGCATGAGCATTACAACCGTGGCTTTCATCAGGGTGGGAGATTTCAGCCTGTTTACGGTATGTTTCTTCCCGCCATAAATTGTTTGGGAAAAATTGCCTTTTGTCACGTTGGCGGTTGTTCATTTTATTATGAAGAACTAGCCCACGGTAGTGGATAGTTTCGGGAAAGGATTGCAGATTGCTACTTAAGTAGTATTGCAACAACGATCACAAATACACGTGACCAAGTAGCTACTTGGTTACGTTTATTTGTGAATGTCGTTGCAATAGTTGCAATGGCTGGACAGGTGTGGCCTCCTTTCGCTTTAGCTTTTGAAATGCTTGTTTAGTAACTCTGGAAGAATGTTCCGATCGTTGACTCGCCTTCCACTGTCTGCGGCTCTTCGCTCTTTTTCGACTTCTCAGCCCCTCTCTTCTCCTCGCCCTCTTGGCCCAACCAGCCACCTTCCCCCTTTCAAGGGAACTGCAGTTGTCAACGGAGAGTTCAAGGTGCCTTTTTCAATTGACTTTATTATCTAAGAAGTGCTTTGGTATCTGCAATGTTTACTCGAGTGCGTTGCAGCCGATCGAGGCCGCGGAGTTCAATGGAAAGTGGCTGATCTTCTTCTTCTACCCTCTCGACTTCACCTTCGTCTGCCCCACTGAGATCATTGCTTTCTCCGACCGCGCCGAGGAGTTCCGCAAGCTCGGCTGCGAGGTATCGATCTGATACCACCTTGACATGAAGACTGGGCAATTCCGGCCGTGCAGATAACTCCTCACTCTGAACTTGAGGTGATTGCGTGTTCGTGCGACTCTCACTTCTCCCATCTGGCATGGACAGAGACGAAGAGAACCGAAGGAGGACTCGGACAGATGAAGATCCCCCTTCTTGCCGACTTCAACAAGAACATTGCTCGCAGCTTCGGTGTCCTGGATGAGAACAGTGGCCTCTCCTTCCGCGGTCTCTTCCTGTCCGATCCCAAGGGAGTGATCCGCCACGTGACTGTGAATGATCTCCCGGTTGGACGCTCCGTCGACGAGGCTCTTCGTGTTCTCCAGGCATTCCAGTTCGTCGAGAAACACGGCGAGGTTAGAACAAACACTGAATATCTCGTGTCTTTTGGTTTTGAAGCTATTCTTTGACAAAGGAATAATAAAAAGAAGGAAATGTTGAGGTGTGCCCTGCAAACTGGAAGGAGAACTCGCCGACCATCAAGCCTGGAGTCAAATCGAGCAAGGAATACTTCAGCAAGGTCAACAAGTAAACTGGTCAGTTCCTTATTCATTTATTTAAAACATTTTGTTAAACTATTTTGGTCTAGATATCAGGGATGTATCGAAATAAAGATGTTCATAACAAAATTCGGAAGGCCCTCTTTGTATCGGAATTGGGAAGAGAAAAAAGGTAGGAATTCGGAATTCCGATACATCCCTGCTAGATATTATTCAGTTATATTGCAGGATTCGTGAAGGAACAAGTAATACCTTCACCTCTTCGAATTGGGTTACGCGAGTAGTACTGTAGAAAGTGTAGCGAACGTATTCTACTGTATTTATTCCCTGATGCGAGGTATTTTATTCCCTTTCCGACTGCGAGAATAAAAGCTTACATTTTTGCGCTTTTCAACACTGTCTGGGATGTGGTTTGATTCTGCTGGTACCATATACCCTTCGAAAGTGATCGCTTTTCCTAACAACAACACTACAGATGCCGGGGTTTTACGGAACCTCTTTTGACGATCTTGAAGACGAACAGAGTTAGCTTTTTCATTTTTCTTTATAGAATGCATTAGACAGAGGCGTGGTTGTCACAAGGCAGGTGAATTGAACTATTAGGCTTTAGTTCCAGATTTATCGTTTTTCATATTAGTTGATCATTGATGATACAGTTTATAGGAATGAATTATTGATTATTTAATTTTGGAAGTGTTATTGTTGATAGAAGAGAATTGTCATCAAGTTTAAGGAGATCCCGTTTCGAAAAAGCCAACGCCTATCCAGGATCAAGTCGCGACTGATGAAAGGGGGAGAAGAAGATTCCACGGGGCATTCACGGGTGGATTCTCTGCTGGATACTTCAACACTGTCGGATCGAAACATGGTTAGTTCTGCTAGACATCCATGTTCCATCTTTTGGACTGGTTTGTCATAACAAGACACGTTCAGGCTGGGCACCGCAAGAGTTCCGTTCATCTCGGGACGGCCGGGCTGACAAGGTCGCTCAGTTGGCAGAGGACTTCATGGATGCTGAGGTCTTTCATTCACGTTCTTTATTCATCCGTCCTTGTTTTGAAACAAGGTGACAAAGAAGTATCTTAATGTTTGGAAATAATTACATTATTCTATGCAACAATCTTTGAGGACTTGGGCGAGTTCGGAATCTCAAGCAGACGCATCCGCCAGACTGCAGAGTTTTCATCGGTCACGACACAGCAAGAGCCTTTGCTGGCATGGGAGAGAGGAGGAAGCAGCCGTGCTAGTGATAGCAAAGACAATCAGCTTGCTAATGATCTCCAGATGGTCATTCGGCCAGTCAGGTAGATAGCCTTCCTTTTTTTAAATATCTCCCTCCCTCTCTCTTGTCCCTACATTTCTGTGATTCAGTGACTCTGCGGGTGTTCGAATGCTCCGCAGAATGGGATGGAGACAAGGCCGAGCTGTAGGAATGGCTACGATCCGCGAAGCTGCTGGTACGGTCGTTGTTACATTTTCTTTTTATTCATCGGTTACTTTGCGGGTTTGTCGAGTGTCCAACTAAATTATTTGTAGCTTCTCGTCAAATCTCGGACGTTGACCGCGAGCAGCTGACTAAGTTAGATATTCAAGTCAAGGAAATGTTCCTTCTTTCATTACTCGAAACAAATTGTTTGAGATTGGCTCCGAATTGGGTAGCGTCAGCAGAGGATGAGAAAGTGGTGGAGATGGAGCCGCTTGCGGGGAGACAGGGACTGGGATACAACGCCAGTCTTGCGGGTACGCTTCTCTCACGCATTCACACTCCATTCTCGTTCTGCTGACAGCTAATGGTAACCATGCAATGTTTGACAGATAAGAAGGACTCGCTCAGTCAGAAGTACGGCCAACGAGAGGCAATTATCAAAGGCAAGGGAGGGCGCGGCATTCGAGGCCAGGTCATTCATTCATCACGGTTCATCTAGGCCAAGTTGTTCAAACATACCAGTTGTTTATTCCAAGATTCGAGTTGAGGAATTTAAGGATGGAGACAGTGTTGAAATAGTGCTTGCCTCTGGACTTGGACCGGGGGAGGTGGTTTCAAAAAAAACAAACGGCCAATCTGGGGGTTACTAAGTGTGGATGTGGCCAACCCGGGGGGCGAGGGGCTTCGCCCCGGAGGGGAGGGGGTTACAACGCTGCCATGGGTCCGACCTATTTCAGCACTAGGTGGAGAGAAGGAGTATTTGAGGCCTTTGGAGTGGGCGCCTTCGAAGACGAGGACGAGTCGGTGTACTCTTCCTTCGATCTCTCGCAGTACGACTTCGCCATTGGACCAGGGCCGTCTGAAAAACCAATTGGTTTGTCTACGAGCTACGTCTTCTTTATCTGAACGACTTTGCTTTTTCCTCAACTTTAGAAATGCTTGTTGCCTTTTTTCAGCAACGCCAGATTCAACATTTGTTCCCGCAAGTTCGCGCCTCACTCCTCGAAAATTCTTCGCCCCTCCGAGATTGCCGGACAACTTCAAATCTCAACACAAGCTTGTATGTCCTCTAGGAATTTTGTAGTCATTTTATAAACTCTAATGGCCCTTTCTTGTTCCCACAATGCGAAATATTTGCAGGTGGCGTTAGATAAATCGTCACTGCCGATCGAACTTCAAGCTCTCGCACAGGAAATGTCTTCCGTTCAACGATGCAAGCCAGTTCTTCCTTTTCAAGTCGAGATTAAGGTCCCTCCTCATCTTCAGGTTCTTTGGCGATAATCGAGCTCAGTTGGTGAATGCAGTTGCGAGTGAAAAGAAGAGGAAGAGCAGATGGGATGTGAAGGAAGAGGAGGAGAGTGTAGGAGAGAGCAGAAAGAGGAGAGAGGCGAGAGAAGAAGAGCAAGACGAAGGCAGACGGAGAGCCGGCAGAATCGAGTTCCCGAGCGAGCCCCTGAAGCAAGCA
Source organism: Allodiplogaster sudhausi (assembly GCA_945643635.1). Classification (NCBI taxonomy): domain Eukaryota; kingdom Metazoa; phylum Nematoda; class Chromadorea; order Rhabditida; family Diplogasteridae; genus Allodiplogaster; species Allodiplogaster sudhausi. The sequence goes on from CALZFC010000117.1 coordinate 815,276, forward strand.
CGGTTCAAAGAGTATCTTGGATATGTCAGAAGAGGTATTGTGGAGTGAGAAAAGAAGAGTAACCGAGAGATGTTTGTTGAGGTCTATGTATGCCTCAGCCGCGGGACATGAGTGTGTGGGAGTGGGACAACGAGAGGAACGAGTTCGAGACTCGTCTTCTGCCCGATGAGAGGTAAGCAGTTAATACAGTGCTGAAATTGTGCCTGTCTCTGGACTTGGGCAGGGGGGTTACAAACGGTCAAACAGCCAACCCGAGGGCTTACAAAGTGAAATACTGTTTTTAAAATATATTTTGGGTCTTCGGCCGTCGTTTGTCAGACCTATTTCAGCACTGAGTTAATATTGTAAAGTCGTGAAGACGATTGAAAGATGCGTTGGCAAACTTGTCTTCTAGGGCTCTTCTCCCGGATGTGATTGCGAGAACCAAGCCGCTGGCGAAGACGGCCTTGGCCCTGCCTCTCATGGATCTCATGAGAAGCAAATTCATCGGAGAGACTAATGCTCCTTCCCAGGCTAGTCTTTTCTTTTTTGAATTCTATGTTTATTAATGACTTTCGAAGCTTTCTGTTTAGAATTCAGCGAAAGACGAAGACCGAATGGCTGCCGTGAAAGCAGAGATGTTTGGAGAGAAGACGAGGAGGAGCTGGGAGTGGCATCCCTCGCACGGGCTCGCCAAGATGTTTAACGTCCCCAACCCCTTCCCGGGCAGTGGCATCGTCGGCCTCCCTCATCTAATGGACAAAAAGAAGAAAAAGGTACTTCCTTTTCTTCCCTTTCATCATTTGAAAGGCTTCCGACGTCTTGATACCCTAGGCGGAATCACTGCTAAATCTCGGCCTGCCGAATACTGCGAATGAATTAGCATTCCGATCGAGTGTCTACGAAGTGGGAGAGACAAACAGACATCGGGAGCATGGAAAAGAGAGAGAAAGAGAGAGAAGAGGGGATGAGAGAAGAAGCAGGGACAATGGAAGAGACCGAGAGAAGGAGAGGGAAACGGAGAAGAGACGAGGAAGCGAGACGAAAGAAGTAGAAGACGTGGACGATGATGCGAGTCAGGAGGTTTGTTCTCTGCTCTTCGTTCTGAGTGGATCAACTTTTTCTCCCTGATTGTGTGAATAGTTAGTGCTTCAGCTTGGTCGTCCGTCGAAGTAGGTTTTTTGCTTCTTGGCGTTTTTTTCAACGAAGAAGTGCTTATTGTAGTGCGAACATCTATTACCTTTTCGCATATACTACAGTATTAATTGTCTTGAGTTTTGGTTTTATTAGCTACAGTTGAGAAAATATGATGTATTATGACTTTAGTATATGCGAAAAGGTAATAGATGTTCGCACTACAATAAGCACTTCTTCGTTGAAAAAAACGCCAGCATCGGTTGAAGTACCTCTGTTGCAGGAAGACGACCGACCGCCACCCGAGTTTCTGGCTGCCATTTTTGGTGCGATTGGAATGGATTCTGCAAATGAAAGCGATGATGAAGAGAAACAGCGAGCAGCTAAAGAGAAGGACAATAACACGACAAAACAGGGGTATACTCCAGGTTGTCATTGAAAAGCTAGCTTAAGACTGGGAGAATGATAATTGCAGAGGAGAACAGAGAGAAAGACGGAGTGCAGAGTGCTGTGGGCACGAGCGAGCACGAGCAGCAGCCTAAGCAGGCACGCATTTTCATGCCCTGGATTATCACTGCTCTCCAAAAACAAAATGCATTATATATAATATATATAGTTACCTCCAGCAGTAGGTAGTCTAGACTCATCTCTGATGGACATTCTTATTCATACTTTCCCGTAATTTAGGAAAAAGTGATTACTGTAATGGACTTGGATGAGGAGTACGGCCCGATGCCTCCACCAGGAATTTCATCCTCTTCAGGTTGAGGACTTTGTTTAGAGAGACACAGAGAGAGTGACAGAGAGAGGGAGAGAAAGGCGAGATGGTGGAAGACATCGAGTACAAAAAGAAGGAGAGAGGCGGCTTATAAGCCTTTATCAGGACTCACGGGATTTTCGGTCCTTCGCTTTAATGTGGAGCTTATGAAGAAAATGAAGAAGCGGAAAAGGATTTCCGATGACGAGGAGCCTAAGAAGAAGAAGGTAGCCTTTTATTTATTTATATTTATCTAAATTTTCCCCTGCTTTTGGTGAATCATAATTTTATTTGATAAATTTTTTTAGAAGGCGAGGAAAGAGAAGAAATCGAAGAAAGAGAAGAAAAGGAAGGAAAAGAAGAGCATGAAAAGCAAGAAGTTGCGAAGAAGAACGGCGAGTTCATCCGCGTCGACGGCTGACTCGGATTCGTCTATTCAGACTCTCAACTAGAAATTATTCTTCCTCTCTAATTGTTCATACACTACGTGAAATTTATTTATAAGAAATGAAGTAACACATCCAACTTTTCCAGCATCTCGAAGTTGTTAGAAACATTTCTTTTTTTCAAAATAATTTTATTACGGTACACTGCATGCATGGGACATGTAAAATAATGATGGTGAGACAGGAAAAGGAAGAAAGAGAAGAGCGGAAGAGTGAAAGGGAAGGAAGAGAAGAGAAGAAGAGTGAAAGGGAAGAAAGAGAAGAGAGGAAGAGTGACTCGTGATTGCACTTAGCCGTTCGTGTTTTCCGTTGCGTAAGACTGGCTTCTCTCTCTCTTGAAACATCAATCTAATCAGGGACAACAACAGCACAAGCAAAATAAATGAAGCATTCATGAATTTTTAAAATACAATATCTTAGTCATTTTCAACCCTATCAACAATACATTTCATCGTAATTGTTCAAATTCGGAAGAGAGTTTATGGTACTTTTTCTGCATGGGGCTTGCTTATAACAGGGAAATCACCAGTTAAGTTCAGTTTGAAGTTTTTTTTTGTCTGGGCGTCTCCTTTCCCGTTTCCGCGTAAAGAGGAAGTAGAAAATTGTTAATCAAGAGAATATCTGAATGCGGTGGTTGTCTCTGTCTGAGACGGCGATGCCCCCATCGGGTAGCACGGCCACGGCTTCCACTCCTTTCAGCTGGCCCGCTCCCGCCCCCCAAGACCCGAATGTCGCTATGAATTCACCCGCTGCCGTGAATACCTGGATGCGATTGTTGCCCGAGTCCGCGATTATCACGTTGCCCTAAACGTTTTGGAAAAGTTTGTATTGCGCATAAAACAAAAAAATCATAATTTATATGCGCTTACCTTCTGGTCAATGGCAATTCCTCGAGGCAGCTTGAACTGCCCGGCCTGGAAGCCCTCTTCCCCGAAAGAGAGCTTGAAGCCTCCGTGGTTGTCAAAGACACAGACACGGTTATTGGATGAGTCGGTCACGTACACCTCAAAACACACCAGACTAGTGGAACGGACGCGAGACGAGTTGTGAGGCGGCGAGTTGTTTGGATAACACCGGTTTGTCTTTTTACATGTATATGAAATACAACTTGTGTGCAAAATAATTTTTGTGATATATACGTATTATGCATATATGTACAACTCTTAGCACGTACACGCACTGATTGTAAGAGTGGAGAATTTTAAAATTTTTGACGAGAGAATCTGAAGTGAAACTCATTGTCAGACCTCGTGAGTGATTTTGTTGACGGCGATGAAGAGCGGGTTGTTGAACTGGCCTTCTGCATGGCCCATGCTGCCGAACTTGCCTAGGAAGGCGCCGTGTTTGTCGAACATCTGCACGCGGTGGTTGTCCTGCGAAGAGGGGAAGGGAGGTCAGTGACACAGCAAACGAGGAACGGAAAAGACAGATAACGATGCAACCCAAGTCGGGACTACTTCAGAAAGCATCAATGGTGCAGCTACAGTGGTCAGAGTGAAGCTGTGGAACGATACAGAGAAGATGAGTTAAGTGGAACAGAAGAGAGAAGCTGGCAAGTGTAAGCAGAACAAAAGAAGAAAGCAACGAGCAGGGGAAACCTTGTCGACGACGTAGATGGTGCCAGCCTCGTCGACGGCGACTCCCCAGGGGTTGTTGAAACGGCCGTTGCTTGGGCCGTGGCCGCCGAAGGAGTGGGCGACGTTACCCTCCGCGTCATAGATGACTACCCTGTGGTTGTACCGGTCTGTCACGACCAGCTGGCGGCCGCGTCCGCCAGCTACTCCAGCAGCCGAATCGAGCTGCCCTGGGCCAGTGCCATACTCCCCCAGCGCTCTGACAAACTTGCCGTCAGCTGCAGAGAAGAAGCAGATGCGATGGTTGGACGAGTCGGCCACGGCGAGCAGGCCTCCCGGCAGGGGTGCCAGCCCCCGCGGCCAGTTTAGCTCGCCTTCCTTGGCTCCCTTGCGGCCGAAGACCTTGAGAGGGAGGCCGCGCGACCTGTACTCAGCAGCTTCCCGCGTCAGCGACGCCCGTCGATGGCGGGCGCCGCGAGCGCGCGCCGCTGAGTCGCCAGCCGCGCCGTCGATGGCTTCGCCGTCGTCGCCAAGCATCGGCGGGGGAGCACCGACGCGGATCGTGGTGGAGTTGTCTAAACGGGAGCTGCGTTCAGCGAGAAGCTTCTGTACACGGGGAGAGATACTCGAGCCGGCCAGCGCCGCCGCGATGTCCGGATTCGTCTTTGAACGCTGGTAGCGCATGCGGCGCCGCGCCAGCCACGTCGGTACCGAAACCGGGTCACCCAGAGCTGGCGACGAACCAGACTGGGCGCCTCCTCCACCTTCCTCCTCACCTGGGAAGTGTTGAATCGGCAGTGGAGTGCCCCGGTCGGTCTCTGACTCTTCTGTCGATGGTGGTGTCGATGTCGCCGCGAGATCCGTGGAGGTCATCGAAGTCGCGAGACGACTGGGGATGTGGTCTGCACGAGAGACACTCGAAGAGCGACAGATAATGCGGATGCGAGCGCGAGTGGGCGTGGTCGCAGTGCTGGCGGCAGCTGCGGCCTCCTCTACGGGAGAATCGCCCTCTGAAGAGTCTGCCGCCTCCGTGGCCGGGCCGAGGTAGCTGTGACGCTTCTCCTTGTGCGCTCTTCGAATGGTCTCGACCTTTTCGTTGAGACTCGCGTCTTCGGTTGAGCTGCGCTGCCTCGGCAGCGGCGGCTTGCCAGCTGGAGACACAGCTGGCTGTCGTTTCGGAGCCGCGTTCTGCGGTGGTGTCGGCGGCTTGATGATGCTAGGCAGGGGAGACTTGGAGGGCGACGGAGGGCCATCGGAAGACGAGGCACTCTGGTCGGTGGCAGGCGGCTGAGGCGAGCGCGACCAGGGCGACGCGCCGGGCACTGAGGATGAAGCGGCGGAGTCGCGGCCTGCTCCGAGAGTGCTGCAGCCGTGCAGCCGCGCCCACGCCTCGTCCTCAAGTGCCTGGCGTCTTCTGTATCGCAGTGAAGACTCGTCGATCTCATCCTTGCGCGAATACCGTAGTCCTCGATATCCGTCATCGTCCCCTCCTCTCCTCCGGTAGTCCGATTCCAGTCCGATCCTAATTGGCCGTGGAAGATAAGACTGCTCGAGTGGCATGTATCGGCCAGCAAACTGTGGCACCAGAACACACAACTCGCCAAAGGAGGAAATGGCCTGAGGCAACTTGGATGCATCGTCGCCTGGGGCGAAGCGCAGCTTTTTACAGAAGAGCTCGTCCGCATCCGGCTGGAATTGTAGATAAACAGCTGTTGATAAGATAAAGTATCCATTATGCATATCACTAATGATTAATCGTTTACTGATATTACTAATCACATTTCGACTAATTAAAAGATAGAGTTGCCTGAAAATTCCGTAGATACTCCAAGCCTTCCGAAAACGTGTTTTTGTAGCGAACAAGTTCAGCGTCGTCAATCGTGCACTCTCCCTGAGAAAGAATGAATTGTGATGAGGGAAGGAATCCTTAACTCATGCAATCTTGCCATGCGCATTCAAAGATCACACAAAAGTCTGCAGGCATTTGGTGATTGGTTCTTGAAAGGTTTTGCTGCCGAGGCGCTGTAAGACCGGGGCAGAAAAGACGGAGATGGAGTACAAAGCGAGAGAGAGAGAGAGAGAGAGAGAGAGAGAGAGAGAATGGGAAAGAAAGAGAGAAAAAGAGAGAGAGAACCTTGAGTGCGGCATCGAGTCTCGCAACTCCTTCGCTCATGTTGCTCGACTCAATCTCAAGGATATCTCTGAGATTCTTCATGAGTCTGCTCTCTGTCGTGAAGAACTGCTCGATCTCTGCGAGCAGCGACTCTTCCCTCTTCTTCAGCTCTCGTTGGTACCTGCAAGGCATTTGGCTTGCACTTTACGATGCTATTCGGAGGCAACTTTTTTATTCAAGAAAGTGTCCGAGCAGAGTGTTCGGCAGAAAGAGAGGCTATTGCCGAAGCATTAGGGAATTGTACAAATGCTCCAGAGGGCCACTGCTTCTCTTCACGAGATGAGCAGAAAAAGCTTCCCTGCTACAGCTGTTTCGAATTCCCGTACGGCCAGGAAAAACAGTTTCCCGTTTACAAATTACAACCAGTACTGCGAAAACGAATAATGAGAAAAAAGCGCGAGTGCGACCGAGCAAAAGATAAACTAGCAAGAAAGAAGAATAGTGTGAGAATAGAGTGGTACCTGTGGAAGTACTCCTTGACCTCGGTCTTAGTCGTCTCGCAGTTGAGCGTCAACAGTTCAACTCCTTTTGCCACGCCGTCCGATGCTTCGATAATACGGTTTGATAATCGCTTCACCTGAACACTCTTCTGTTGTACATAGATCTAACGAAATGTCGATGTATGAGAAGAGTAATAAAGAGAGATGGCAGGAAGAAAGAAAGAGCCAGCCTGGTTGAGAAGTCGGCTGAGATCCCTCTTGACCATGTCCATGTGGGCACTCCTGCACTCCTTGCATGCCCTTCTGTCACAATGGGCACAAGAATCGCACTCCGCCTTCTCGTCGCAGATCTTGCAGCGTTCCAGGTTGAATCTGAATATTCATGCTTTTCCATCCACGTCTTTTGGGTTGAGGTCCAACATCTATTTATTTCATTATTGTGTTTTCGGGTTTTGATCTCGTCGCTGTGTTCATGCCGTCCATTGTCAGTCTGAGAACAGGCTTACGTGAGTTTTGGTGAATATTTCTTCTGGCCGATGACTCAACCAACAACTCGCGGGCAGCAGTCATTTCACAACTTTGGCAGCTCAAGATGCAGGTTCATGGAGGACTTCTTTATCCCCCTCTAGAGAGTATGAATATCAGTGGGAGGAGAGCTAGAGAGTGCGGGAGAGAAAGAGGGCCAGAGTGAGAGAGCGCGTGAGAGCGAGAGGGCCAGCTGCTTCATCGCTCTCTGTCGTTCTTTACACTCCGTGACGCGCACGGGAGCCGCAGGAGTGAATGAATGAAATGCATGTAGAGGGAGACGGAGGCTTGACGATCTCCCCCCCCCTTCTGCCCCCCCCTTCTGCCCCCCCCCCACCCCTGCTTCCTTCCCTCTCTCTCATCTGATCCGATGGCATCCAAGCAGTTCCCCACGGTCCAAGCTGAAAAAAGAAGAAATAGAGCGTTGCGAAGGATGCAGTGCATGCTTCCTATCTGCACTTTCTCAGAGTTGGTCATCTTCAGTCAGAACAGTGCACAGCCACCCGGATCATTGAAGGCATCAAGATATCACTCGAGAGGGGAGCACAATTAAGTAAATCGTTCTCCTGGGGGCACATGAGTCTCTCTGTCTCTCTGTCTCTTCTTCTCTATCTCTTTCTCTTCCTCTCTCTCGCTCTTTCACTCTCCCGTTGTTTCTCTTCTCTCTAGATATCTCTATTTCTTTTCCATCTCAATGTTCCTTCTTCCCCTTCATACCTCTCTACTCTCTCTTCCTCTCCATTATTGAAGCCAATCAGCTGAGTCCGGCCCGTGTGACCGACCGGCACCGCTACTTGCCACGTGAGTGATAGCGACGGAGGAAAAAAACGACTGTTCCTTACTCCCTCTCTTCTTCGCTCTCTCCCCCTCTTTCTTACCCACTCTCTCTATCCCTCTTTCTTCTCTCTCTCTCTCTCTCTCTCTCTCTCTCTATCCCTCTTTCCACTCTCTCTCTCTCTCTCTCTCTCTCTCTCTCTTTTTCTCTCTCTGTCTCTCTCGCCTGAAACTGCGAAGATAATATTGCAAGAAGCAGTAGATGGTGATCACACGCCAATCAAATGAGTGTTTTCGAGTGAGTTCTTCATGAATAACGTCGTTGTTCTTCGCTGCGAACGAAATAAACGGACGCTCGTGGCAAAAGGAAAAGTGAGAGCTCTTGAAACTCGAAAACAAAATTCAGAAAAATAGAGTTCAAATAAGAAAATATCCTTGAAATTGTCTTATAATCTCTCTGACCTATGGATGTACTCTTCGAGCTGCGCCGAAGTGTCGCTCGTGGCCTGCAGATGAATGTCAAGGAATCCGGTGAGTGTGTAGTTCGTCTGGAAGGACTTCACTCCTTCGAATGGAATGGAGTGCTCTGCTCGGCACTCCGGACACTCAAAGCACATTCAATAGCTGCCAGACTTCCACAGCAAGACATCAGCGTAGGTCTTGAAACTACTTGGATGGAAACCTTGAGCATTCGAACAGAAGACTCGGCGCATCCTTCTATACACGGCAGACAGAAGGTGTGCTGGCAAGGAAGGAGCTTCGGACACCTCAAATCAATATTCATTCCACGCATGCTTACTTATCATATTCATTGCTTGAAATAATGATAATTATGGCGAATATAAATACTGAAATAAGTATGATATGGTTGAATGAGTGACTTGTATCGATCGAGACAGATTGGACAAGTGAGAAGCTGCTCGATCTTCTCGAGAGGGTTAACGAAGTCGGCTGGCCGTGCCGAGGGACGCGTCTCCATGAGAGCGCGGACTCGCTCACGCGCCTCCGCTTCATCCATCTCAATGAGGATTCATCGCTTCTTTTCAACTATCCTCGAGCAACGTCGTTCGTATATTCTTCCCAATTTTCTAACCGCAAAGTTTTTAACAGGGAGCAGTGAGTTACCAAGAAAACAGTGAGCATGACATGATTGCAGAAGTCGCAATTGGAAATTTAATTAAATCGGAAATAAAATTATTCCATAAAAGGCCAAAAGTGCATGAATAATTCGAAAAGGATACGTAAAAAACGTGATCTGTTCAATGATGTGTAAAGGATTAAGACAATGGCTGAACAGAAGTTGCGTGATGAGAATGAATGCCGTGAGGCTTTCGCTTCAGCTTCTTTGCAGAGAAGAAGACTGTGAAAGAGAGAGAGAGAGAGAGAGAGAGAGAGAGAGAGAGAGATAGAGAGGAAGATAGAAATACAGAGCGAGAGAGAGATGGAGAGAAAGAGAGCGAGACGAAGAGAGAGAAGAATTGATGAAGAGATATCTGAAGACAAAGATAGATATGCCTGAGAGTAAGAGACAACCGGGAGTCAAGGGTGCGAGGGTCGCGCGTAGGAGTGAGTGCTGACAGTGCATCGAGGCGGCAAACAGTCGAATACAATCGAGACGAGAGAGAGGAAGGGATGGAGAGGGAAGGGAGGGAGAGAAAGAGGGATAGAGCTAGAGAGAGGAAGGGATAGAGAGGGAAGGGAGGCAGAGAAAGAGAGATAGAGCTAGAGAGAGGAAGGGGCAGAGAAAGAGAGATAGAGCTAGAAAGAGGAAGGGATGGAGAGGGAAGGGAGGGAGAAAAAGAGAGATGGAGTTAGAGAAAGTAACGAATGCACGACATAGGAGAGGCGCAGAGATCGAAAGATAGTTGAATGAGAAATCTTGAAGAAGTTCGTTTTGTTTGAATTCTTAGATGAGAGATCCTACGAATAAACTGCCAATGAGACGTCCATTTCGAGATGGCAGAGAATCCCAGATTCGGGGAGAGATTTAAACGATGGCGAGAGAATGTGAGGTAAATGAGGATTCGTACTGGGAGGAGCAGTGGGAGAACGAGGAGGAAGATGGAGAGGGAAAATGGACGAGCAAAGAAAAGAGGGAGAAAGAGAATAGTGAAAGAGAGAGAAGAGAGAAAACGGCAGAGAATACACATGAGAAGGGGAATCAGAGAAACGAAGAGACCGGCGACGGTGTTAAAAAGAAGTTAGTGAAGAAATCAGTAAGTGAATGGTGAGGAGACATCACAGAGAAAGAGAGAGTCAGAGAAAAAGAGAAAGAGCGATATATCGAGATGAGGAGAGGAAACAGAGACAGAAAGAAAGAAAGAAAGAGTGCCTCCACACTTTACAGCGGAAGAGGAGTCATCTCGGAGAGACTAAAGCTGCTCGCCACTGAATATCATCACTGCATTTCACTCACTCGTCTTTTTCTCTTCCATGCTCTCTCTTTCTCTCCTTCTCTGCAAGTTCTATTTCCTTTCCTGATCCGCACTCTCCATCTCTGGCCGCTCTCACTCCTTACCATGGTCTCTCATATCATCGGATGGTGTGTCTTTTGAAACCCGATGGCACCAGTCGACTTTTGAGAGTGGTCGCGGAGACTTGAATGTGGAACAGGGAATGGAAGATGAAGACGACGATGCGAGAACTGATCATTCGCAGTGCCATTGAAATTACATTACGCATTCATACTTTTATTCACAAGAAGACATGCGTGTATAAAGAGATGTACCTCTGCAGGCTGTTCTTTTTGGCATTTGCAAGGTGTTTCCTAAAGACATGATCCACTCGGAGCAAATCAGATTTCTGGAAAACCTAATTATTCACTTGCCGGTAACTCATTAAGAGTATTATTTGATGACGACGTTCAGGCAGTTTATGTTGTGCATTTTTCAAATCTGATTATACATAAAATCTCGGAGTGCACGATTCCAGACGTATCAGAGCCAAAGAAGTTTCCAGTGCCTGAGCAGGCTGCTTCTGGGTAGTCTGTGATAACTAGTCCATTGGCTTGCCGCGCTTTTTCCTTTGAATGGCTACTTCAGTTTTTCTCCGATAAGTGAATTACTTAGACAGATGTCGTAGCAGTCATGCATACTACTGAATTCAGACCGTAATAACGGTTTGACAAAGTCGACTCAGTGTGGCAAAACAAAATCCTTCGCATTTGCGGTAATTCCTCTATTTCGACTGCTTTTTGATGCGAAGAAAGTCGAGATGACAATGGAAAGAAGCTGTATCGTTGAGCTTCCTTAGCCAGTCGAGAGTAGAAATCGAAGCGGGAGCAGAGGCCTTCACAACTTCTTCAGTTTTGTCAGCTCTCTCGGAACTCTTTCCGTTTTAATTCCGCCATTTTTCCGTCGACTCCGAAGCAGAGATGTCATTTTTGGGCCGGCCCGGCCCGTACTTTTCCGGGCCTTAGAATTTTGGGCCCGGCCCGATTTTCATAATTTTTCTACAAAAAATTTTCTTCAAGTGAGTTCTAATAAAAATTTTTTAAAAGGTGATGTTTTTAATGATATTTATTTGAAGAAAATCATTTGATGAAAGATCAGCGAAACATTTGAGGAAGAATCGTGAAAATATTTCAAATCAGTTGACCCATCCACCAATTTCTCAAATAATCGGGCCCAAACGGGCCCACGGGCCGGCCCAACATTTCTTCGGCCCGGCCCGGGCCCATGGATTGTTGGGCCCGCCGGCCCATCGGGCGGAGCTGGGCCGGGCCGGGCCGTTGACACCTCTGCTCCGAAGCTGCTTATGCCTTCTCAATACTACATACTTTCTTTAATGGCATTCTCTGATCTGCTGCGAAATGTTCTCTCCTTTATTTTTTTTTTCTATTCCGAAATTCTAGGTTATCAAGACTTTTTTTTTAAATCAGTGCTTATTTTTACTATTCTTAGAATTCGCTTTGTAAGTTTTTCAAAGAGGTCGCAGTCCATCACAATCGGGGCATCACTCTCATCTCTGTGATTTGTCATTTTGGAATTGTTAGCAGGGAGAAAGAGTTAGAAACTCAGATAAGGGAATAGATGATATGATTAGCAGTTGATGATGTCTGTGTAGATGCACTCCTTCCTCCTGCTCTCCTCCTACTTCGTCTTCCGTTTCTTTGCTCTTTCATCTCAGCGTCATCCGCATTCTCATCTGAAAGTTATCCTCATCTACATCCTCCTGCTTTGCCAACTCTCTTTCTAATGGAATCTCATTTGCCAGTCCATCGTAATTTCTATTTATTTATTTACGATGAAACCATACATTTAATCGATACCCTTGAACTTAATTCTGATGAGTGCAAGTTTCCTCATTTCCTACAAGCTGATGGGTATTTTGTTCTTCTGCTCTCTGCTACGACCTGCTGGTTCTGGGAATCGTGCGTCATCCCTTCCTTGAGTGAATGTTTATTAGTCTTTCATACATTCTTGTTGTTCTCCAGGCGACAACCATCCAGGTCGAGAGAAAGACGAGTTTATCAAGCAGGATAACGGTTACTCGGAGAGGAAAAGGGATACAGAGGAGACGATCCTCAGGCGGCTGGGAAGGGGCTGGGTCCGACGCGTGGTGGTCGTTGTTCATGAGGGGAAGGGGTCGGGAGGAAGGAGAGATAGCGAGCCGGCAGAAAGCCGGTCGAGCAAGCTGACTTATGCGTCATAACTAAAGCTTAAATACTGGGAGGAGAGAGGCGGATACTCCGAGAGATAGAGAGGTTAGGCGAAGAGAGAATAATAAGAAGAGAGATACACACATACATACAGAGAGTAAATCATACAACACGCTATACATATAGACGTCCCCTTTACACTTGAAATCTATTTCTCTGGGGAATCAGCCGTATTTGTTTAACTTGAAAACTATTTCTTTGGGGAATCAGTCGTATTTGTTTAACTTGAAAACTATTTCTTTGGGGAATCAGTCGTATTTGTTAAAAAAATTGTTTAAAAAATAAAAGCAATAAATTGATGAATCCGCTTGCGACACTTTTTTGCAGCACCATTCAGGAGAAAGGATGTGTGCTTTTATTAACATTTTAGGTTAGATGTTTAGAGGTTTTTGATAGAGGCGTTTCTTCGGAAGACGGCTTCAGATCTTGGGAGGCCAGGACGGATGCATGATGAGACGCTCTCTCTCTCTCTCTCTCTCTCTCTCTCTCTCATCCTCTGCCTCTCTGTCTCTCTCTTTCATCCTCTTCCTCTCTCTCATCCTCTCTCTATCACCACTCCTTCTCCCTCACTTCCCTCCCTCGCTCTCTATCTTTTTTCCTCTATCACCACTCCCTCTCTCTTAATCTCTCTCTCTCTATCTCTCTTCTACTCGCTCTTTTCCTCTCTCCTCTTGGAATAAGAAAGTCTAATCCATTATTCCTATGCTTGTATGTCACTGAGATGGTGAGAGAACATGAAGGAGAACTGCCGCCATTCCGCTCCACTTGTTTTCCTTGATTTCCCGCACTTCACTGACGGCGGTGGTACTTGTGATAATTATTGGCCGTCTCTACGGTTCCTAGCAACTCTTTCTTTGGCATTCCTTCAATCTCTTTTTCTCTGATTCTCATTCCCTCCACCATCCCTCCAATTGATTCTCTGTACCTGTTGAATGAGGTGGAAAAAAAACTCGCTTACCGCGCGCCTTAACTGAAGACTCGGCAGCCTTCGAGACATCACACAACCTCTCGATCTCTTCTTTCTTCCTCTGTCTATTTCTTTCTTTCTTTCTTTCTTTCTTTCTTTCTTTCTTTCTTTCTTTCTTTCTTTCTTTCTTTCTTTCTTTCTTTCTTTCTATCTCTCTCCCTTTTTCCTTCTCTCTCTAACTCTTTTATTCTCTCTCTCTCTATCAGTCTTCCTGTCTGCTCTACCTTGTAATCGGCCATCTCTAGCATCCCAAATATGCACCACTCGCAACAGACTACATCTTCGACGCTCGGTCATTACCAGAATCGTCTACATTATTATTTATTTCCTAAATGGAGACGTTGTAATGCTGTAATCCCCGTAGAAAGTGAAGTTTTGGTTTTCTTTCCTGAGGTAAAGATCATTTGATAGAATTGAAACACTAAACCTGTGTTTTAAAGATTGATGCGTCTTGCTGTCGTCGCCCTTCTGATTGTCTCAGTGCAAGTCTTCGTTGAAGGCAGAGAAGGTCTCCTTCCTCCGATCCTGTCACCCCCTTTTTATTAACTCTTGACTTCTTGACTTCTAAACATAATTGATTGCCCAACAAACTTCTTACAATCCTTAGAATCCTTTTGCTGTTAAGAAGAAGAAAGAAAAAGAGATCTTTCTGGTTGCAGTAAAAGGGGGCGGCCTGCGAGGGATCGCAGTTCGTCACTTAGCACGCATTCGGTTGCTTTCATTCCTCATTCTTATCAATCTAACCTGGGATGATTTAGTTGGTGATGATTAGATGATATCTCAGGTCTAAGAAAGGAGGGTCTTCATGGCCCTTCTCCCTCTTCCACTCAGCAACCACTCCGACCATCTCACGTGATCAAATCGTTGCCGGTAAGTTTCGAAATTAGGGAATATCCTATGTCTATTAAAGTGTCTTGAAATTGAGCTCAACGGAAGGCCTTCGGCTTGCCCCGTCTGATGACGGTGCCCGTGGGAGCCGGAGTGGCTCATGCAGCTGGAGAAGAGAGCGAAGCCACCACTCAAGCAGCTGTCGTCCAGGCTGACCAGGCTTTCAAGTTCGGTTGCACTTTCTGGTGGTGGACAATTATTAAGGACGTGATGTCGAGATGCGAAGGAGAAAATTTTTTAACCCTTGTACGATCGATGGGATGAAATACGCGAATTTTTAGTATCGGAGTGCATTCAGGGGAAATTAGCAGGATTAGCAGATTCTGTTTCTCATCCACTCTTTGCAGAGTCGACGATGTGAAGTATCACTGGACGCCACCAGAGAACTGCGACTTCGACGAGGACGAGGACGAGGACGGAGACGGCATCTCAGACGAAGACGACGAAGAAGTGCCGTGTGCACTCTGCAGCCAGCCAGTCGAGGGACACGCCAAGGATGACCTTTCCGGAGCTGTCTTCGAGAATGGCACGAGGTTACATACATATCGGCATTAATTTGCATAATGTTTAATTCCTGAACTGTCCAGTGATGCTTCCCACTTTCAGAGCGATAAATCTCTACTGGACTTGCATCTCTCCACTGGTGTGCTGTGCATGGGAATGTTGTGAAGAAGGAGGCAACGGCCATCTCATGTCAGCTCCCTTAAGAGCCTCTCTGTAAGTTTCGAGGAGCGCCTGCCCGGAGGAATTTTTGTTTAGTTTAGCGTTGTAAACTTTATAAGGGATATATCTAGTGTTCATAACGAAGTCTAGGAGGTCAGAAAGTTTAGAAAAATTTTTTTCACTTAGATATGTCGTAATGTTCATAAACTTTGGATGACCATATCTAACGTTATACTTAATATTTCTCAATATTCTTTTCACTGCTCGATTCCTTGTTGAAAACTACACTAAAAAGTCCCAGATGACCATATTCGAAAAATTAAAATTTTTATAACTTTTGGTCAATTGAATTTTTTGAAATGTCGTTTTCAGGCAATAACTTTTTTTATTATTATGACTTGCAGAAAAGTGAATCTTCCATAAGAAAGAGGGGAAAAAATTACACATAATATGTGTCTACGAGGAAAAATCTCCGATACTTTTTTGGGTATCTGCATTTGAATATGGGTTTCTGAGCAAATTTCGGCTTTGGCTGCAAACCAAAATTTCTTTCAAACTTCATCAATTTTAAAACGGAATAGTCCATTCGATGTAATTTGTTATCCTCTTTAAAATAGTATATACTTTGGTTGCAAAAGAAATTAGTCTAAAGGCCTAAAATTGACTTTTTGTGTTTTTGGCCAATTTCTGGTGTTAAAATACTCGTTCTTTGGACCATTAATGGGTGATATAGACCGACTTTCCACATAATGTTTACTCCACAAGAAAGAGCAGTTAAAACTGAGTCGGATACAGCTTTTTCATCAAAATCTGAGGATACTTTTTTGGGAATACGTATTTGAATGCTGACTGCTGATGGCGATATTGCTGAATATTTATTAGCAAATATTTAAAATTAGTTCTTTTGAAATATCTAGCACCCAATAATGGGTATTCCCGAATTCTTTGCAGTTCTTTCATGATATACCACTCAAAAGTACTCAAAATGTCAAGAACTTTCATTTTTACGAGCCAAGATGGCGAAATAAATGTACGAAAACTCCTTCGAAGCCAACTATCAGTTCATTCGTCAGCCGGATTGCCAGAAAGGTCATAACCATTCGAAAGAGCAGAGACTTTTACATAATATATCCACCGATGAAAGAGCAAAACCTGTACATGTTTCAGAAATCTTGAAATTTCGAAAAAAATCGACTACAGGATTCGACTATTTTGAGCTGTTCTGCGAAAGCTGGTAAAAATGGAAACTATGTTCGGAAAACTCTACAATAATGTTTGTTGAGACGAGAAACATGAATTTGATGTTCATTTTCTACTTTTGAGTACCATCCATGGTAGGCTTGATCGAAATGAAAATTTCTGCATTTTATATTTCATTTTTCTGGCAAAAGTACCATGGATGGTACTCAAAAGTAGAAAATGAACATCAAATTCATGTTTCTCGTCTCAACAAACATTATTGTAGAGTTTTCCGAACATTGTTTCCATTTTTACCAGCTTTCGCAGAACAGCTCAAAATAGTCGAATCCTGTAGTCGATTTTTTTCGAAATTTCAAGATTTCTGAAACATGTAAAGGTTTTGCTCTTTCATCGGTGGATATATTATGTAAAAGTCTCTGCTCTTTCGAATGGTTATGACCTTTCTGGCAATCCGGCTGACGAATGAACTGATAGTTGGCTTCGAAGGAGTTTTCGTACATTTATTTCGCCATCTTGGCTCGTAAAAATGAAAGTTCTTGACATTTTGAGTACTTTTGAGTGGTATATCATGAAAGAACTGCAAAGAATTCGGGAATACCCATTATTGGGTGCTAGATATTTCAAAAGAACTAATTTTAAATATTTGCTAATAAATATTCAGCAATATCGCCATCAGCAGTCAGCATTCAAATACGTATTCCCAAAAAAGTATCCTCAGATTTTGATGAAAAAGCTGTATCCGACTCAGTTTTAACTGCTCTTTCTTGTAGAGTAAACATTATGTGGAAAGTCGGTCTATATCACCCATTAATGGTCCAAAGAACGAGTATTTTAACACCAGAAATTGGCCAAAAACACAAAAAGAATGGACTGGACTATTCCGTTTTAAAATTGATGAAGTTTGAAAGAAATTTTGGTTTGCAGCCAAAGCCGAAATTTGCTCAGAAACCCATATTCAAATGCAGATACCCAAAAAAAGTATCGGAGATTTTTCCTCGTAGACACATATTATGTGTAATTTTTTCCCCTCTTTCTTATGGAAGATTCAGTTTTCTGCAAGTCATAATAATAAAAAAGTTATTGCCTGAAAACGACATTTCAAAAAATTCGATTGACCAAAAGTTATAAACATTTTAATTTTTCGAATATGGTCATCTGGGACTTTTTTGTGTAGTTTTCAACAAGGAGTCGAGCAGTGAAAAGAATATTGAGAAATATTAAGTATAACGTTAGATATGGTCATCCAAAATTTATGAACATTACGACTTATATCTAAGTGAAAAAAATTTTTCTAAACTTTCTGACCGCCTAGACTTCGTTATGAACACTAGATATATCCCTTATAAAGTTTACAACGCTAAACTAAACAAAAATTCCTCCGGGCAGGCACCTATACAAGCCTCCTTGAGTCTTACAGAGAGGCTCTCTTAAATCAAGCGATAATCTGCTCATGCCAGAGTATTCAACAAAACCAGCCATAGGCGTTTTTTTTTTCATCTGAGGAGCTAGAATTCGCAGAGGATGAATTTGTCTTCTGACACGTGGCAGTTCACGACTGAGTTCTGCGAATTATTGGATGTATTTGGGCCGGTGACCGAGTTAATTAGCCTTGACACTCGGCTAACTAGGCAATTTACACTTATGAGTGAACTGATTCAAATTGAGATGGATCGCAGTGACAATCCTCCTTGTAATCGTTGCCTGCGCTGGCATCTTCTGGTTCATTTCTCGTGGCAAACTGGCCAAACTCCGACAGCAAAAAATGTCCACCCAGACACAGGTTCACTTTTTTTTAATCTTCAGGGATTACAGTTTAATGACGAGAGTGAAAACGTTGCAGGAACGCGCCATTCCTATACCTCTAGTTAGTAAGGCAGGACAACGAATTTCTCCTTCATGAACAGGATTTCTACCAGTATTGTATTACAAATTCAAAGAAAACTAATTGCCATGTTCTCAAACTGTCAAGCTACCTCTCTTTGAACTTCGTTTTAACGTCACCAATCTAGTAATCAACGATTTCTTGCCAATTACGAATTACGGGAAACGAATGTTCCTTTTGAGTGTAATCAAAAAGCCCCCTTTATCACTTTCTCTCACGCCTTAATTGGAATAGCAGATTCTCATAAACTTTCCGACTTGCGCGATGAACTTGTCAACGTGTAAAATCGACTCGCACTGCAAAGGCGGAGTGTGAATTCAGAGCAAAACAGCCTCAATTACGTACCACCTTTTTGATCATATGATGGTTTGCAAGAGTATCAATATGACTGGGGACCCGGCAAAATTTGTGCTGTGTATATGAAGAGTTTATTAATGACTCAGCCCACCTGAGTCATTAATAAACAGTGTTCTACCCGGCTACCTCTCGTGCTCCACATTCATTATGCTGCCTAGCCAGTAAAATAACTATTAGATTTCGGTCCTTGGGGGTGCTTTTTTAACATGGCGAAACGGTCCGTTGGTCTGAAAATGCCATTTTAGCGAGCTGTGCAAGATTCGAGAGCTCTTTAGTCCAACTCTTTCGTAATTCCTATGAGAGTACTGGGGTCACTGGTAGATGCTTCTGAACGTGTCCGTTCATAGGCCAAAGAAACGCAGCGCAGGCACATAGCCCGCGAATTCCAACAGTTTAATGATTGGGAAACATCAAAAACCTCGTCCATATCTGGCAAACCATAGCTTATTAGAAAAAAATTTCAGCTCCACAGCCCTTGACAAAATGACATATAAGATAAATAAGTAAGCGTACCCAAAGTCAAAAGACCGCTGAGACTATAGAAGTGAATAGTTTTGAAATTCTAACTGAGCAGCTTTATAAAGCAATAAATTCTCCATTTATGACAAAAATTTTCACAAATATTTCTTTATTATGCGCGAAACAGCGAACTCGAATGTACGGCCATCTTTCAAGATTAGCAGGCATTTCTTTATGTCGCCATGTTTAGTGTTTTGCGTGCCCGAACACCCGTCCGTCCAATGAATACAATTTCAGTTTTATAACATGGGTTTAAATTATATGTTTGTAATGACTCTTGTTCAGGGATCAAAGGAAAGGCTCATATTCTGTAAACTAGAAATGAAGATAAGGTAAAGTGTTTAAACAACATGACGGCAAGCAAGAATAATCCACATTACGCAAGATCTTTGAACCGAGAAGCTGGCGATTGTCGATACCCGATATGGACACTTGAGTTATGTCAAGAAATGAGATCGAATATGAAAAAAAGATATTCATGGCAACTGTAATAGATAT
The DNA here is from genome assembly GCA_945643635.1 of Allodiplogaster sudhausi. Classification (NCBI taxonomy): domain Eukaryota; kingdom Metazoa; phylum Nematoda; class Chromadorea; order Rhabditida; family Diplogasteridae; genus Allodiplogaster; species Allodiplogaster sudhausi. The sequence goes on from CALZFC010000117.1 coordinate 834,712, forward strand.
CATTAAAAGAATTTGACTGTAAGTATGTATGTATATACATGCATAAATAAGCAGTATAAACCTATCGAAGGGAGGATGTTTCTTTTAAGATACAATGGGCATATACATACATACATCTGTACATACATACATCTGTATATTTCTAACAAAGTAACGACATTTCTCATCATATTTTTGAACAACTTCGGCTCGTTTGTCTCTTCCTGCTGTTGGCTCGCGATTTTTCCTTGATGGATAATAACTATCCTCCAATAAAGCATTGGCGTTGAAGACTGCTATCGTGTTCCAGCCTGAAAGATAGATTAAAATCAACTCCTTCTTAAAGAACATTTCTGTTAGATATTGTTTTCAACAATGAAGAGGGATAAGAGAAAGCATACCATATAATAGTTCTGATTAGAGCAAGTCTTCTTCATCCACTGCAGACCGAGGTAGGCGAAGACGGCCACGATCACTGCTGCTCCTATTCCGAACATCCTGAGGATACTCAATATCATGCTCTGTTCTTCTTCTTCTCTTTTAATTCTCCACTCTCCCGTTTTGAGAGTGAAGCAAGAATGGTCTGTCTAACCAATCCTCTTCCTCGCAGCATTCCCATTCACAGCACAAGAACTGCTTCGGGCACGTCCAGAACAGTGCCGTCGCACTGCAATAAAGAGTACACCACATACAGTATCCCCTGATAAGAGGAATGTCACTGTATTCATTGCCTGACCGTGTGCCATTCTCGAAGACAAGAGTAGAGAAGTCGTCGGTTGCTTCGTTCTCCACCGATCGAGAGCAGAAATGGCAAGCGGAGTCGGAGAGAATTGGGACTTGGAAGGACGTGGCAGCCAGCAGGTCTTCGTCTGTGCTGTTAGAGATGTCCCTCGCAGACTCAACAGGGCAGCTTTCACTGCTTCCTCTGCATTCCGATGGCCGCGTCCAGTAGTAACACACGTCGTCCACGCTGCAGTTCAAACCAGATAATGCTTTTGCCAACCATCTCACTTTGTTCATACTCTAGCAATAATGGGTTAAGGTGGTCTTGAAAAAGTGAAGTGCATACGCAATAGGTCGAACTGTATCGACGACTCTCCGTTTCTCTGCGAAGTGTCCATGTCCTCCGATGCCTCCTCTGGCTGTCTGGTACCCGAGATGCGCCCCCAGCTTAAAGGGGAAGATTGGACGAGTCTGAGCCATTGCCACTGCAATCACACTTACACTTAATACTTATTTCTTAAACAAGAATTGAAAAGCTAATCTTTTACGACAGCTGTTCAATTCTACCAGAAGATCAAAATACAGTATGAACCAGTGGAGATGCGTGAGCGAGTGGTTGGAGTGTTGCTTGTTCTCATGAACGACCCGGAACTTCGCCGTCCACCTCCTCTGCAAAACAACTTTTAAAATGAATCATCCAGTACGTAGCGAAGAAAAAGTAGAAAGAGAACTACTTATAAAACCTGAAGGCGGATGTCTTAGTGAAGAGTCCCTTTCCACCGCCGGAGGAGCTCCGCCCTCCCCATCCGCCGCCTCCGCTTCTGCTGCTCCCTCGAGAGCCACTGAAGCCTCGTCCGCCTCCTGCATGGGAGATGCCATTCATTATGATTTAAATGCAGCTATTTAACTGGTCTGCATTTATTTAAATAATACAAACATGTGCATATGCAATGCCATAGCGGAAGCAAAAGAATTCGTGTTTTCACTTGCTTACTGCTTAAGTGGTTAGCATACTCAGAAACTCTAACCTCCACGCCCGCCTTTTGCAGAGACGAGTGCTAGAGAAAAGAGGAACAGAAGCACAAGCACAACCCCATTTTGCATCGCAACCTTGCAATTCCCTGGAACTGAAGTTGTGTCCATAATTGCGTTGATTAGTTGATAGAAAAGAGAAATCGAGAAGAGCCAGGCTCAAAAAAGGCCCGTGAAAGAACCAGTAAATAGTCTAAAAGGAAGGTTAACAGAGGGGACATCGGAGACGAGTTCTAGTGGTGGAATCAATGGAAGGCAGGCAAGCGATGAGAACAGCGAGCGAGAGAGAAGGACGAGAGAGGAGAGATGCAGAGAAAACAGCTGATATTGCTAGCCGCACGTGGTGAGATACGCAGGCTACGCATACAACGGATGTTGTGAGAAAGAAGACGGAGGATGGAGAAATTGTGAAAAGGAAGAAGCAGCGGAACTTGAGGAAAAGTTGTTGATGAACCCAATGACCTTTTACTCTTCGTATGACTATGACAGTAGACACAGATGTCATCGTTTCCGTCCTGATCAATCATGAGTCACTGAACAGTTTTAATGATAAACGAAAAGTCATCCTTTATTTCTTCAGATATCCGCTCTCTATTATCTTTCTGATAAACATTCCGACTTCCTGAATTCCACCTAAGAGGAACTTGGCCGGCGGAGAAAGGGTATATTTTTTGGCCCTCGTGGGCACTTAGAGCTCGAGCCTTAGGCTAACCTTGGTTTTTCTTTTGTAGAAACTGCGAGAGACGAAGTGTCCAAAATATCATCGCATTAATTCATCTTTTTTTTATAAACCAATCCGGGAAAGATTCCGGACCGATTTTGCTCAAATGCGCCCAGCACTCCAGGAAAAATCCCGGACGTTAAGTATTTGCCAAGTAGTTGTTAAGGAAGGGCTGGATCATCCTCTGAAGGCGATGCCATCAGTTCCAGGCGATAGCGACGGAAAAGCAAATCCTCATTTTTTGCACACAAATCCACATGGTCTTGTCTCTTATATGGCAAGTTAGTTCGTTTATATTTAAACCATCTCATTTTGATCATCAATTTTTTTTAACTTAAAGAGTCAGACATAAAATTTTGATGAATAACATGGAAGCGTGTAATTAACATTATTGACGTTTTTGGAAGGCAGGGAGGAGGCCTGAGTTTGCTCCAGGCAAGGAGATCTTTTTCATCGAAGGCCTATATGCCCTAATTGCGTTTTTTTTTTTACTTTACACGAATATCCCCTACGAAGCAATCCGTCGCCATAGAGACCATCTTCCCTTATCACTGTCTCTCTCTCTCTCTCTCTCTTCCCTGATCACTCTCTCTCTCTCTCTCGTCACTGTTAACTCTCTCTCTTCCCTGATCACTCTATCTTCCCTGATCACTCTCTTCCCTGATCACTCTCTCTTCCTAGAGCAATCTCTTTCTCCCTCTTTCGCTCGTACCACGCAACGAAGTTGACGTTCAGCCGATAACATCCTTGACAATCACAATCGGCCCGATACAACGAGAACTTGAATTTGTAAATATATTACCATAACGCTGAATGCTACAATCTGATTCTCCAGAGGAGCTATCTGCTCTCAATCTGATCTTTCGTTGAGAGCAGATAGCTCCTCTGGACCCTGAAGTGGACCGGCTCCGGATTCTTCATCGCCGTTTTTTTTTATTTCCTTTCCTACGATGGCATTTTTTGTCTGCTACTAAAACTCCAAAGCCCATCAAAAATTGCAAATTGTATGCTTATGCAAATACACACCTAGATGCTTGAGAACAGGAGCACTTATCACCTTGGAAACACTAACGAATACAACCTTTTGCCTTTCCTGCTCTGGAAATCCCACAGAAGTTTTCTATCTCTCTTAACACTCAATATACATATTCTTTTTATGTAAACATTCACTTCCTAGCAATTTCAATTAACTACTATTTGAACCTTCAAGGTACAGTCCCGCCCAGGATCTTGGTACAAAGGAGGGATCGGATGCATCGGAGGGATCCAAATGCATCCTCGTTAATAATTATTGTTCAAGGGAAAATAAAAATATTTTAAATGGTACATTAGGTTGCTTATAGAGAGCGGATGCTACTGTTAAAAAAATCGATAATTTCTTATCATTTGATAAGAAGTTATCAGTTTTTGGTTATAAAAAATTTCATTTTTAATGTTTTTCAAAGAAATTTCTCCTGTACCATTATTTTGTCTCTACCCACATCCCCAAATAATAAAAGTAGAGATTTTATCATTGATAACGGAAATCGATAAATCAGACTTTATCATGCATGTTCATATGATGTAAAGGTTCGCCTTACAATTCTGAATCTAATTATGTGATTAGTTTTCAACAGCAAGTGGAGGTTAACAACACATTTTTGATTGTGTGTACTTTGCAAGTCTTTCTTCAGAAAGAACAGGGCAGGGAGGCCTTGCAGGCCGAGGGGGCGGGGCCTACCCCTTTTTTTCTCTGCCTGTGCTATTTCGCTACCTCAAACTTGGGTAATTAAACCGAAGGCAAAAGAGCGCGCGCTAAAGCCGGCACTTGCTGTTGAAAACTAATTATATAATTAGATTCAGAATTGTAAGGCGAACCTTTACATCATATGAACATGCATGATAAAGTCTGATTTATCGATTTCCGTTATCAATGATAAAATCTCTACTTTTATTATTTGGGGATGTGGGTAGAGACAAAATAATGATACAGGAGAAATTTCTTTGAAAAACATTAAAAATGAAATTTTTTATAACCAAAAACTGATAACTTCTTATCAAATGATAAGAAATTATCGATTTTTTAACAGTAACATCCGCTCTCTATAAGCAACCTAATGTACCATTTAAAATATTTTTATTTTCCCATGAACAATAATTATTAACGAGGATGCATTTGGATCCCTCCGATGCATCCGATCCCTCCTTGGTACCAAGATCCTGGGCGGGACTGTAAGCGAAATTTTGTTGTAAAATGCTTCATACATACAGTACCGCCCAACATTTCAGGTACGTATATTAATTATATTAATTATATTAATATAAATAATTTCAATTGATATTTCAGCGCTCATGGCGCATTTCAACGTAGTTTTCTGTACAAACTAGACTAATTCGATGCAGATAAATACGTTAGTAACATTAGTTTCTCAATCAAAATAGACGTTGACGAGAAAATTCATGTTTTAGCCTGAAATTATTTGAAATATGCAGCGCAATTGCGCTGCACTAAATGCGCAATTACGCTGCATTTTCAATTGGATTTCGGACTAAAACATGAATTTTCTCGTCAGTGTCTACTTTCTTTGAGAAACTAATGTTTCCAACGTATTTATCTGCATCGAATTAGTCTAGTTTGTACAGAAAACTACGTTGAAATGCGCCATGAGCGCTGAAAAATCAATTGAAATTATTTATATTAATATAATTAATATATGTACCAGAAATGTTGGGCGGTATTGTATGTATGCACATACATAGTATGTCATTTACATTTATTTACTTATTTTGAGCACTAGATGTTCGAAAATTTTGAGAGAGAAAAGAAAATGAACCGGAAACTCAGAAGTGATGCCTACTCAGGATGTCCTCGATCTTTCTCGAACTCGTACTGATCACTGCCGCATTCCTTGTCATCTCTCCATCTCGATCAAATCAAGGCAATGGACCAGTTGTTATCACCGCGATGTGGTAAGCATCTATTTTAGAGGCCTTCTTTCATAAGTAGCTTCGTCGAGTTGGAATACTTGACTATTCAGTGTGGAAGGAGTAATGTTCTACTCGAGCGAAATGGATGCCTTGGCTCGAATTGCCTGTCCCGGCTGCTACCTTGAAAGAGACTGTCAGGCTAAAGAAGGAGTTAACATCTGCTCCAACAACTCTTCAAGCTTGCAAGATGCTCTCCCTCAATTAGGAAACATCTCTTCTCCATTGTACTATCTTATAACTTCCTTCCAAGAGGCAGAGAAAACGGTCTTCTTTGGAGATTGTATTGGGTATGCCACGCGGGCGACAGCTGCGGAACTGCCTCGTGCCTTCCAGGAAAGGCAACGATAAATCGACGATCTCTGTTCGATTTCTTGCCTCCTGTTTCCTTTCCGAATTACGAAGTAAAGCAGTCGGTTGGTGCCGTACCATCCTTATCTTACATTAGTTACTGGCATGCATTCCTTTCTCAGGACGCAGGAGATGCAATAACGGAGCTCGCTCAATCGTTTAGTATTTATATTCCTAATCATCAACTATTGTCTTCTTCGTCACATCACATTGTTATACTTCCTGTTATGACATGGCTTCTGTATGCCATAACACATCTGCCCTAACATACATTTTGTCCTTAAATGAATTCGAATTTCTAACTTATATTCATATAATATATATTTTTTTCTGGGAATGGAAATTAGGTAGACAAAAGAAGTAATAGGTGTTGGTGGAATTGATATTAGGAAAAAAAGAGCGAAAGGCACAGGAGAGAGAGAATGATAAACGCAATGGAGAATAAAAGGAAGAGAAAGGAAAATAAGCGAGAGTATGATTATCTCTGATATGAGAAGTAGTAAACATGCGGTCATCTTGAATGCCCGTGGCTTCTCAATCTGGAGCTCCGACTTCTTCGTGGATCGCACGACAAATCAATTATGAAGTGAAGAAGGCGACCACCACTTGCTGACGCTGTTCACAACTCAAGACTTCGTAATTTCGTTGCTCTCTCCGTCTTCTGCTATAAATAGAGGCATGCACATGTGTACTTACTATTCGTTTCGTTGATGACAGAGCTTTGCCGGCCCGTAGGACCGGCCGGCAAAACTTTACAGGTAACATGCAATTTCTTCACAGAACTTTGTTTTTTTTTCATACGAACAACCCTGGAAAACTGACAAGGTGACAAAGCAACGCCGTTTAGCGCAATTTTTTGGGGAGTTTGGCTGAGAGTAGAGCTGACTGAATCCCGCAGCCTGGCTACGAACAACAAATTAACAAAAAAAAATCACTTTGCAATTCCAGTTTTTTTTAATTATTTAAATTAACTTAATCCTATGAATTCCAGACCCAATAATGTTAGACGGAACTGTACATATGTAGGTATGTACATACATATGTACATACAGTCCCGCTCAACATTGTTGGGTCCGGTATTAATAGTATTAATAGTATTAATATAAATAATACAAACTGGAATAGCGCGCTGAATACGCATTTTCGTGCAATTTCGCGTAGGAGTTTACCTATTTCGACCATGAAGATTACGACTGTGAAGACCGTTTTCAAAAATATGCTGAAATTTCTGGGATCTCATAATGTCGCATTTAAGTTGGCCATGTTTGGGTTCCAAACGGGCTGGCTTCAACTCCTGGACTACAAAGTGCAAAATAAATTGAAATTTTCAGAGCACTTCTTACCTTTTTTGAGTTTCTTGTTTTATATCTTTTGAGTTTCTCATTTTGTTTATGTATAAACGACAAAAAAAAAAGCAAAAAAAATTTTCGTGCTTGCAAAAACCTGTTCTCAAAAGTGTATCGAACCGAGATCTCGAGATTGCCGGTCAAAGACTTACCAATACTCTACAGACGGTACAATCAGGTCTCATGATACCTTTCTTTGGACATTTTTCGATTGCCTCACAAAGAAAACGTCGATTCGGAACACGTTCGCTCATACTTTAGTGGGAGACAGAGAGAGAGAGAGAGAGAGAGAGAGAGAGAGAGATGGAGGGAATACGAGAGAACGAGAAAGAAGGAGAGAGGGAGAAAGTAAAAGAGGGACCGGTGCTTCAGCCTTGAAACGGTGACGCAGAGTAGATGTAGTCGACGCTGCACCTTCTTTCGCCTCTCTCTCTCTCTCTCTCCGTTTCCCACTAAAGTAGGAAACAGAGAGTGTTCAGAATCGACGTTTCCTTTATGAGCAATCGACGCTGTCCAAAGAAAGGTATCATCAGATAACTTTGTACCGTATGTAGCGTATTGGTAAGTCTTTGACCGGCAATCTCGAGGTCTCAGTTCGATACCTTTTTGAGAACAGATTTTTGCAGGCACGAAATTTTTTTGCTTTTTTTTGTCGTTCATATATAAACAAAATGAGAAACTCAAAAGAAATAAAACAAGAAACTCAAAAAAGGTAAGAAGTGCTCTGAAAATTTCACTTTATTTTACACTTTGTAGTCCAGGAGTTGAAGCCAGCCCGTTTGGAACCCATACACGGCCAACTTAAATGCAATATTATGAGATCCCAGCCATTTCAGCATATTTTTGAAAACGGTCTGCACAGTCGTAATCTCCATGGTCGAAATAGGTAAACTCCTCCGCGAAATGGCACGAAAATGCGTATACAGCGCGCTATTCCAGTTTGTATTATTTATATTAATACTATTAATACTATTAATACCGGACCCAACAATGTTGAGCGGGACTGTATGTACGTAACATCTGCTTGAAAACATAAAAGCGATAATCGCAAGCGGTATCCTTTATGATGATAATAGAAGGAGTAAGAAGGCGGCCAAGGGTTGAGAATCGTATTGAAAGAGGATACCGGGAGAGGGAGTCAAATCATTTCAGAGAGGGAGAATACTGAGAGAGGAGAAGCTAAGAGTGGCGGTGGAAGGCTGCTCGGCATGCAGCAATCTCTGTCTTCGCTGCCTCCTCGTCATGGAAGCCATTCAAGATCTCCAGAAGGTGGTCGTAGTTGACTGAGCCGGTCGATTGCATCGCGGAAGCGTAGATTATCTCAATCCATTTCATTATCATGGCAATGGATGGGAAATAAAGAGAGATGCCTGGAAAGCGTGGGGAGTGTAGACGAGAAGTTGGTTGAGCGAGAGAGCCTTCTTGCTGGCCGCGATCTGTTCCTGATCCGTGAGTGCCCGCCATGGCAGCTCTCCCTCAGCCAATTCCACCAGGGAGTAGAAGAGACTCACAACATCGTCGGCTGGCGTCTGAACATTTGGCAGGTATTACGCCTTTTAAATAAACTTATTATTTGAATACATTAGGATAAGAATGAATAAGCGTGCCTGTTCCTTCCTGTCGTGGACTCGAAGAGAGACATATCGCACAGTGCCGCGGAAAGCTGCGAAGTCCCTCTTTCTGCGGAGACTGCCATCGACGTCGCGGAACTGGCGCGCCATGCCCAAGTCGATGAGCACCACCGTGTTCTTCCGATCTCCTCGGCCTAGACACACGTTCGCCGGCTTCAGGTCTCTGCAACAACCACGGCTTCAAACCCTAGAGGTTTTCACCTTATTATACTTAATTCTCCTCCAAAATTAAGGGTGTTTGACCTGTGCAAGTAGCCGAAGTTGTGGATGGCACGCAGAGCAAGCAGACAGTGGATGCCCACGCGGGCTATCAGAGGAACGGACAGGCGGCGGTTCTCCTTTCTGGAATATATTTCTTAATCCATCGTCCATAAGGAAATATTGCTTTTCCTGTTAATGGTACTCTATTTTTTATTTATGGAATTACGAAAAAGAAAGTGATCAAAATATCTTCTGAAAAAGAAAGAAAAGACTTTTTGCGAATTTCGTTAAGATTCCTGTCGAGGAGCTCCATGACGAGGAAGTTGTGGTCAAGGTGACATCCGCAGCCGAGAAGACGGGGCAGATAAGGGCATTCGAGGAGACCAGCGAGGACCTTCTAACATCCCACCCGTTCTCTCTCTCTCTCTCCCTCTCTCTCTCTCTCTCTTTCTCTCTCTCTTTCTCTCTCTCTTCCTCTCTCTCTCTCTCTCTCTCTCTCTCTCTCTCTCTCTTAATCGTCTTCGCTACCTTTTCCAAAACAATGCGGCCTGCCTCCTCGCCACAACTCACTGGTTCAACCTTCACCGCAACGATGGCATGAGATTCCTGGTCAATGGCCCTGAAAAGGTTCGATATCCTCTTTATTAATTATTTCAAAATACTTGAATATTTGTCCGAATCCGCCGCCGCCGACAAGGCGATCGATACGGTATCGATTGTTGAGGAGGACGTCCTTCTCGAAGTACTGCGGAGCGGCCTTGCCCCTGAGGCGAGAGGGTGGAGGGGGAGGAGCGGGAGGGCCAGCAAGGAAGGGCTGAGGGGGAGGAGCGGCAGACGGGCCAGCCACGCAAGGCTGCTCGCCAGTCGTTGCTCGCATATTCCAGCTGAATTCAGGCAGAAACAACCACTCACCGCAGCTACTTGTCACCTGAGTGATTCTTACTGCACTTATTGTAATGCGTTGGTTCTCAACAGGTGATTTTAAAGTTAAACTATTTATATTATCTGAATTCGTTATTACATACGTGCAGAGTGCACATGTACTTTGTATGCAATTGAGGACTTCGTTGTTCATTGTCAGTAACAAGCGATTATATTTAAAATATCTTAATAGTGTTGACATTGGAGAAGGAAACTCGCAAAGACTAATTGTAAGAAAGAGACACCGAGATGAGGTGAAGGACCCGTTCCAGACACAAGGCTTATTCACAGTTTGGATCAATAAATGAAATTGGCATCAGCCGTCATATTCATAGAATTCATAGATGTTATCGTACTCGTATTTGACTGGAAGAGAATGAGACAAAGATTGTAGGCTACTCCAGAACGATTTGACACCGAATGTACAGACAAGTTAAAGAGATAGAGAGTGGATTAGCTGGCCTTCCTGGCAGAGCAGCCCTTCGAGATCAAGTCATTCCTAAACAATCATTTTGTACATAGCTGGCAAAATCTCATTATCTTGTGATCTTGAAGAAATATGTAATATTTAGCTATTTAAAAAATAAGGTAATCGTACGGTTTGTTCTTTGTTCGTACGGTTTGTAAAAGAAACCGGTATGTTTGCTCCAAACAAACAAATGATCGGAGAAGATGAAGAAGACCCTAGCAGAAACCGCACGTCTTCGGACAAAGAGACCGCATCATGGCGTGGATGCTTGGAGATCTAGAAAGACATCCATTCATGGGACCATTATTATAATGTACAAATTAATTTGTCTTCAATTAATAATGATGAGAAATGTAAAGTTGAATGGAGAAGGAGTGAACAGAACCGGCATCTATCAGCGGTCCACCAGCATACAGTTATCTTGTCGGAGCAAAGCGATAGACCCTCTGCAATTAAGCTTTTTCTCGCTGACAACCTTCAAAATGTTTAACATTGTCATTTGATTTGAAATATAATTTGTTTAAAAGGTCGTGATTGTTCGACTACAACAAATAGGAAAAGGGAAGAAGATAATGATGTACGTAGGCTAGATGCGATCGCTACGGCAGCTTGCTTCGAGTATGGAGAATCAGCAAAGGACGACAGCTCATTGGCCTTCAGCGATGGTGAAAAGACTGGTGAACTCTAGAGACAGAGAGGGAGTGAGAATTGAAAGAGGAGAGGACTCTCCGAGTACCTTGGAGAGACGTACTTGTGATGTGGAGAAGGAGGAATCCCCGCCACTCGCGATCACTGGGCAGTTGTACATCCGGTTGATCTTCGCCAGGTCGATCTCAGAAAAATCCTTTGCGTTTCCAATTGTTGCTGCTGAATCATTAGCTTTTCCACTTATATAAAAGAAGAGAAAATGTACGAATATGAGCAAAATGTGTAGAGAATGTTGAAGGGGGAATGGAGTAGTTGCCTCGAACATTTCGCCTTTGGAAGCATCGTCGGGTAGCCATTCTTAGAGAAGGCGAGGCTGTCATAGTGCAGGATTGACTTGTAGTCGTAAGGCTGTCCATAGTACGAAGTCTTCGTCAAGTCCACCTTCCCAAATTGGTCAAGGGCACCTAAGTACATGGAAGACAAATATATACTGTTCAAGTATAAAAAAAAAGATTAAATTATAGAAGTACAAGTACTCCTTGCTATCAATCTCTCGTTTAGTTTCGTGCTCTCTCTCTCTCTGAAAACACCTTTGTCAATGTTCTGCCAAATGATATCGATAAAGCTGTCGCGATCCCATCGTTCTAAATTTCATATAAATATGTACTTATTACATATATGCAGTTGACAATGAGAGAATAGAACCAAACCATTAGAAAAATGAAATTTAAAAGAAGGAACTCAAGATAAAGTGTAGAAAAGAGCACTTGTCTGACCGTGTTCATGATAGAATCCAACAACGTGCATCATTTCGTGTATGATAGTGGCGTATTCCATGCAACCGTTGTCCAGAGAGAGTACTTGCACGCCCGAGGTCCGTCCGACTTCAGAGAAGCAACTGAGACAGGACGGATCACCACCCCCAGTCAACCGCTCTCTTATCTTCCCTACCCGTCCACCTTGCCGATGAAGAGATAGTCTGCTTCGCCAGGGGAGCGAGGCACAAAACGAATGCATGTCTTCTCGTGATACTGAAGTCTTCATTAAGCAAGAGAGACAAAGAGAGATGAAGAGGGCAGAGAGAGAGAAAGAGAATGAGAGAGACGAAGAGGGCAGAGAGAAAAAGGAAATGAGAGAGATGAAGAGGGCAGAGAGAGAAAGAGAATGAGAGAGACGAAGAGGGCAATGAGAGAAAGAGAGAAAATAAGTCGACCTGCTTGACAGCTCTCGCGAGGAGCGCCCGTTCATGTGAGGAATAGTGAGGCGAGATGGCATAGGGAATCTTGGCATTGGGCCAAAGCTTTGCGACTCGCGACACGCCGTTCCGCTTGAAGCGACGTGTCGCGGTCGGGCCACGAATGTCCGGCCGGAAGTGGTTGACTTCCTCGAGGGGGATGTGGTGGCCGAAGAATACATCCTCTCAAAATAAATTCATCTTCATGTGCACTTCAAAGTATTACGAAGAAGATGGAAAGATGTGATGGAAAGGGAAGGCTCGAGTAACCTCGTGAAATGGAATCGGCGTTCTTGAAGTCCGCCTCAGTGAGTCCCTCCACGAAGATGTGGTGCTCGACCCAGCGAGGGCCGATGCTCTCCACCAAATCTGTGCCTTCTATCCTTTTCGGTTCCAACACAAATATTTGCACATATTCATACATAGTTCGTGCATACATCTGTATTCATATAGAATAACTTTTTAATCGTTTACGAACCAGTAGTGAATAGTAGGAAGCAGGGTAATATCCGAAATATACGTTGGTTAATTACCATCTGAAAGGAGAAGACATTGCCGGTGTGGAAGATCAAAGATAGACCGAAGGCAGTAAGGGCAATATATAGCTTTTTTTTGTTATAAACATGCGTGCCAATACTGTATGCTGAATAATGGAAGGTAGAGAGAGAGAGAGTGAAAGTGAGGGGAAAGGTGAAAGAGGAACTGTACTCTCACAAAAGAAAATTAGTACAAGGAGTAACGGTTGGTGGCAAGGATGTAGCTGAGAAGGGGGAAGTACAATGGAATTAGAGAGTAGGGGGTGATGCTAGAAAGAGAAAAGGGAAAGAGAGAAAGAGAAAAGGAGAGAAAGAGAGAAGAGAGAAGGAGAGAAAGGGAGAAAGAGAGAGAGCGAAAGAGAAATGGATGGCGACCGGCACCACTGTGTCCGTTTCCACCAAGGGCATAGGGCAGAAAGAGAAAGCAACGGAGAAACCTGTGAGAGGAAAACGATGAACCAGCGATATCTATACGAGAAGCTGCGGATTCACGCTTATAACAACTATACTAGCACATACATCATGAGTCTCATCACTGAATGATAGCAATAAAGTGAGGAACTGAAAGAGAGAGAGAGAGAGAGAGAGAGAGAGAGAGAGAGAGAGAAAGAGAGAAAGAGAGAGAAAGAGAGAAAGAGAGAGAGAGAGAAAGAGAGAGGAGAGTAATGAGCACACATGACAGAATGAAGAGGAGAAAGCTAAAGAGTATTGAGTATATATATTGTTGATCTGACTTGCTATAAGGAAGAGTGCAAAAAACATCAGGGAAAATATGAGGCTGTTGTGCTCCGTTCTACCTTGATTTTCTTGTTAGTTGGAACACAGAAAATAAGATATTACGAAAATCATTACCGAGCATGAGGTGAATGCTTGAGTTTGTTTTATTTATTATTTTTATTGGTCACGAAACAAAAGTATCTTTTTCCTGTTCTTTTCTTTCTTTTCTATTTCCACTATCTCAAGCAACATTCCGCTAAGGTGTTTCAGATTTCGGCTGGCACCACCATTCCAGTCCGGCGTTTCCACATTCATCAAAAGCATCATTTGACCTCGGGTCAAGTTCTCCGCAGAGATTTCTTGCTAACTATAAGGAAGAGGATGGCGAGAGCGTTTGAAGACATGTGAAACAGTGAAGAGAAGGTGGAGAGAGGGGGATAGAGAAAGGAAGGCGAGAGAGATAGAGAGAGAGAGAGAGAGAGAGAGAGAACAGCAGAAAAGATATAAAGACGGCACAGAAGCAAAGAGAGAATAAAGAGAAGATTGAAAGAAGCAAGGAAGTGGTTATGCAATATCTACGGAAACAACAACTTCATGGAACAGGAAAATGAGCATTATAATACTATCGAGGCAGGGATAAGAGAGGAAAGATTAGAAGAGAGTGCGAGAACGAGAACGTACAGCATACAGACAGACAAAACTGCAAACAAGAAAGAAAAAGTGTAAAACCGGACTCCTCTTCCTTTGGCAGCCTTAGGCAAAGGCCGCCAATGGAAAGGAGCTTGAAGGTGAATTGCATGAGGAGGTCATGGAGGATAGAGAGAGAGGAAAATGGAAGACACTGGTAGGAGAAATTGGAGGAGGTCAGGGAGGATAGAGAGAGGAAAATGGAAGACAGTGGTGGGAGAACACGGTGAAGGATTACTTAATTTCAAACTGACTATGGAGTAGGCAACAAAGATCCACATGATAAAAGGAAATATGTAAATGATCTTCCAGAAGCTTCGTAGAAAAAATGTTACCCATGAACACATAACATAACACAATGTGAGATCGAAGTGGGGAAAAGAAGAGACAACAACTACATATACTTGTTATTCCAATTCACAGGCATGGCAGATTTCGTCTCGCTCGTTCTCTCTCTCTCTCTCTCTCTCTCTATCTCTCTTTGTCTCTCTCTCTCTCTCTCTCTCTCTCTCTCTCTGTTCTCATAAAATTGATCAAACACTATGTTTTGCGCAGTGGCAAGGCAATTGGATGAAGCAGATCACAGCCCATGAAAAGCTGCGGGAAGCTAAGAGAAGAGAGTGCTCTTTGCCATATGCTAAAAAGAGTGAGTGAGAGAGAGAGAGAGAAAAAAACTGAAAGAAAGGAGAGAGACAGGAAGATAGAGAAAGAGAAGGAAATAAATGGAAGAAGAGAAAATGAAGACAGAGTGCACAGGTGGTTAGAAAATTGAACATTAAAAAGAGAGAAAGAGAAACAGCGGTAGAAACAATAGAAAGATGAGAATGGAGCAAAGGAAGGGAAAGTTATCCAAGCAGACAAAGGAAAGGGCCTTTAGAAAAGGACGGGCTTGGTGAAGCCGCGCAGTTAGAGACTCTGAAGGAGAGTGAGGAGCACTGGAAGACAGGGGAGGGAGAGGGAGAGCGGAGAAGGAAATGGGGAGGGGAAGAGAGAGGGATGGGGGGGGGGAGTTGAAGCACTCTCATGCCAGTGCCTAGAGTGGTGAGCTTAGCTTCTTCCTTTACAAGGGAGTTCTACCCCGATCGCAATGGATCAAGGAGGTACTGAGAGAGAAAGAGAGAGAGAGAGAAGAGAGAGTGAGCATGAGAGAGAGAAGGGAGGGGGGAAGGAAAGAGGGAGAGAGAGAGAGAGAGAGAGAGAGAGAGGTGGATTGTGTGAAGATGTAAGTGTGCCAAGACACTGTATTCCGGTAGTTACTGGATTAACCTCCGATAGAGAGGGCTACTTGAGAATTTAGCAGAATGAGTTGAAAACGTTGAGATTAAAAACATGCAGGAATTGATTCGCAGATGCAAGAGTCATGGCCGGCTTGTGTGCGCTTCATCAACAATTCCTGCAAGTCAATTAAAGTGTCCAATATATTCCTACGGGTTGCATTTGTCTTTTGTGAAAATGAGGTGATTCTGCTAAAGACTGCATTGGATAAGTCTTTGTCATTCATTTTCTTCTTGGGTAGATGACATAAAAACTCTTTTGTCCTTGTAGTTTCGGACTGGTCAATCAACACATTAAACTTACAAATATGTATCCATTTTCCCCTAAGCATCTTTGAATAAGCACATGCTATTTTTTTCTCGCTACAATACATTTCTAAAAACGCTGGCGTTCGCTTTTTAGAGCAAAACGATGCTACGGTTGTGCAAAGAAAAATACGAAGGAAGCTATCACAGCGCTGGGCAATGTATGGGGGCGATGCAATGGGCAGTCCAATCGTGCCACTGTGCAATTCCGTAATATGCTGCCGAGTAACTCTTTCGAGAGCGAAAGGAGCATGGCAACACTTCCTAATTTGCTTTGGCTTGTTTGTTTTTGTATTGGCCTTTTATTTTGCATTTTTAACTATATAAAGAATTTAATTTTCTCCCAATTTCTGAGAAGTTTCTGCTCGAAAGGAGCATATTCTCACAGTTGGGAGTCATATATTTGATTTCTGTGTTCTTGAATAAAGCTTTTTTCCTGTCTATTAGTTGTCCAAGTGGGAAGAAGTTCAGCCGAGCAGGCCATCCCGGGTTGAATGCTACTCTCAGGCGTGGCAATTTGCCAAGAAAACTTGGGAAGTGAGATGGTGGAGGGGTCACGCATGATGAAAAATCAATCGTGCCGGGTGCTTTTTAATAATTGGGGCACGTAGGGAGCCTAGCGGGCCCGGGTTGGACTCTATTGGACTGCACCGATCCCAGCGCTGTGAGCTATTGTCCGAGAGAGATACACGAAGGAGAAAGTAAGATAGAGAGGACATACTGTGAGAAAAAAGAATGTTGTTAGAGGAGAGGAAGAGTACAATTTAAAGAGAAAAGCTAGAGAGAGAGAGAGGAGGTGAAGAGAGAGAGGAGGTGAAGAGAGAGAGAGAGAGTGAGAGAGAGAGAGAGTGAAATTTTCAGGTGAGAAGCGAAGAATGGCTAGGCCGAGGGCATGGAGAAAACCTGCCCAATATACCAGGCAGCCAATGGCACAGCAGCACTAGCTGAGCCATGCCGTGTGACCCCCACCACTTGTTTCCTCGCAGTACTCAGAGAACACTCACGATGTA
This sequence comes from Allodiplogaster sudhausi, assembly GCA_945643635.1. Classification (NCBI taxonomy): domain Eukaryota; kingdom Metazoa; phylum Nematoda; class Chromadorea; order Rhabditida; family Diplogasteridae; genus Allodiplogaster; species Allodiplogaster sudhausi. The sequence continues at coordinate 851,462 of CALZFC010000117.1, forward strand.
GCAATTCAAACCAGATATACTCACACTTCCGATGGTTCAACTCCTTATGAGCTTCCACGAAAGATCATACACTATATTGCAGCCATAAAGAAATAACAACCAGGCGACAAAAATACGATGATCCCTGGACAACTTCGAATGAAAAGAGGAGCTCGAAATCATTCATACCTATCTCTGACGACCTTGAATTAAATATGAAATCTCCTTTATAAAAAAAAATATAGGACCACACGGATGCGTACTAAAATTCGGCAAAGGTGATATTCACTCTCTGAGCATTCGCATTCACCCAACAAGTAAATATTCGTAATGCCATTGGGTGAATGTGGGTGAATTCTGTGTGAATGGGTGAGTGAATGGTGAAAATCACTATTCGACCTAAAATTCGCCTTTTTTGATGTCGTTTTCCCTTTTTCTACGCAGTTTTTTTTATTGCTTTCGCGGTTTCTTTCGTAGACATCTTACTGTGATTAGTATAAATTTTCTCCCAATAGGGCACATTATTGGCTGATTCTTCAGAGTAAAACCAGCACTGTTTCGCTAATTGAAATAGTTGATTGTTCCTGTTGTTGATTGATTGATTACTACTAAGTGTTAATTTATTACGCTATTTAGCGCTAATTGTTAACTTTTTTATTCCTCCATCTTAACTTGTCTTAATTGTTCGTTACTTCGTTGCACATCTGCCTAGAGCTCGAAATGATTGATCCCGAACGATTAATGGATTACTTCGGAAAGTGAGCGCGGTGTTCCAATCTGAGCAGTCGCGCTGGATCCTTCCAAATGCACTGCAGCGATTGCGACGAGGCGACTAGAACAAGCAAGAATGAGAGGGACAAGAGAGACTGTTGTGTTGCGAGAGAGTAGAAGGGCGAGAGAGTGGAGGGAATGGAAAGAGAACAGACGACGAGGGGCATGCATCCTTTTGCCGTGAGAGAGCGCAGTCGCTTGGCGAGAGAAGAGGGGAGAAGACTCGGAAGGTTCGGGAACTTTCGCGTCGCTCGCTCTCTTGTTAAAGAAGTCGCAAAAGTGGTAGGATACGCGCAGTCCTTTCCGGCCGCGGACGGCCCACATTTTTATGCAGTTCAGTGACACATTTTATTCTGTGAAATCCCAATTTTCTCAGGATTGACGAACCTTCGTTGCATTGTTTCCGAATGCTCACGGCTCGTGGTTCTTTATCCCTCTTCGACACGAGAATGGGAGAACCACCTGCTTCGGGTTGCAAGCGCCACTTGGTTTGTCCAGCCTTTTCACTTGAAGTATTTGAGCTGTCGAGATTGAGCTGATAGAGTAGTGATCTCCAGATGACACTATTGTTTTTGTCGTCACCCATTTTCTTTTTGTATCAAGGTCATCTTCACGAGGGCGCGCCCATGTTTTGGGTGCGGCTCCTATATGAGTCTGATTAGTTTAACGTAAGATGCCAGTGAGGTGCTATACTAGTTGGGAGGGGGGGGGGCAAAATATTTTCATTTTCCAATTTACTATAAATCCTGCCCAGGGGGTTTTAGGCTATGGGGAACACGAATATAGGGTTCTAGACCGTGGGGAACACGAATATAATGTTCAATTTGTAAAAAAATTTCATTTAACAAAGTTATAGTAATTCACATTTTTTCCCCTACTTTACATCTAAACTCGTGCACTAAAGGGTTTTCAGAGCTGCCAAACACTAAAATAGTGTTTAATAAGCACTAACGAATAGAGATAAGTCGAAAAGAACGTAATATTCGAGTTTAACGGGTCTGAAAACCCCTTTGAGCAGCATTTTACCTGAAATCGGCCAAAACTTATGTCAAGTAAAAGTACTGTAACTTTGTTAAATGACAAAGTAACACAAAATGAACATTATATTCGTGTTCCCCATGTCCTAAAACCCCCCTGTGCACGATTTGGTGTGAATTAGAAAAAAAAATTTATTTTGCCCCCCCCCCAACTAGGATAGCACCGCCAGTGACTTGTTCTGTGCTGTTCTTTTTCTTGTCTTAACACCTGCCGTGACTTTTTCAAACACACCACTCATTGATTTGGTGCCTTGCTCCCTGTGACTAATCACTCAGAACATTTCTGACCCTTTCGCTGCCGAATTCTCATTTTTTATCAAGATCGTTTCTTTTCTTACCCACTATTTCTAGGGTATTTTCCTTCAAGAAACATGGATGCTACGATATGTTTAACGCTCTGGAACCTAAACTATTTAGCGTCGTTTGCCATCCATTAGTGAAATGGAATTAAAATTGTGACTGTTCGTTTTGTAATGAAAACTTTTGCAGGAAATGCGAGATGCGGACGGCGCGCCGCGTGCGAAGCGACGTTTCGAGCGCGTTTCCAATCGACTTGAGCGAATTCACATCACTCCTGAAATCTTCCCTCCACCTCCACAGTTGGAAGACTTTCTCTCACTCATGCGCTATTTTTAATCTACCAAAGCGAATACTCCATCCATTTTTAAATACTACCAAAAAAATTGACAGGATGCAGCCTCTTTTGCCTAAAATATGCCGACAATCGCGTGAATTCAAATTTGTTTATGTTATTTTTGGTGATGATCCCTAGTATTCCACAACAGTCTTTTCGGGAGTTCTAAGCAGAGGCTTTGTCTAGTAGGTAGCGTGCAATAAGATAGTTAAATAGCACAGGTGGCTGCTCTACAGGATATTATGGTATTTAAGATTGCAAAATTCTTTTGTACAATTACCAGTGTCTGATAATCCCCCATTCCTCTACATTTAGAAAATGGTTCCTCGTTACCATTAACTTATAAGGAAAAACTAGATTGTTGCTAGTATGTTGGCACATTTTAAATTGGATGAGAATTATTCTAATTATAAAGCAATTATAAATAGCATGCATCAGCGTGCCGTGTATTTTACCCTCGAAAAAATCTAGATTAGACGAATTTATCCTCTTAATGAGTACTGTTTATTACATTCACTTTATTTGTATGAAATGTTGAGGGGATCTCCTTCTTCGTCTGAGGATGAGATGGTGGTTATTTGCGACGACGAGAAGTCGAGGACTCGCATCTCCGGTTCCAATCCGAGCATTCTCCCTCACGTCAGTCTCGTTTCCTATCTGGGCCTATTTTTTACAATAAGAAAGGATGGTACTATTCAATTACTCCTGCTCCAGTCAAAAACAATTTCAAAGGAATATTTCCTCCAAATTCACTCCAGGAAGTTTATTGATACGAGGAACACGAATATGACAATCATTTTGCGTAATTCCGTTTAAATAAAAGTTATGAGTTTGGTCAGAAATATTTTTCCTCCAAATTGCTTATAAAACACTGTTTGTTGATGTTGGGAGTATGCATACAACGTTTATATTACGTTATGCTCTCATTTTAAAGAGCTATATGAGCCCTGAATGCCCAGCACTTGTATTTTGCTGACCGTTGGATCGTGGCATGACTATACCGTGACCACCGCTAAATGCAAAAAGCCTCTACGCGAAGACAGATGCCGATGGGATTGCTTCCCATTCAATGTTGTCCTTCCTCTCTACGACGACGGATGGGTATACTACTGACGAGCATGTCGACCCGCTTTTCTTGTTTTCAGACTACGCTTTAAAATGACAACATAACCCGACATAAACTTTATATTTATGCTGCACATTAACAACCCCGTGTCGTGATTTGCAAGCGGTTTGGAGGATAAGCTATTTTAGGCGAAAGTCATAACTTTTTTGAAGGAATTATGCAAAATGATAGCTATATTCGTGTTTCTCGTATCAAGAGACACCCTGGAGTGAATTTAGAGGAATTATTTTTTTATTTCTTTTTGACTGGAGCTGGAATAACTGAATAGCACCAACTGACATTCTAATTTGTGAGTTGAAGAGGGCGAAACTAAGATGTAATCCGACGGCAATATAGGATGGTATCCGAGTGGTGGGTGCAGTGGTAGAAGAGCCAGAGGACGATGAGGAAGAGAACTTCCATGTCACTCCTTCTTCTTCCTGTGCACGCATTCGTGTCCAAAACGCCTTCACTCGCGGTCTTCTTCACAAGGGCGCCTTCGATCCTGTGCTGAAGAGGTTACTTCTTCAGTAGTTAACCCGCAGAAGTCGATAGAATGAGCCACAGGTTTCCTATCATTTTCCAGCAGGACGTGAACCACTCCAACTAACCCGACTTTAACCGCCCCACCAAGTCAAAATATATAATGAACCCGAAATTTAAGGGAAACAACTCTCTTTTGACTTTGTTAATTGTGGTTCATATTCTAAACAAGGCTGATCGATATTGCTAAAGTTGGGAATATTTTATTGGGGGACGAAATTCCATTTGCAGGATGTCTTGTTCTGGTCAAGTTTCTCCTGGAGCCTTGACAATTTGGCAGCCACCGGCTCCTCTCAAGAACCCTTTTGAGGACCCAAGCATGAAAGGACGTATCACCGAATTGGAGAAGGACGAAGAAGAAGAAGATCACACGCACAGTCAGCAGCAGTTTTATGGTTGGCCATGTTTTATGAAGGGAAAGCTAGTTGGTTCGGGAATGACTTATTGAGCAAGCTATCGTTGAAAGTAGAAGTACGAAATGCATTTTAGTATTTTGAATGATGATATTGATATGAATATGATGTTTCTTTCTGCAGGTTCGTGGCCAACAAACGGTCCCCATGTGACGTATCCAGACGAGGGAAGCAATGGCAGCAGCTTCTGTCCACGAGTGTCTTGCGAAGTGGAGAGTCTCTCGGAGATGAGTGGAGAAAGCTCGCCCGAGTCTTCTCCCTCCAGCTTCTCTCCCGACTCCGCCTCCCACTCCGACACTCCTCTGATCTTTGGAAGAGTTGTAGAGGTAAACGATGGAACGACTACCGAAGAGGAAGGAGACGACCACATGGACATGGACTGAGGGAATGGGATGCCAATCACTTTACATCCGCACGGGTAGCAGACAGCCTTATTCATCATAGATGATCATGCTCTTTTCGAATTGTACTTGCATCCACTTCTGTACCCGACTTCGAGAGCTTTCGAAGTGCTTATCGAAAAAATCTGGTTGTTTTTGAAGGTCATTTGTTAGGCTATTTCGATTTGTCCTATTATACAAGTAAGGACGCGCCATTTAGTCGTCTTTCACACCAAGCTACTCGATAATAAGTTGCCAACGGACGATGACATCGCTATATTTTCTTATTTAATTGACCTTCAAGTGAAGTGCAGTTTTTGTTTAAATGAAACGCGAGCAAGCGAATGAAGCCGAAAGGGTATAGGCTTTTGGAACAGTTGTCATGACAGCCAATGCCTTCGTCTACTATCTCGACACCTCTCATTGTTATCTTAATCCTAGAATGGCGCGTTATTGGTTATGAGCTCTCCTTGATCATGTTGGGTTTTTAAGAATAAAGGAAAATGGTAATTGAATTTCTTGTACGATAGTTGCGGATGGCAAGCTTCATTGTTAGGACATGTTCGTTATTCGGACCATCAGTTGTGGCAAGCGGTAGCTGAAATATATTTGAATCTCGCGCCAAACGCAACGCTCTCGCTAGCGATGCGGCCAGCACCCACCTCCCTTTTTCTCGCCGACTTGGTCTGAAAAGTGTTTTAGTTGGCTGGTCTTTCCACTTGTTTGATATGTTTTCAAATATATAGGTCTTACATCGAGGTGTTTGCCACCTCAAATGTAAGGCAACCTCTTTTTCAGTTCTTTGAATACATGAAATCATTTAGTTTTGAACATTTATTCCTTTCTTTATTTCATCACTGGGAAGTATTTCGCCCGTGATGAGAAGGACTTTCTCTGCCTTTTGTAAATAAAAAGTGCTTATGCGTGCTGTTCTTATCACTGATCCTGGCGAGCGCCTGCTTTCTATCCAGCCAAGTATGGCTCATTGGATGGGGCGCATTGATTGTTCAGACTGGAGTTGTTGTGTCGGGGGGGGGGTTTCGCCTAATTTGTTTGTGAAACAGGGTCTTTGGCGAGTTGTAATGTTTCGGCGTAGTCTGCGGGAATAACAATAGCTGTTTGAGGCTCTGTGAGCTGCGCAGAGACCCTCGACTTCGACGTCGTGCGACTTTCTGCCGTCGCCCCGTCACGTGTGTGCAGAGTCGTAGCCGAGGCGTGTGATACCGGGTAAGATCATCCCTTCTCTCTTCCACTCTCATTCATTACTCCTTTTGGTCTCTTTCATGACACTACCAGACACTGCGATAAAGTGTGTCGGTGTAGATGCTCCCTCGTTTCTCCAGTTCCGAGAAGTCAGAACTCTCGCTCCTCTTCTCTCTCCTTCCCTTTCTTCGCGTCGTCATCAGAGATGGTAACGGCCCGGCCCGGCCCTGGCGGGCCCGCGGGCCGGGCCGGCCCAATTTCCCCGGGCCGGGCCGGGCCGGGCCCAAAAAAGTTGGGCGGGCCCGTGAGCCCGTTTGGGCCCGCAATGTCGTCCAGTCTGGACGACTGGTGGCATTGTTAAGAGCAAAACTTTCTTCATTTGTTTATTTTCCTCCCTAAAAGTCTTTTTTATATACATTAAAATGAATGTTCGTAGCCCGAGCATGAAAAATTCTGAATTTCAAAACACTTTGTAACTCGTCGGACTTTTTTCCCCAGAATTTTTTTGAAAATCGGGCTCAAACGGGCCCACGGGCCGGGCCGGGCCCAAAATTCTAGGGCCCGGAAATGGTTCGGGCCGGGCCGGGCCGGCCCAAAATTTTTGGGCCATTTACCATCTCTGGTCGTCATGACTAGAAATAACGCGTCTTGTAATGCTAGCATGAGAAAGAGGGGGAAGCGGGGCATGGTATGAGCGTGTGAGTTTGGAAATGCGCGCTCCTAAATTACGCAATAAAGGATCATTAGAATTTGTTTCATCTTTGTATATTATGACTCACGCTTCATAAAACATCTGATCGGTTATCAGCCTACGATCTAGTTTGAACTATCTGAAGAGAATGATTTAGGTATTTTTCAGATAATTGTTAATATAATTTTTTTCATTTTCTGTGTTGTATTTATTGAGTAGATGATATGTGATAAGTGGGGGATGTCAAACTTGTCATTTTATGGCAATCATTAAAGTGAATTGCGGAATGATAGTAGTTTCCCTTCCTGCGTGAATCAGAGAAGTCGTTATTTTATTGCCTATCCTAATGTAGTTTGTGGGTGTTAAATAGTGCCTGTCCTTCGCCCTTTGCCTGTTTGGGATCTTCTTCCTTATCCGCGGGATTCATGCTTTTGCTAAAGCCGTTCGCGCGACTGCTTCAGGGCGAATCGATTGTGTCTTCTTTCTCCTGCTCTGTTTCTCTCGCGCGTCTTCTTTCTCTTGCTGTGCTTCTCTCGCGTCTCTCTCTCTCTTTTTCTCTCTCTTTCCGCACTTCTCTGCCTCTCTTGCTCCCTCTCTCTCCACTCTCTCCTCTCTCTGCTGTTCCCACCGAAGATCTGCTCTCGTCCCTTACACTTGCTATCGCATCCCTAACCCGTCTCGCTCTCCTGCTCCATTCATTTCTCTCTTCTAATTGTAAGTAGCACCTAGCTACTTTCGGGGAGTTGTCTGAATTCTCCTTATGCGATTAGGCATGTGAATGGAATGAAATTGCGATGATTAAGTCCCAAGCTGTGGAATGTGAGAAGTACACGCAAAGTACACCAAACATGTGTTTGCCTCCAGTCGAGTTGAAAAAATGGCTTCAAAAATGATAGTATGAAGGCCGCAAAATACCCCGCCGCCGTTCGTGCGCAGTTTTTAAATGCCATCTCGCTTCCAAAAAATTTTGGAAGCTTCAACTGCCATAAAATCGGGAGGATGCAGTCTTTTTTGCCTAGAAAATTCATACGATCACGTGAATTTAAGTATGTTTAATACTGGTTTCGGAAAGGTCCCTAGTAATCCATGGTAAGATTTTCGAGAGGGTAGAAATGAGACCGATTTAAACACTTTACACACGTTGTCTTTCTTTGTTTTCAGCTCGAAAGAAGTGCGACGGATTGCAGAAGTTTCTCCGCCTGACAGAGGGAGGAAAGAAGGAAGCCGTTTTCAGCTCCTTAGACCACTTGCCGCCAAACAGCAATCATTGCGCAGAATAACGACATGGCCGTTGTCTCCTCCGGCAAGGACTTCATTGTCGCCACCAAGTTAGATTTTAGGATTCTCAACACTTTCCACTTTGGGATGAAGAACGGATTAAAAGGAGTTTGCTTGAGGTACAAATTGATCCGGAAGATTGGTTCTGGATCATTTGGCGACATCTACGTGAGTATCAACGTCACGAATGGAGAGGAAGTCGCGATCAAACTGGAGAGCAACCGGGTGTGCAGTTTCTATCACAGCAAGCAGATCATCCTTCCCTGCAATTGTGTTTCATTCGTTTTTTAATGCGTGCACGATCTTTTTTCTGGAAGGAAAGTTAGCTTCGAATTGATTGCGTTGATAGGATTCAATTGTTGTTTAAAATGATGTAATCGCAGGCACGCCACCCTCAGCTACTCTACGAGAGCAAAGTGTACAAGATCCTACAGGGCGGAGTCGGCATTCCCCACATCCGATGGTGCCTGCTCATTTTCGCTTTTCCTATTTGGCTTTGTTCTTTCTATGCATTAGTGATATCTGAATTATAAAGCAATGAAGTAATAAAAAGAAAGAATCATTGAGTTGCCAATGAGTGGTTGTTAAGGTACGGCACGGAGCGCGACTACAATGTACTGGTGATGGATCTGCTAGGCCCTTCGCTCGAGGATCTCTTCAACTTCTGCTCACGGAGGTTCACTATGAAGGTACTCTTCATCCTCTGCCCTCTCTTCCATATACAATCGTCTGACTAGCAAAACAAAATATGTTCTCATTCCCTTGTTGGAGATCACATTCAAGCACAAGTATTGAATGTGTTGCCGAAATCAGAGATTCATTTGTATTTGAATAGGATATGTATTATAGCAGAAGATTATGGTGGGGAATGATATTGGACCCGGAAACCACGGTAGGTTCGCTGCTTCTGCATAGATGCTCCTCAAAATCATTGTGGGGTGGGGCTTTGTGGAGGCCCAAAATCAGGGTGGGTCTGTCACATCCACAGTCCTTTTTTTCTCTTAAGGTTAATGCTGCGACATTCTTTGAGTGAGATGAGCACAAGATTGAGTAAGAGTGCCATTGCTGTGCAGACAGTTTTGATGCTGGCGGACCAGATGATCGCCCGCGTTGAGTTCGTGCACGTCAAGAACTTCATTCATCGCGACATCAAGCCAGACAACTTCCTCATGGGAATAGGTCGCCACTGCAACAAACTCTTCCTCATCGACTTCGGACTTGCAAAGAAGTCCGTTCTTCATTCATTTCCAGCGCCAGTCATTCCTCTTTTTGTTGTCCTCTTGTATATTTGCAAGCATTTATTTTGCTCGCTCCTTGAAAGGGCGAATAGATAAGTCTGACTGGTCTCTCCACTGCAGGTACCGGGACTCGCGCACGCGAACGCACATTCCATACAGAGAGGACAAGAATCTCACGGGTACTGCTCGCTATGCTTCCATCAATGCGCATCTCGGAATCGAGCAGAGCAGAAGGTCAGCGGGGTTGTCAAGCAGTGGTGTATATGGCTGATTGGTAGACGGCTTGCCATGTATCTGGATGGGACAGGTTCAACTCTTGGTCTTGTATGCAAAAGAAGGACGATGAAGAGAGCGTGCCAGCAAAGGGCGGCCGCTCGGTTAGGCTGCCCGCATGATGAAAGAGGAGGCACAGGGGCCATCTGATGTCCGATTCACAATACTCTTTTCTCTCAAGAGAGAGAGAGAGAGGAGAGAGAGATAGAGATTGAAAGAGTGAATGCTTTTATTGTCAAGGGACGACATGGAATCTCTGGGTTACGTTCTCATGTACTTCAACCGCGGAACTCTGCCGTGGCAGGGACTCAAGGCAGCGACCAAGAAGCAGAAGTACGAGAAGATCAGCGAGAAGGCACGTTTACTTAGTTATTTCTGTAGATATTTTTCTTTGTATATTTATATCTAGTAAAATAATATATTAAAGAATATCCAATTCTTTGTCTACCCTTTACGACCGCCTTGACCATTTCTTTCCAAAGTCGAATAAAAAGTGGCTTTGCTTTGCAGAAGATGTCTACCCCGGTGGAGATGTTGTGCAAGGGCTACCCGGCCGAGTTCCCGATGTACCTGAACTACTGCCGCGGGCTGCGCTTCGACGAGGCGCCCGACTACATGTACCTCCGACAACTCTTCCGCATTCTCTTTCGCACTCTCAACCATCAGGTACTTAAATCGTCTTCTGGGACCACTAGAAGTTGGCTCAGTTTTATTGAGTTAACGGGATAGTTTGATTATCCCGTCATTCTGCGTTGCTCTTGTCTTTTAGCTGAGAATAACGGACTGGTTTCAGTACGACTACACCTTCGACTGGACAATGCTGAAGCAGAAGGCGGCTGCTGCTCAGCCCATTAACACCCCGGCCAATGGAGGAGGCGCGGCGGCTGTTCCCCCCGCCGCGGGCGCCATTCCCCCCGCCCCCTAGGCTGGCAGCTGGCTTCTTACCTTCCTTCTCTCGCCTCTATCATCCCAAGCAATGCTTCCTTCTCATCATCCCTCTTCATCTTTTCATAACCATTTTCTTATTCATAAAAATAACTTTCTACTGGAAGGGCAGAAGGATGTCATACCTTCTCGGCACCAATTGTTTCTTGTATTGATGGGAAGCAGTCTGCTGAAGCTGTCCACTCCATCATAAGCATGTAATGCTAAAGAGGGGTTGAAATGAGTAGTGAGAGAGTGAGCCTCTCTAGTGGTGGCAGCACAGCCAGTACCCCCTTTCCTCCTTCAATATCCCTGCCCTGCTGTTCTGAAGAAACAAGGAATGTTTCGGTCACCTCATCAGTAGAGCCGTTCTAGCGGGTCATTTATTGAGAATCCCCCCCCCCCTCTGTCTTCCTACTCAGACTTTTAATGAGAGCCCTTGTTTAAGAGAATCCATTTAACCCTTCTTTCCTCTTATAAAAGCCAATCGAGATTTTGAAAGTTTTTTGTTTTGTTGTTGCTCTTCTCGCTTTCTATTCACTCGTGAATAGAAGTGGCTGCCAATGCTCCTGGTGGTTTTTATCGTTTTGCAACCTAACTCCTTGTATTTCGTCATTGGGTATGACTGCGTGAAAACCTTTCCTATTGGGATCCTTTCGGGGTTTCTTCTTTTCACTGATTTTTGAGCGTCTCAACTCCACGATATATATTTGAAATGCCCATTACATTGTATAGTCTCCCTGCTGTTTCTGGAGTAGTTATTATCAAAATATCCACTTTTTTCTTTTCCTGAATGGCATCATCATGTAAGCATGTCTTTGTTACAGTTTCGCTGTGGAATATATATTTGATGGAATCCAATATATAGCAAGCTTTTCTTGTTCGATGTATAAGAGAGTTTGACATCTGAACTTGTCTTATTCATTCGTCCTATAGCTTGTTCTTTCTTTTTTGTTTTCCGTACGTATTCGTTTTTCTTGTCTGCCTACGTGACTTCCATCAGTCGGTCGTCGCTGCCATTTTTCTTTCTACTACAATAAGCAGTCCATTGGAGTTATACTTCCATGTTCATGCCGGGGATTTTCCCTGTACTCCTTGCTATTTTTGGTTTCCTTGTACTTCTCTCAGTCTTAGCACGAATTAAGTTTAAAATCTCTTCATCTCTCTGTTTAAGTCTTATTCGCCGTCTGGAGTGGTAAGTGAGCGCAAAATGTTTTAATAGCATGTTCTTGGTGATGTCGAGGCGGATGATGCATATTTCGTGTGCGGAGAGGAATGTTGAGTAAAGCACATCGTGAACAATAACATCATGAACGAAAACAGATTATCTATGGGATATAAACAAGGAGGGGTGGCTTCCGGTTGTCATAGTGCCTGTGGTGTTCCGATGTGCCTGTAGCTTGATGGAATTCGCCGCTGTCGTGTCATTCCTATCCGCTGCCACCATCTGGGATGCCGTTGCTACAACATTTTACTAGGAAAAAACTGATGTAGAAAGAGGAACAATCATGCCAGTGAGAAATAACCCCCGCGTTCGATATCGCGGACCCCAGGTCCTACAATATAATATATCTATTTCCCACAGTATTCCTGAACGAACCATCCTCCGCAGCAATTGCTCTCTCTGCTGCTTCCAGGGCATCCTCTTCTGTGAAGTCGGAGATCAACTCACAATCAAGGAGAAACTTTTGACATCTTTTGAAATCAAAAGTTCTCCTAAATAAATCGAATTTTAATTTTCACCGTCTCGCTTTCCTTCTCTCTCCGCATTTTGATGTAATAGCTATCTTCGATGACAGACTTGAATGGATTGCAGAGAGTGCGAGGGATATTGAAGAGAGAGAGGCAACGGTCGTGGAGACGCAGAGAGCCAGACAGAAGGACAGCCAAGTCTGCTGCTGAGTCACGGCGAGACGTCGCATTACAGAACAACTCGTAGCTACAAGGGAGACAATAGGAAGAGATCAAAAAGACAAAGGAGACAGAATACAATCAAGACTATAGGAAAATATTCTAAGCGCCAAAAAAGGTAGATCAGGAAGTGCCGACGTACCGCTGACACCATTCTGCAGTCCTCTCACCTCGGCTAAAAATTGTTGTAGAGGATACATCAAAAGTATGTTGAAATTAAAAGATTACTACAGGAGGGGGTGTAAGGCATGGAAAAAATATTATAAACGGAGCGAGAGAGAGAGAGAGAGAGAGACGGAAGCTGAAAGGGACAGAAAGAATCTGACAGAGTAGCCAGACAAGCGTATGGCTCGCAGACACAACTGAGGTCCACGTCGCACGAGTGACACTGCAGCCTACGACCGAATGTGCAGTGGCGGCGATAGAGAGAGAATTCCTTCACGTGGGAGGGAGCAACTCTTGCTAGTTTTAAATATACCGTATTGATTCACCTTCAACATCTTCTCAAGGTGCAAACTCACCTTTTCGCACCAATCATCCTTGGGAAAGTTGATCCCTTGTCCGCAGAGCCACTTGAATCCAATGCAGAAGGGAGCCAGTTGAAGAGGCGGCCGGCCGGTCGAGCACGCCATAACGAAGGCATCCACGTTCCCGAAGCAGAAACGGTCACGCATCAGACGCGTTCTTAGACGAAGCGAGAGAGAGAGAGAGATAGAGAGAGAGAGAGAGAGAGAGAGGAGAAGAGAAGCCAAAGTCTAGTCTTGGGGCCCAGAAACTTCGGATAGCAAATCTGAGTAAGCCGTTCAGGGAACGGATTCGCGACGATAATGACGTCATCAGCTCCAACGCGTTGCTCGTCGTTAGGATCTTCTTCCTCAGCTTCGCCCTCCAACTCAGTCCCGAGGGTAAGGGTGCCCGTCTGGCCTGAGCTATGGTTTCCCTCTGCGATCCACTGATCATCACTCGCCCCTCCACTTCCTTTGCCATCACCACTGCTTTCACCCCAAAAGAAACAACGATAGTCCAGGAAGTCACAACAAACCTTCAACAATTCCAAATGCTGCTTGCGCATCACCCAAACGGAAAGTTGCAGAGAAAAGGAAGACAAACAGCGCGACTCGACTCATCGATTTGGTAGAAAGAACGTGGACTCTGCCAAGCTCTATTCTTTCCCTTGCAGAGATGTAATCTCTATTCCACTGCGAGAACACGGGACAGTCCTTCTCGTCAAAAAAGAAACCGCTTCCATATATACGTTCAAAACAATTGTAAAGACCATATTCTTCAGCTGCTACTCTGTCACGCAAACAACGGAATTATGAACTCTCATTTACCGCTCAAACCTCCAACAAGTCCTTGGGAATCTCCAATCAATTAAGCTATCTATATTTCGGGAAATCTACATCCCCTCACATGTAACATGTTAGGGTAGAAAGGTCGGTGGGACAGAGGAAGACTGGCTATTGGTGGAGATCCATCAGTCTACTTGCGATCGCGCCAGCTGAGAGGCGGGCGCAGAGCCTCCAGGATCCACAGATCCGTGTACAAAGCCTAAATAAGCGAATCGCTAAGTCACCCGTCAGATGCTATAAAAGAGTAAGGATAAGAAAAGACACTAGATAACTAGGAAAAAGGACTTACAGCGCCGAAGGAGACAGCGAGCATCACGGCAGAAATACCGAGGTAAGTGTTGAACTTGTTATTCAGCTCGTTGTAGACCTTAATTGCTTAAATGTTCATAAAAACACAAAAAGCAGCAAATATGGGCCTTTAAATTGAAGTATGAATAATAACCTTCTGATACGGCTGATGAGGGATGGGCATGTAGTCGAATGTCACGGGCGGGCCCGGGTTCACTGGTGCCTGCATAACACAACCCTTTACTTTTACTTACGTTTTTGCCATGTAACGGGAGTTCGCAAAATCGCAAAACCTTTTTAACGCACTAACAGATCTCATGGAAAACTATAAGTGTGGTCTTCCTAAAAGGAAAAGATGGAGACTGACATGGTGGCCATGACCACGGCGCTTAGCCTGCTCGAGAAGAACGCGCGTAAGAGCAGAGCGAGCGAGAAGAGCACGGCTGAGCATCCTGCCAAGAGAGGAATATACACTGACGATAACTCGCTAAAAGCACCACACGGATAACTTACCGGGATCAAGCTTGCTACTAATTATGACAACCAATGCACATTCGGAAACACTGTTATTTCAGCGACTTTTCATCCGTCTCCCCCGCCTCCTCGAGGGCAAAACCGTTCGGCTATTCAGCTGAAGTATGAAATTCCGTAGTATATAATTAAATTCTACGAGAAGAGTTAAATTCAATAGCTTCTCCAGCTTTATTTCCGAAGAACGTCATCCCACTATATCAGCTGAATGGAAACTTTAGAACAAATTCTCAAAATTATCAATACAAAATTTCTTTATTCCGCTGTAGATCTCATTATCGTTAGCTAGAATACTGTATCAACGCCCTCCCATTGGGTCAATCCGTTGGTCAATTACAATAATGCTCGGCGCTTTGTGCTAACATGGGCGGCGTTTTATTGTAAGATGATCTGCTTTTGACATGTTTCATGTTGAATGTTGGAATCCCAGTAATAATTGGTACTCTTCAGCTATCAATACCCCAACCCCAGTAATTCCCCGTGTCAAGTGAAAAAGGTGCTTCCTTCCCCGTGTGGATTTACAGAGGAATGTATTTTGTCGCTGTGTCTGATTAAGATGTCCCATATTCCAAGAAAAGAGATTGTTGTTTCCGTTGCAGATCTGCGAGAATGAATAATCCTGGCGATGAGCTGGTGCTGGTAGAAAAGGGCGACGACGGGACAATGGTCGAGCACCATGCGGAGGAAGCTGTGGTTCCTTCTGTCTTTCAAGTTCATTCTTGTGAATAAGACAGTTTAAAACGGTTATTAAAGGACGGCGATCCGTGGATGGACGATCGGATGAAGCGGATGATCATGGACCTGCAGAGGCACTGGCTCACCGACTACCAGCAGAGTCGTGAGAAGCTTCTCGTCGAGATGACTGAAAAGGTCCATTGCAGTTTCTTAATCTGACAATTTGGTATTCGGAAGAAACAAATCTGCTGTATGGGTGGGGTAACTAGTCTTTATTCGTCCGTTGTTTGTCCGTTTCCTTTTGTAGCTGCACCAAGAGTTCCTTTCCGATCAACAGAAGATTAGAACTGATCTTCTGACTCAATTCAAGGACGAGTTGGATACCACCAGGTTTTCTTTAACATTACTTTTTTTATAATTCATTGTTCTAGTGACTATGACTAGTCGCCGTTCGAAAATATTTCAGAACCGAGTTGGAGGCTAAATATCGAGAGTCGTTGAAAATGGAGACGAACAAGGTTAACTTCTTTTCTATCTTAAATCAGAATATCATGTTCCTATCTGCGTTTTAATTGTAGCAAGCGGAGAAGCATAAACGAGAGTTGTCCGCGTGCAAGAAGAAGCAGTGGTGTTGGCAGTGCGAGGCGGAAGCCATTTACCACTGCTGCTGGAACACGGCGTACTGCAGCGTGGAGTGTCAGCAGGTCTGCTCTCTTTCTGCGAGTTATCTTGTTTTGGAGATTGTAGCACAACAAAAGATCGGTTAAGGTCGAATTGGAATGGTTGAATGGAATTCTTTAACACAGAGTCCCACATTTTACCGATCATTTTAATGGAAGAAAGAAAGCTAATGATGTACTGTGGTTGAGGGCCACTGGGCGACTCATCGCAAGTTCTGTCGTCGCAAGAAGGGAGGCGGGGGAGGCGCAGCAGGGGCACCCGCCAGCGGAGGCACCGCATCTCAAGCACCCAATGTCTCCGCCAATACTTCCAGCTAGATATTCACCTTCCTCTCTCTCACCCTCTCTCTCTCTCTCTCTCTCTCTCTCGATTCTGCGCCATCTCTGCACATTAGACTTTATATATTTTGTTCGTTAACAAATTGCGTCTTGCGATCTGTGAGATCCAGCTTACGTTTCCATTATTATTTAATAGATTGGTCGAATTCATCAACTGTTTGATATGAAATTTTGAAATTGCTGCACACTATTTCTGTCAACGTGAATTCTACGACAATTGTTACCGTTTCATATCGTAGAAATGACAAAGAACAGCATTCCTTGTCTTTATATTGATATCAGTTAGATAGTTTGATGTCCTTTATTCCGAGTCCTTGATGTTTGTACAAACATTTGTAGTTAAATCCGAGAAATGAAAATTGTTTGGTACCATTGGAGGTGATGAAACATCAGCCTACTGTATTTTTTATTCTATTTTTACAACTACTCGTCATATTAATCATCATAATAAAGAATTTCAGCCACCTTTCCATATTTTATTAACCGTTTTATTCGGTTGTTGTAACTGCTGTGGCGATGGTCGAGAAAGTAAAGACGCGCTGTACCTGGTGAGTTAATTGCTGGCGCCAATTTAGATGGCCGGCTCAGTCGCCAGCGATGTCTTCGTTGATGAACACCAGCTGAATGTGGAGGGAGGCCTTGCCTACGACAATGAAGTGGGTGGCATATTAAAAACAATGTAAACAACTTTTTATTGCAAATCCGCTTTTCAGTAGTGTTTTAGTACAGCGTGATCGAAGCTGGAGAAGGAGACGAGATTGTTCTTCTGGACGACGACGGAACAACTGTTACATGGAGGGTGGAGTTGGAAGAGGACGGAGAGGAAGAAGACGAACAACTCTTTCTCCACCAGTTCTCTTCCAATCAGCACGAGCAGAGATACTCCAACAGGTAACGTTTATCCTTCTTTTTTTCGTTTAAGATGGTTACTTTTTCGTGTAAGGGCAAAGTGTTTAAAAGATGTGGAGTGCTAATTGTAAGGCGAATGCTGCGGCCCACCGTCCGTGCTGTTTCTCCTTCGGAACTTCTTCCCTATCAAGACCAAACTCCCGTTCTTTTCGATGTTTCAGCCTATGAGGTTGTTTCCATACTGCATCATGACTTCCTTGGCCAACTCTTTGATTAAGGTGGTGGAGTCTGATTCTCCTGCCCAGACAAGCGGACTCGTGGAAGGCTTCCCACTGGACTTCTTGCACGGAGCTGACGATGAGCTTCTTCCCTCCGATTCACAACCTCTGCAGGCAATCCGTTTCCTTCTCTCCTTTCTTCATGATCCCTTTCTCAGTGCCCTGGCCGAAGAGGAGTGCATTCTCGTATCCTGCAGTGTCCCCCTGGACAGGCCTCCCCAACATTCTCCTCTCAACTCAGACCCGAATCTTCTCTTTCTGCTCATCAGGAACGTGTCAACCCCACTTTTACATCTCAATAGTTGGTATTTTTCTTTTTCTATTTCTTTCCTATGAAGAAAGTTGGAAATAGGTTTCTGTCCTCTATCTACTCTCCAAATAAACCTTTTTTTTCCAACAAAACCTGTGACATATCTCAATTTTGTTTTCAGTTATCATCGCCAGCAACTTCACGCACCTCCTTATCACTCTTACCCTCTCAGGTACCCTTCCGATTACTTGAAGTGGTTTGGTATGAATGAATGACAGTGTTTAGAGCACGAAGACCTCCGACGAAGACAGCTCAGTATGATCTGCTGGTGCAGACAGAAGGGCTGGACACGGAATCCTGCAGCAGGCGAGTTCGCCCTCTCTTTCTCTTTTTACTTGATCTGTTTGAGTTGCCGCATGCGTTTCTACCTGCCGCCCTCTTCCATCCGCCGTCAAATGACGTATTCTCATCCCCGTGCTGTCTACGATCTGCCTCAGGCCTTCTTCATTTGTCCCATCTGCGGCAGCGAGAATGTCATCGCTCCTTCAACCGAATCCTTTCGGTAGCAGTGGAGGATCATATTAATTTATCAAGCAAGAGTTTGGAATTTTGTTACCCTATTTAAGGAATTAAAAAAGTTAATTTCATTCTATGGGGTTTCATTCATATTGGCGCATTCCTCTAAACGTGAAGTAGGAGATGAATTTGAAGATATAGAATGATATTGTGAGATTATATTTTTTCCGCTTTAATCAATACTTTTTTATTCGGCGGGTGTTTCGACTTAGTTCGTAGTGAATGTTGCCCGCCCGCTACAACTTCTGTTTGACTTGTAATTGCTGCATGAGTCACTTCTTTCTCCCTTCATCCCTCGCATATCTCCGTTTCCCTTTTCAATTCTTTTTCGAGTATTCTCGGCTGTTGCCTGCTTGAGCAGCGTCCGAGCAGCGAACTGCTGACTGTGTTGTGTAAATAGAGCGAAGAGAAGAAGAAATGGCAAGGCTAAGGAGAGGGCGAGAGTACGAGAGAGAAGCAAGAGAAATAGAGGACCCCATCGGTTATAATTGACTGTGCGATAACTTATGCTCCTAAACCCCTCTCTCCGCATTCTGCCCATCTTTCTCCCAATTTCCTCTATAATTCTTCACTTTGTTACTTTGCAATTTTTATTCTATGCTTTCTGAATAAATGATGTATTTTCCCGCTGGGCAGTGAAGTTTCCTTGTTTGGTCATTTCAGCCATCCTCCAATATCTTGTTGATAAGTGAGAATAGCTTGGGAAGAGGAATGCACATGTCCAGCCGTTCTTATTTTCTGTTATGTGTCGTCTGACTTAGCAGTCGTTCTTTAACTGAGCAGGAAGGAGCGCTCTGAGGATTCTATAGTAGCGTCTTCTCTCTTCGGGTATGCAGCAGTCGTCTCCGACTGCAGTGGAGAATGGAGTTGTTCCGGCTACGAAGCTTTCTAACGAACGTCGGTTAAGGTTCTCATTTTCGTCTTGTTTATTAGAGTTGGTTTATTGAGTCATGTTAATTGTTTTTTCCTCTCTTTTTTCTCTTCTGCAAATTGAATTGTAATGAGAATAGTTTAGCAGTGCTCTTTCGTGGTCTCGTCTTCGACGCATTGAGAATGTTGCCCCGAATGGAATCTCCAGTATAGGAAGCAGCGGAACTGCCAAAGGCGGCCGATTCACTCGCAGCACCAGCAATGCTTGGGAGAAGATTAGTCAGTCTGCATTTCCGCTTCTCTCTCTCTCTCTCTCTCTCCCTCTCTCTCCCTCTGTCTCTCTAGCTCTCCCACTCTCTCTGTCTCTCTCTCCCTCTCTCTCTGTCTGTCTCTCTCTCTCTCTCTGTCTCTCTCTGTCTCTCTCTCTCTCTCTCTCTCTCTCTCTCTTTCTCTCTTTCGCGGCTCTATCTCTCTCCCCCCTTCTTTCTTTCTTTCTTTCTTTCTTTCTTTCTTTCTTTCTTTCTTTCTTTCTTTCTTTCTTTCTTTCTTTCTTTCTTCTTTCTTTCTTTCTTTCTTTCTTTCTTTCTTTCTTTCTTTCTTTCTTTCTTTCTTTCTTTCTTTCTTTCTTTCTTTCTTTCTTTCTTTTTCTTTCTTTCTTTCTTTCTTTCTTTCTTTCTTTCTTTCTTTTTCTTTCTTTCTTTCTTTCTTTCTTTCTTTCTTTCTTTCTTTCTTTCTTTCTTTCTTTCTTTCTTTCTTTTGTTTCCCGCTCTTTTGTCTATCGCTCACAATCTTCTTGTTCCATCTCTCTTGTACTGCCCTCTTCTTTTTCTGTCCACTAAATTCCTATGCCAACAAACGGAATGGGAACGGCGCATTCGATATGTCGATGGATGTTAGTCCTTTTTCAGGCAATGCCATCCGAAGGCCTCGAGCTGCTATAAAGGTTACTCCGTTTGCCTTTTTTCTTATTCACCTGGAAGTTGAACTTGTGACTGTGGAGTATCCACAATTTTTTTAATTAAAAAAATATAGAACAAACTATTGTTTGGAGATTTAAATTGATGATTAGCATGACAACTGGTTTTGTATTCTGCCGGTTCAAACATGTTGGAAGTCTCGGAGAGGAGAGGAAAGGAGCTGAAGAGGGGGAGAGGTGATATGAGATGAGTTAAGTTGTTTGTGTTGAGGAGAGAGGTGATATGAGATGAGTTAAGTTGTTTGTGTTGAGGAGAGAGGTGATATGAGATGAGTTAAGTTGTTTGTGTTGAGGAGCGCTGTCTGGCCGAGTTGGAGCCACGAGTTCAGGAATGCGAGACGGGAGTGAAGAGGATCTACGACCAGATCGATCAGCTCAGGAAGATCAATCCTCTGGTCATTCATTCTTATTCGAGGAATACTTATCAGAGTTATTCTTTGCAATCTCAGCTGACTCCACCCGCCCCGCCCCCCACTTCTCGCCATCTTCCCTCTTCTTGTCCCAACACTGCGAATGGTATCCCTCGAGCCGGGTCGGAAGGCTGTGACGGGAGTTGTGGAATAGCAGAAGTCAGAGAAGAACTACTCGCCACTCTCGCTGAGCTCAAGGAGGTTGCCTTTCCTGCTTCATTCTTCCTCACTCTCTAATCAAGTTTTAGCTCTCACATAATGACACTTCACGCATGTATCGCCAGCTTTTTATAGGTGAAGTGACCATCTAGTAGAAGTGTTGATTATTGATTGACCTTCTTCTAGACTCACGACCGTTACCGAGATCTGCAGCTGTCGTTTGGCCGAGAATGCGAGGAGAGAGCGAAGGCGGAAGGAGAGTTGGAGGCGCTCAGAGAAACAACTTCTACTCCCACTACCGAGCAATCACTCACTTACATTGTACGGAACAAGCACTGATGATCTTACCATTAGAACAACTTTTCATCTGGTCACCGATAAAGAGAAGAGTGGAGGGATGACAAGGAGACGTGGGAAGAAGGGGGG